>VXBQ01000964.1:158675-182423 GCA_013400175.1 Phainopepla nitens | reverse complement strand
GGAAGGAAGGAAGGAAGGAAGGAAGGAAGGAAGGAAGGAAGGAAGGAAGGAAGTCCATTTTTAGCAGCTTCCTCTGAAATGCAGGGGGGCTGCCAATGCGTGTCGATGCCTGGTGGTGAAGAATGGATGTGATTTAACTTTATTAGGCACTTGGGAATTTGCTGTGGAAAGGAGGATTGATGAAGAGGGCATGAATTTTGGCCAATCTGTAAATGAAGAGTGCAGTGGTGAAGAGCTTTTCCACCTCTCACTGTTGCCAGCCTGGAGAGGGGGACTCCTGCCCCAAGGCCAGATTGCAAATGGGATGCTGGAGGATCATAGGAGCAGAAACCCTCCAAAGGGAACTATAGGCTGCCATTTCTGGCTCAGAAAGTCCCTGATCTGCAAATATTTGGGAGCTGAATAGGCTCAGCCTGGTCAAGAGAAAGGTGTACTTGCCCATGGCAGGGAGGGATGATCTTTAAGTTCCCTTCCAACCCTTAATATTCTGTGATTCTTAGGGGAGGTTGTACAAATCTCATACTCTTCCCCAGGCCTGTAGAGGCTTTGGTCACTTCCAGAGGCAGGATATTTGATGGCATGACCCAAAGGATTGCTCCTGAAGTCCTGCTCCTTGTCATTTCCCTGCCTGGGTCACCTCAGCCTCCCTCCGGAGCGAATGCAGCCCAAGTACAGAAACCACCGGCTGCCCGGGAAAACATCTGAGGATTTATTTCATACCACAAGCACTGTAGGTGGCTGTAAGGTTTGGGAGGATGTAGATGAGAAGGATTTGTGGGGAAGTATTGAATGGTGGCCAGAACAATAAAGGATAAGAAGAAAGAGGCACCTCTCCAAGTAGGGCTTCACCAGAGTGGGACAAGGAGCAAAGCATCCGCCAGCCATCAAATGCCACATGGCTCTGTGCTAATTCCAGGAGTTCACCACCAAACATGGGAAAACTCTCATATTTAACTTGGCAAGAGCTGAGCTGATTTAACTGGTATAGCAGAGATGTAGTTGTGCAGAATAAATCAACGGGCCACAAATTACACAGGAAATTTGGGTCTGGCGCTCCGGGTCAAGGAAGGTGGGAAGATGAAGGAATTAAAACCTGATACCTTTTTAAATATTGCTTCAGGGTAGAGATGACCTCGCTGTAATTCTTTCAAATTCCCTATAAAAAGGGCAGGAATGCATGGCAAGCCACCCTTTTCCAACAGATATCTGAGAGCAAAATGGGAGCAGGCAGGATGAAAGACACGGCAGTAATCACAGTCCTTTGGATTAAAAGGAAATTAGACTGAGGTAGGATGATTTGGATATGATGAACTCATCTGGGCAATCACCTGCCCTTCATATGGGCTAAATTTCTAGGGGAAATATTAATTGGATGAAGGTTCTTACAAGCTGTAACTGGAACGAGACTCATCAATGGTTTCATCTGACAAAGTGACTGGCTCAGCTTGTGCCATGCCAAGGTTCTGCATGCACTTGGCTGCTACCAGGAAAGTTTTGGTCTTCTAAAAATAGAAGCTTTACCTGTTTCACCCTCACTGTCTTCAGATTTTTTGTAAGTTGGACTTTTTAACCTAAAAAGAAATAATCATGCTCAATAAAGTACCATTGTGCAAAGCAGAGATAGTAAAGCCAGTAAAATGGAATGAATGAGTAAAGGATCTCCTTTGAAAAGACATTCAGTGTCAAATAAAAACTCTGCATAGCTGACAATATGTCACTTTAGGCAAATGGAAAAAAATACACACTTGGTTTCTGGTCAGAAATTTGTTTAGTTGCATTTTCCATCAAATGAATCTTCTTTTTTTTTTGTTTGTTTGCTTGTTTTTTTCCTAATGCATTTAGCTTTCCATCTAGTCCATAACCCTATTCCATGTAGTCTAGACTGAATTTCCAACTGCCTTGTGATTTGATTAAGTTGAGCTAATTCTCATCAGATGATTTGAAAACAACCCCATCCAGCTTCTTCAGATACCTTGGCAAGCTGATCTCTACCTACTTGCAACTGCCTGGGATCACTTCTGATAATTCAGATCGTCTGTGATGCCTTTAGGGACCGATCCAAATTCTACTAAACCAGCACAGAGGTTTGCCCTGGTCTAATAGGCTTTGGACCAGCCTCCAGCCTCTCCAAAACAGCAGGTCATATATCTGACTGAAGGTAAAATGTTTGGCTAAGTGCCTACAAAATGCATTGTAATACAAGCTGGGGATAATCAGAAGACAAATTTTGTGTATGTGCAAAGTATTAGTGCCCTTAATGATAAAAAACTCGTGCTTGACATAATTTTTGGAAGAGGCTTGGAAACGGCAGGCTAGAGCTGCTTTCCACATGGGAATACCTTGCAGGCAGTAAAGAGCAGATGGAAAAGATCAGCATGAAGGGAATGAAGTGCTCTTCATGCTGCAAACCCCAGGATCCGTGGATGTGAGCTACTGACACTTTGTTATGAACTGTTTGCCCTAAACAGACATCCTCCCAACCCTGAAAAGCTTTCCTGACAGGGACAGGCCATGCTCATTGTCAGATGAACTTGTTGAAGGAATGTCTCTGGGCAATCTGCTGGTTCTCCCTCAGGGAATTCTTCATTCCCTTTGCTCCCTGAAAAGCAGAGAGTCTTCTGCAGCAGGACACAGCTGATGTCTCAGGGACATCATTCTCTCACCACCTCTGGAAAGATCATGGGCAGGCACCTGAGCACAGGGGGAGAGGAATGGTTTTTGTGTCCCCACAGTCTGCCCAGCTCTGTCACACCTCAGAAACACACATCTGGTGATGCTGCAGTGCAGTCTTCACCTTCCTGAGCTGCAGAACTGGAGCCACCAAGTAATTCAATCAAGGGAGCTTTAGGACAGAAGAAAACTGTGGTGGAATTCAGAAAAGGTCTGTCCACACCGAGGCACTCGGTTCACGGTTTTGGCAGAGCCCTTTGTATCAGCAGCAATACCTAATCCCTAAACAGATGGGCTGAAAAATCACTTTGTGATATGGATGGGCTGCGAGGAGAAGCATATTCCTAAAGCAAGGCCCTGGATATTCATTCAGAGTTTTTCCAGAGGGCTGCCTTGTCTGGCGCCCAGCTGAGCCAGAACGGGTCTGTCTCCCTGTTCCTGAAGTGCACAGCCCTGAAAAGCTGTCACAAAATGCTCCAGCCCTCTCCTGCACCCCAGGAGAAAGTGGCAGACAGTTGGTGACTGCCTTGCCTGTGGTGTCATCCCCTGGAGATGGGATGTTTTGGCAGTGACTGTGGTTCTATGCCAGGGTTTTGCCCATTATTTGTTGTCCAGAGGTTTGGTTTCTTTTTTTCATGCACCCAACTGGCACAGGCATGTTAAGTGACCTGTTCAATGTACCAGTTTACGCTTGGTGGCACTGCAGGTTTCTGTCCTGTCCAATTTTCTGGCACATTCCAGCAGCTCCTTGAATTATTCTAATTCAAGAATAAAAAAAAAAATCATTACCAATAGGAGCTTTTGCTACTGTTACTGCTTTTGATAGCAATGCCAATTTGAAAATCTTCAGTCCAGTGAGTATCTCTAAGTGCCCATATTCATGTTTGCTAAATTTCCCATTCCTTCCCTCATGAGCTTCTTATTTTGTTTTATTTACCGTGTTCCCAGCTATAATCCAGCTCTTCACTGAGCAAAGTGCAGCAAAAAAAAAAAACCCTCAAAAACTTAGAGAAGCCAAAAAAGTCTATCTCTGCTCTACCAAGGAAAGGCAAGGTTCTGAAGGATCTGTTGCCTCACCTTGAGTCGCTCCAGGACTTGAGAGCAAAAGATCTTTGACCTTCTGCATCCTCCATCTACAAAGTCCTTTCCCTTGGACCAGTCCTGGAGTGATCTCGTCCCCAAGGAATGCAACACCCTTCTTAGAGGCACAGTATGGATAAGTGGCTGGGAACAGATGCTTGGTAAAACAAGGAGACCAAGGAGTTCTCAGCAAAGCTGGAACAGATGTTGTTCCACAGTGACATTGTTCTCCCCTGGAGTCTATTTACTGATGTCTCAAAAAAAAAGAATTCTGATTTTTGTACAGATTTTTATATTTTCCTGCAGCTTCTTATCCAACTTTGCAACTCTTCCTGATCATCCAGGCATCTCCACACACTCCTGCAGGAGCAGCCACACTGGACTGTGCATTTCACCTGCAGTGTCACATCTCTTGCTGGAATTTGCCCTCGTGGTCATCCCATGGAAAACATGACAGAACTCGAGGAATAACTGCTCTGTCTGGCAGGGTTTTACCATTCCATGTCCCATTTAATGTTGTGCAGGTGCCTGAATGTCCAAATGCTCCTTGAGCTCTGTCCTGAGCTGTGGCCACTTCCCAGGGGGCCTGTTCCAGTGCCCAACCACCATCTGGGGAAAGAGCCTTTTCCAAATATTTCATATTTTCCTAATATAAAAGCTAATCCCCACCACAACACAACTGTAGGCACCTCAGTTCAAGTAATTTTGGGTAGTTTTGGGCCAAAATGGCTTTTTGTTTGGTTGGTTTTGGTTTTTTGGGGTTTTTTTTTTTGTTTTTTTGTGCAAAGAATCAGGACGACGGGGCTTTGTGTGTTTTCATCATGGTCAGATTCCTTCACAACTCTGCCCATGCAGGGAAGGTGAGCTTCACATGCCAGCAAAGAGAAACATCCTGCTGGTAAAAGTCTGGCAAATTAATGGATTGTTGGCACATCCCAGCCCTCCCAGGTGTCTGGGAGCACAGGAGACCTGAGTGGAGTCTCCCCCCTGGAGAGAAAACAGGGAACACTCAATCACCTCCCGGACAAGGACACACAGAGCAGGTGCTCTTGGCTTCAGAAGGGTCTACAAAATATTTATGAGGTAGATCAGCAAAGCCTGAGCCCAGGGTGACCTTATCAATAATCAAACTCACTGCCTGCAGACTCTGACCGCCACCTCACCTTCAGCTGTGGTGTTTCACAGGCAAAACTTGGGGAAGCCCAGTGCTGGAGAGGACACACGGGAATACTCAAACATTCAGGGCTGTGTAGGGATAAAATGAGGAGTTATGACTTCAAACTGCCAAAGGGCAGGGTTGGATGGGATATTGGGGAGGAATTGTTCCCTGTGAGGGTGCTGAGGCCCTGGCACAGGGTGCCCAGAGAAGCTGTGGCTGCCCCTGGATCCCTGGAAGTGCCCAAGGTCAGGCTGGATGAGGTTTGGAGCAGCCTGGGATAGGGGAAGTGTCCCTACCATGGCAGGGGAGTGGAACAAGATGGGCTTTAAGATCCCTTCCAACCCAACCCATCCTATGCATCTTCCATCAGTGGCTTGTGTTGCAGCTCTCCTTGTTAGTTAGCTGAAGATTTTTTGGAGATCCCACCTGGACCCTCAGCTGGCTGGCAGCTTTCTCTTCCTGGCATCAGGCAAGCGATTTGAATTTTGCCCAATTTCTGATTTCTAGAATAAGAATCCTACAGTTTTAAGGAGCTGCTTTCCAACAGTTAAGGTGTGTGAGGTACTCCTGTTGGGATTGTGGGTCAGGAGAGCATCTTGACTCAGGGGAACAGAAACATCCTCAGTTTTTGAAGTGTCGCTGGTGTGAATACACACAGTAAAGCAAAGGGGTCAGCAAAACCCACATGACAAACAACCAATAAATCCTGGAGAGCAGCAGGTACTTGTGCAGAAGCAGAAACCAATCCAGAGGCAAGCAGACAGCTCAAATTCACGAGCCGAGATAAACCCAAGGCAGAGCTTGACCTGCCTTGATCACAACCCAAGGAAGACTTTTATCAGATGTGTTTAAACAAATCCCTTCAGCGATTCCTGACTTGTGTCAAGGGAAAAATATATTTTGTCCCTGAAAGAAAACTCTTACAGTTCCTTCTAAACTCACCAGTAAATCAAGACAAGCCAGAGAGCTCAACTTGGCAGCTGCTGGTCTTCTTTCTCTTTGCTCAGCTGAGGGGGGGTCTCAGCTTTTGGGGGCCTGTGCTTGTGCAAGCAGCAGGACCAGCTCTGCTCAAGGCCCATGCAGTTCAGGGGCATTTTGAGGATCAGACTGGCACTGCCCAAGGTCCCCAAGTGGGTGGCATGGCCAGAAGCCTCTCCTCACGCTGCCTGTGCTCTCACTGACTCCTGCAGGGCAGCACCAGCACCCACCAGCCAGGCACTAACCTTGCTCAGCAGCAGATTTCAATGTATTTTAATATAAAATCTGTCCCCAGATAGACTGTGACACTCCCAGACACTGGCAGAGAGCCAGACCAGTTCCAGATCAAGCTCCATGCCAGAACAGAAGTTCTCTCAACTCAAGGAGCCCAAAAGATCAGTCAAGACCCAAAATACAAACTCAAACTGTTACTCCTTGTCTTCCATTCAGTGGAGTGCCAAGAACCTGGAATGGAAGGAAATCATCTTCACAGATGCAATGAATTTCTCCAGGCAGCAGAACAGGTGGCTGCAAAGAGATTTTTAGATATGGTCACAAGAATGGTCTGAATCACCTCTGGCCTGGATCAGGAATAGTGTGGAAGCAGAACCAGGGCAGTGACTGTCCCCTGTTCTGGGCACTGATGAGGAACCTTGAATAATGGGGTCAGTTCTGGGGTCCTCACTGCAAGAAAGAATTATAGAATCAAAAAGTGTCTTTTGAGGAGCTGGAGTGTGTCCAGAGAAGGGAACAGAGCTGGGGAAGGGGCAGGAGCCCCAGGAGAGGCTGAGGGAGCTGGGAAGGGGCTCAGCCTGGAGCAAAGGAGGCTCAGGGGGCCCTTGTGGCTTTGCACAACTCCCTGCCAGGAGGGGACAGCCGGGGGGGTCGGGCTCTGCTCCCAGAGAACAGGGACAGGACAAGAGGACAGGGCCACAAGCTGTGCCAGGAGAAGGTCAGGTTGGACATCAGGGAGAATTTCTTCCCTGAAAAGGTGGTCAAGCACTGGAATGGGCTGTCCAGAGAGGTGCAGGAGTCACCACCCCTGGAGGTGTCCAAGGAATGACTGGATGTGGCACTCATTGCTCTGGGCTGGATGACAAGGTGGAGATCGTCCAGAAGTTCTCCTCGGTGATCTTGGAGACCTTTTCCAGCCTCAAGGTTTCTGTGATTCCAGGAGATAATCACCCCTGAAACACAGAAGGGGAAGAGCAGCAGCACAACCCTGCCTTGTGTCAGCACGAAGCCCCCACCACGGTCCCAACCCTGTGCCCTGACCTCCCGTGGGGCCGCATCCATCCCACCCCCTGCCCCTCAGACGATGTGACCACTGACACCGATACTCCACCCCTCAGGCAGGATTTCACCTTCCCAGGATTATCCCAGACTCCTGTTTGGCCACCCCGTGGCTCCCATCCCCTGCTAGGTCCGTTCAGCCTGTGTGATTTCACAGAGGTCAGGTGCAAACTCCCGTAGCCTCCGTCTGGAGTTCACAGCTATAAATAGGGGCTTTCATAAGGCAGTGCCTGCCCCAGCCCTGGCACAAACAGTGTGGAACACTCTGAATGAGCAGGGTTTGATGGGAAGAGCCTGCTGCCTGCCTGGCTTGGCAAAGCCCACAGCTCTGTTTGGGATTAAACACTCAGATATCCAGCAGAACGAGCTGTTAGCCTGGCTGAGGCCATTCCAGCTTATTTCATAAGTGACTTAGACAGATGTTTAAAGGATTTATGTAAGGTTGGCTGAAGTCAAACACAGGTGTAAGAGATGAAAGGGGAATGGGAAAAATGCACTGTGATGATCATTTTTCCATTTCTCTATTTTTTTTCCCCTGGCTGTTGATTCTAGTGCCCTTTCCATGCAATGTCTGCGCTGTGAGTCACTGAGAAAAAAAAATAAAAACTATTTTTATTTACTACCAGTAAGGAATGAGGTTTTACACAAAGCTGTGCTGTAGCTGTGCTCTCTTCTCTTGTTTCAGCTCTCCAGTTTATTTTTGCTCTACTTCAGCTGCTTTCTGCTCACAAGATGTGCTGAGCAGACATTGCCACTCTGAGGAAGGGGAGAAAATTAAAGATGTGGAAATTCACTGCAGCCTGCTCATTATTTGCCTCTCCCAGCATGTAATACATGAATCTCATGCCTGCTTGTGCCAGCCTGGCCTCTGGATATCTCCAGTGATTATGGAATAAGCCTTCACATCTTCTTGTGTGGTTCTGGAGCTCGCCAGGGTGGGTCAGCAACAAAGGAACTGCGCTGTGCTTCCTTAAGACCCTTGACACATCACTTGCAGCTTTCCCCAGGGCACTGCACAAGGATTTTGTCCTTGGGGTGAAAGTCCCACCTCGCACCAGGTTCTCTGTCCCAACCCAACTTGGCACCCACCAAGAGAAGCTCTAGTGTGGAGGGATGGAGAGGAAAGAGCTTCTGTAGCCCTGGGGTGGAATGGAGTGGGTTTCTTTGAGCATCCCTCATCCTGAGATGTAGGAAATCCCTACACCTGGCTGAGCAGGCATTGTGGGACAAACACAGCCCAGCCCACTGCTTTTCAAACAACCTGGAGTATCTCATCCCATCCTAATGGGTTCTCTGTTGATTCTAAAAGTTGCCTTGGGATCAGGCCTTGACCCCAAAATCCCCCACAGGCATCTATGATCCCATCCAGAAAACAATTACTCCCTTCCAGGTGCACAAGTCAGTGTTCCTTGGCATGCTCTAGGCACATCTTGGGCACAGTTCAGGTCTGGAGCCCTGAAGTGGTGATGGGTATTTCTAGGGGATATTTTGGTGTCTGATCTATCAAATAGTACTCGGGAAGAAAAGGCAAATCCCTGGGATACACCTGGGAGGATTGAGCCATCCAAAGGGTGTTAACTGGGAGCATCCAAAGGGTGGATGGCTGAGGGACAGGGGCTGCCTTTTCCAACCCCCATTTATGTGTCTCCCCTTTACATTCTGCATTCTCACCTTTACAGAACAACCCATTCCGTTGTGGTTCAAAGCCCCAGGAGGAAGACAGAGAATGTCCCAGAAATATTTACAAGACAAGCGAGGGGGAAGAGAGCACAGCTCGTGGGCAAATCCACAGGAGTCATTCCTCCTCGTTGATGATGGAGCCTGAACCCCACAGGTAAAGGCAGAGCATCCCCATGCTGCAGCTGGCAGGGAGGGCTGGAGGCAGCAGCTCAGGCAGTGGGGAAGGTCACCGGCGGAGGCGGCGGCAGCGCCAGGAGCTGAGCTCACATCTCCCGGCTCCCCAGCCAGTCCCCGACCCACAGGGCCATTTTTTCCTCTCCGTTCTGCCTCATTAGCACCAGTAAGCACTTCTGTCATCAGGGACACGCACACTCTGGTGGGGAGTGTAACAGAAATGCCTGTTAATAAATGAAATAATACTTTCCAGTTTTCAAGGCTCTCGGTGGCGGCCGCTCAGCAGCCCTGGCTGAGTCAGGCTCTTTTATTTACACCCTCAGCCCTGCCAAACCTGTTGTTTGCCATGGCCTGGGCTCATCCAGGGACGTACCCGGCTGCAGAAGGATTGCCTGGAGCTGGCCACGCAGGCAGCCCCAGCTGGGGACCCGGGAGCCAGCGCTGCCGGTGGTGCAGCAGGAATGGATGGAAGAGCAGCCAGCGGGGAAGGGGCCCTGGGCTGGGCTGTTCCAGTGGGAGGACAGGGGCAGCTTCCTAACAAATGTTTTGTGTTAGCCCTGAGAGCCTCCAGCCCCGTGGTGGGGATCCATGTGCCGGCACGGAGCTAGGGCTGGGGCAGAGTTATTGCTCCATTCTCCTCACAACAATGTCACACCACGGGACGTGTTTTATGGGGACATTAATCCACACAGCAATGGCCTGACTGCATCTCACCACCCGAGGTGTGTATTAGCTGCCTCTATAACATAGACTCCAGTGCGTTTTATTGCTGTTCCAGCTTAAATCCTGGGGTTTAGAGCCTTTTAAAACTCTCCTGTTAAGCTCTGCTCTTCCAGGTCCCAATCCAGATAATGGTGGAAAAGCCCCAAACCTCGTCACCCTTATCCTATCTCAGTTGATGCCCAAGTCAGCTCAGGCTTTGCAGACATCAGAGCTGTACGTCTGTATTTCCTGCAAGAAAACAAGGCTAACAAAGAGATTTGCTGTGTTCCTCCTTCTCTTCTATTCAGGCTACAGCTCCTGAGACTCAGTGCAATGAGTTTGTCTTGTTGGCCCATCACTTGGTCTTGCATCCAAGACCTCTCTGCCATCAGCACCTGAGTTGCCATCACTTTTTGTATCCCTGAGAGTCAGCTGGGAGCTGCTCCCCCTGTCTCTCTAGTCCTTGCTGAATTTACTACTACAAGAAGAAAGATTACCAGGAAAGGAAAGTGTTCTGCTCTTAAGAGGTATTTATATTGTCAAGACAGGAAAAAAAATTTTAAAAAAAATTAAATAGGAAGAAGCCCAAGGGAAATGTTCTGACTGGAGAAACAGAGCTGGGAAAAATCATCAGAAGCTCTCACCTGGCCTGTGTGCCATCTGTGAGGCACCTGTGACATCACCATGCCCCAGGGCCACCCTGCCGTGACACAGGGAGCCGAGCCACAACTCTGCTTTTTAGCTACAACTTGAAAAGTCCTCTTGGGAACTGCCTCCCCAGCCTGTTTCACTTCACTTTCCACCAAACTCCCTCCATGCACTGCACGAGGATCAGGAAGACCCCCATGTTTGCCATCAGTGTTCTTGTTTCCCCCATGCTCAGCCATCTCCTTTGGGAAGGTGACACACTCTGGCCGTAGGGGGTTGGTTTTCAGCTGCCTCACACTCCTCCTGTGCTCATCCCACCCAGCTGGATCCATCCTCCCCTTTCTGGAGGAACAACCAGAAGCATTCCTCACACCAGAGACCTCCCCACAGAGAAGTAATTTCCTTGCCAAGGACCAAATTGTGTTAACTCATTAAGGCTGCACATCTTGACCCAGCTGCCACTCCTGAAAAGGTCTCCACTTAGCACTTGACAGAAATGGCAGCAATTCAGATGCCTAATGAGAGCAGGGAAGGGTTTGTCACTCTAACCATGCCAACACCTAAATTCCCTGTCCCTGTATGCTCCAGGGAATGCCAGGCCAGAGGATGCTGCCCTCTCCCTGCAATGGGGGGTGAAAATGGCACCAGCCATGGGATAATTTGTAGATAAGGAGAAAAGATTTGGTGTTAGGAAGGTGATTTTGGAGAATTTGTTATTGCCCCATCCCTGAAGGTGTCCTAGGAAAGGTTGGAGCAACCTGGAGCAATCTGGGATAGTGGAAGGTGTCTCTGCCCATGGCAGGGATTTGGAACAAGATGAGCTTTGAGGCAGCTTCCAATCCAACCATTCTGTGATTCTGTGATTTGACCATTCAGCCTTGGACTTCCCAGATGAGCAGGACAGACTTTTGGGATCCTGCCATCATCCCAACAACAGCAGTAACTGGGACAGTGACAGTTGGCCTTGAGTCATCTCTGATAGACACTAGCATTAATTCTTGGCAATTCTCTGTCACGCTGAAGGAATCCTTTAAGGAACAAAATGGTCACCCATTAAACAAATACCCTGGAGATCCTGACAGCAGGGGCTTCTGCCTGGGACCAGATTACTCTTATCCAATATTCACCTTTAGGCTGGTGATCACTCAGCTCAGAGAGGCCAGATCAAATTACCAGATAACCATAAATTTTGGGACGATCTGTTTTTCATGTTCATGAGAGCACCACAGCCCCAGACTAAATCTCTCCTGGGCAGTATCCACAGGGTCACTATGGTTTTCTTCCTAGGACTTTCCATCCTGGATGATGGATTCAGGGATCACATATGAGGTCTCCAGGAGAGTGGCTGTTGGGGAGGTGACCAGCCTGGGTGGGGGGTTATGTTTTGTGCCACCAGCCACAATACTGGTGACCTCTGCTAAAATGGTGGCAAGAGATCCCAGAAAGGGACATTTTGGAGGAGGAACAAGAGGCAAGACTCACCAGTTCCCCTTGCATGGCTGACCAAGAACAGAATTTCCACTGGGGTTTTATTTGAGATACCTCCTATGTTAATGCAAACGCTTTTTCTCTACACAAACACACTGGATTTCTAAAATTCAGTCCATGAGGAGCTTTCCTGAACATGGAACATGCCTCTCTGCTCTCCCCATCAGCTTTAAGAGATGCTGTTTGAGGATCCTGTGGCACAGAGGGAATGTGAAACATATCTGATGTCTGAAAGCTCTGTCAGGGTTTCCTCCAGAGGCCAATAAGCCTGGCTCTGTATTTAACTCTTATTTAACAGTGCTCCTGTGGAGAGGAGCAGCACAGATCTTTTCCCATCCATTCTTGGAGGAGGTGGAACTGCCAGCGTCATGGAGAGATGTCCCACCAGCTCATGAGCACAGCCTGCAGAGGGAATCTCAGTACAATACTATTCCAGGAATGAGAACATTTCTCCCACTGCTGCCCCTTGGGATGCAGAGGAGTCACCATACAAAATGCAATTCTTTTCTGGCTGGAAAAAAAAAAAAATCCTGAGCAACTGCAAGACAATAGCTGGGCCCCATTGTCTCCCCTCGCTTTCAGGAGACATGTGTGGGAGATGTGTGAGGCTTCTCTTGCTGCACGCTGAACTGGTAGTGTCACAGAGAGCAGGATTCTCCTCTGCTTTGTGTCCAGGGATGATTTTGGAGGCTGAAATCTCACTTTAGCCATGAACAATCCGTGAAGGTCAGCTTGCTGCTCTGCTGGGTGCTTATCTGGTTTGGTTATCAGAGTGACAGAATTTTTCTCCCCCATGGAAAAGTCATTGACAAAGGAGAAAGGAAATGAAGCTGCTGTTGATGAAGCTTTGCCTGCTTAGTGGTGGGTTTGGCAGCTCTGGACTTGATGGACTCAATCTCAGAGGCCTTTTCCAATTTTAATCTTTTCTTAACAATTTTATAATTCTATCCTTCCCACCTTCTCAGTCTTGGTCACTGGCCTTGCACAATGACCACAAGATGACACTGTCCTGGCATCCAGATAGTCCCAGATGAGCCATTCCAGCTGGTTGCATACTTGCAGCCCTCTCCCAAATGGCCACACCATGCACGTTGCCCTTCAGCTTTTTGCCAAGTTTGCTTCATGCAGGCCAGAAAAACTGAAGAGAAAAATAGCTCCCAAGAGCTTCATCCTGCTCTGCAAGTGTGTCTCTGGTTTCTAAAGTAAAGAAAACCTCCAAGAAGCAGGATAAAATGAGGAGAGTTACTTCCAAATTCTGGACAAAAAGAGATTTTAGGCCTTGAGGTACAATAAAAGCTGTTCCAGGATGTTTAACAAGGAGCAGACTTGTCGAAGACCACCAGCACCAGGGGTGTGGGACTGAGAGCTGGGTTATCCCTGCAGGAATCTCTCCCAGCTGCTCTCTTCAGTGTTCAGTCAGGAGAACATCACAGTTCTGTTGGTCTCCTTGGATAAAACCTTCTCCAGGCCTTGGACAGTGGAAGAAACGAGGATGAATCTGAAGGAAGCAGATTTCTAACCTTCTGCTGCAGGGGAAGGGTCCCACCTTGACCCTCACAGAGCAAATGGTGTCACACCAGTGACCTCCTGACCCCAGCAGAGAGCGGGGAAAGGAAGGTCACCCAAGAGCTGTGCAGCACGCTCAGCTCTGGCAGTGGTGGGGTCTAATGAGACCCTAAATGTAGCAGAACCTAAATCTTTGCCAGAGACAGAGGAAGACTTTCCTAAATCCCAAAGGTTACAGGGTTTTCCATCACAGCCCAAATCCAAGGCCATCCCAACACATCATCAAAGATCTTTGGTGCAAGTACCAAGAAGGGGTGGGATCACCCTTGCCCTGTTATTGACCTCCTCTCAAACCCTGGCTTGGTATCAGGGAGTTGAACCAGGGGATATTTAGCTTCAGGACTGGTTCTGACTGAGGTTCAAGCTCAAACCACTCTAATCAGAGTCCAGCATCATTTAAAGCCCGGGTTTGGCTGGGCTGTGGTTCAAAATAAAAAGTCCCCGCTCCACATTGTGCTTCCTGTGGAATGTGGCTGCTCATGCAGCACATGGGATCCACAGGATATAGAGCTGGATTTGTGGGCCACTTGTCTGTGAAGGAAGGACTGTGCAGTTTTTGTTTAGTCTGGTTATAAATGTCATACGTTATATATCCTTCACCATTTCCTCGTAAGACCACTTCGCTAATGGATATCTGCACCAGGAAACTTCTGTGGCTAGACAGCCAAAATTTTACCTTCTTCACTTTCAGCCCTTCCTTATAACACTGTAATTCCTCAGGATTTATGTCATTGCAATATTTGTTTCATTCTCCCCCAGTTGCTGCTCGCCAAGCCAGTGATATTTCATTTATTTTAATCTTTCTTCCAGAAATTCCATTTTTCCAAGCAGAACCTTGGTGCTGTTTTTTTTATTCCCCTGATGTTCATCTCATTTGCCAAGGGAAGGCCAAGGCACTACTGCATTATATTCCAAGTGACAATTATTTTATTAGTGCAGGGCTAAGAGAAGAACTTGACTTAACCAGAGTTGAACACTCCCCTTGCCTTTTAACTTTGGTAACTGTGACATAAGAACTGAAACTGCTGGATCTGGTTAGTTTCTGAGAAAAAAAAAAAAAAAGAAAGGAAAAAAAGGGAAAAAATCTTTAATTGAGAGATTTGGGGTTTTTGGTCTTGCTGAAACTGCTCATATATAAGCACCAGCAGTGTCATGTAACACAGACAAATCTATTTTTTGTGGAATAACCAGAAGGTCTTTTTTTCAGGAACATGTAGATCAGTTACATGCATTCTCTACTCGTTGCCATTTATAATTTTGTGTATAAGGAATTTAAACTCTGAGTTGTGCTGCCCTGTGTGGAGGGGAACACTTGGCTGAACAAACCTGACAAACTGTTACATCAGACCCACAACAGGCAATTACTAATTATTGAGGGAAATTGCTTCATACATCAGTCGATACATCATGTTGTAATTATTTTAACATTAGAGGGGGAAAGATCAGTTTGGATAGGTGTGCAGCCATATTAATAAAGTATTTTTGGGTGCTTCCTGCTCCATTTGCATTAGCCTTTCCTCAGGGGATAAGATTTTTTTTTTTGAATTTTTGTTGAAATATTGTCCAACACACCTATGCTTGCAAAGTATTTGACTGGTGAAAGGGAAGGGAGAAGTCAAGAACTGGTTATGCTTTTTAGCAGTTTTAAAAATCACTTATAGCATTTTAAAAAATTACTAACAGAATTTGAAGAAATAAAGACTTTGCAAATCTCACCATAAAACTGTGATTTTCTTTGCATTGCTAGTTTTGCTCACTGGAAACTGAGTTTTCTGTAAGACAAATTTTTTTCTGGAAGCAGAACATTGATTCTATGACAAGAGTTGGCGAAATAACACAACAGATAAAACAACATCAGGTAAGTCTTGTTTAAGACACAAAAAATATGTCATTTAGCACTTCTTTGAAATAGGTTTTGCTTTTTCTGAGCAACTCTACAATCCACTTTTTTGTCAGAGAGAACAGTCAGGAAAACTTCTGCTGTGTTTTAAGAAGTTGGATCCGAATTCCTGGATGGATTCTCCTCAGAAAACTGTACTGACAAGAAAGGACATGAATGACCTTTACACAGTGATGAAGTGAACTAAATGACTTTGTCCTTTCTCCTGCAATGGGATGTGACTTGGGGCTCACGCTTGGGAACAGTGTAACTCCACCAAGGTGAATATCCCTGCTAAGGAGGAAGAGCTGAAATTCCACAGCAGGCAAAGGAGATTCCTTGGCAGGGAGGTTCTTGGTTTGTGGCATCTCAGTGCAGCACAACTGGGCTTCAGGTGTGACAAGGGACCTCAGAGTTTCCCCTGGGGCGGCTCAGGGTGGGTGATGCCTGCACAGCTCCCCAGCACTGCTTTCCACGTCTGCCCAGGACTGTGTGTCTGATTTTCCATCTTTTCCACCCTTGGGAATGCAGCCATTTATCCTCCTGCTGCAGGAGGCTCCGGCCCTTCCCTCCTGGGGAAGGAGCCCTATGCACAGCCCCAGCCCCACATGCTCCCCCTGGCCCCTCACCCCACCCCACAAATTCTCCATCATCTTCCTGCCCCTCCCTTCAGCTCTGTTCCCCTTTCATCTCCTGTTTCTCCTCCCTCATGGGCTACCTTTGATTTTCAAATGCTCATATTCCAGTCCCTCCTTCTCTGGTGGAAACTTTAACAAATGCACCAACATCTGCTGCAGTTAGTCATCACACTTAATGTACAGGATATTCCAGCTGGCTTCGCTCTCCTTTTATTATGTATTGGAAAGAGGTTTCATCTGTGCTCCTCTGGCTTGGCCAGACACACACCCAGACTCACCTCCACATGGTGTGGACACAGCTGGGGTACCATGGGATGTCCCTTGGCCACCTGCCCATGGCTTCCCCCAGCCCAGCACCCCACCCGCTCTCCTGCTGCCCACAATGGGACATGTTTGGGTTCTAAGGTCCTTCTTTGAGGAGACGTGATGGCCCATGGAGGCAGCCTGAGTTTGAGCAGTGGTAGAGAGAGATACCCACGGTTCAAGCAGTTCCTGATAGCTGGAGATGGCACATGGCAAGAGGTCCTGGCTTGGGGTTGGGAATGGAAGCTTGTGATGCCTGCAGGCTTTCCAGGAGAATCATAAAAAGCTCACGTTAGCAGGAAATCAGCATTTTTACAAATCTGAGGGTAGAACATCCCTGACGCAGGGAAGATGCTCTATGTCTTCACAAAAGAGACCAGAAATGAAAGAAACTACAGCCTAAAGGCCTCATTTCATGGACAAAAATGAGCCAGAATTACCTCAGACACCACGACAGCGACTTTGTCCACAGCAGACTGAGAACACAAAAGCTGCACAACTGCCTTGTTGGGAGCTGGGGTCACCTGAAGCATCAGGCAGAGGAGAGTAGCTGGGAG
Organism: Phainopepla nitens; assembly: GCA_013400175.1. NCBI lineage: Eukaryota > Metazoa > Chordata > Aves > Passeriformes > Bombycillidae > Phainopepla > Phainopepla nitens. Next base: position 165,608 of record VXBQ01000964.1, on the reverse strand, counting down.
GAGAAGAGAACAAATATCTTCAATTAAAAAAAAAAATTATGAAAAATCTGGTGTTTGGGCTAAAAAAAATAAAACATATGCTCCCCTTTTTCTTCCAGCAAGTGTTCACCAGTTTTCTTGCAGCACCGTGGTTAAGCACTGGCAGCCATGGAATGCTGCGTGAATTTTGTTCAGAAAAAATACATTACTAAAGGAAGTTGCCCCAAGATAAGAGCAGAAAGCAAAAATTAAAACACGAGAAGGCACTGAGGATTTAAAGACTTCAAGGTGCACGTCCTGACGTGGGGGCCTGGCTGGAGAACAAGCAACTGCAGAGCGTTTGAATGGCGTCGGTCCCATCAGGTGTGCGCTGAAGAAAAACACAACAGCAACACACTGAGGCCATGAACACCCAAAAAAGGGCCTTGCAGCTGACTTCACACATGATTTCTGTCCTTGGGAGTTTCCAGCTAATTCCCTTTGCAAGACGAGCGGTTTATTTGCTTTCCTAGATAAATACAGACCCACGTCATGCACTTGTTCCCCCGACAACACTTGACAAAAGGAGCATTTTTCTCGAGTGTTTGATCGTCCTTAGAAAAGACATAGCAGATGGTTAACACAGTTGTCGGCTTTCTCTAATTGTAGGTGAAATCCCCGGGTCAGGAGAATTTCCAGCTGCTAATGGATTTTCCTCATTTTGGTGTGAAATCAGTAAGCGTAGAAACTGTGCTGCCAAACTCCGCTCTATGCCTCGGTTTGGGGTCTCTAAATGTTATCCTGGGTAAATAAAAGCTGTGTTTTTCAGTAGATTTGATGGCAAATCTGTATATTCTTGCTAAAAAAATATTTTTCAGTCAAATTTCCTTTCATTGCTCAAGGATTTCCCGTCTCCTTCAGAGACCAGCAGGTTACAAATTCTTCCCTGCGAGGGTGGAGAGGCCCTGGCACAGGATGCCCAGAGAAGCTGTGGCTGCCCCTGGATCTCTGGAAGTGTCCAAGGCCAGGCTGGACAGGGCTTGGAGCAACCTGGGACAGTGGAAAGTGTCCCTGCCCATGGCAGGGGTGGAATTGGATGAGCTTTAAGGTCCCTTCCAACCCAAACCATTCTTGGATTCTATAATAAAATCAAAGACAAGGGTGATGTAAAAGCAGCATTTTTAGTTACTAGATCCAATTAAACCTGCTGAAAATGAGCAGACAAGAGACAGACTCATGAAATTGTTAAGGTTGGAAAGGACCTTTAGGATAATCAAGTCCAGCCATCAGTGCAGCACCACCCCCATGGTCACAATTAAACCATGTCCTCACGTGCCACATCCACATGTGCTTTGAACACTTCCAGGGATGGTGACTGCAACACTGCCCAGTCTCTTTTTGATGTTTTACAACCCTTGCCATGACAGCTTTTTTTCTAAAAGCCAATCTAAACTTCCCCTGGCACAACTTGAGGCTGTTCCCTCTCCTCCTGTCCCTGTTCCCTGGGAGCAGAGCTCGACCCCCCCGGCTGTCCCCTCCTGGCAGGGACTTGTGCAGAGCCGCAAGGGCCCCCTGAGCCTCCTTTGCTCCAGGCTAAAACGTGTGGTGGGGTCCCTGTGAGGTCTGGGCTCACATCCTGGATCTGTGCTGGGATTTGGGGTGCAGTGGAGGGGTACAAAGGAGGAATTTCTTGGCTGAGCTCAGAATGACACATGCAGAATGGAGCTGGAAGAAATCCCATTTCTTTATTCCAGAAGACTGAGACTGTGGGACAACAAAATGATGGAGCTTATCTATGTGATCGATGAGAAAGAAATCCTAGTGGAATCAATTTAAGGTTCAGCTTGGTACTTCTCATTTGAAATATTGACAATAAGTGGAGGAGTCATTCCATTTAGAGAGAATGACATCATCACAAATGGAGCTTGGGATGTGCTCCATAAATTTCCCTGCTTGCTGCAGGTGACAGACATTGTACTCTGGTGTTCAGGGAAGCCATCAATAACTCCTGCACTGCTATAGCCACAAAGTTTGACATGACATGATATAAAAGAATCCAGAGGAAAATCATTGGGAAATGGCTGATAAGAATTCTAGATACTCCTTCCAAAGGGCAAAAAGTATTTGAAACACGTCATGGCAAAGAAGATCTTCCAATACATTGAAATTCAAAAGTGAGAATAATTTCCATGTGGCTAAAAAGATATAGGAAAATAAAGAGAATTCCACCAGAAGAAAGATTTATCTGTTCCTGAACTCATTTGTACTATGAACATTGTCTGACACTTGAAATTTGGTAAATGTTTGGCAACCATCCAGTTTATTTTGGAAAATTCAGGATATTATTAATTCAAGTGTGCTGTAGTAACGCCTCAGGTGTCTTGATGTGCTTCACTTAATTCTTGCTTTAATTTGGTGTTGGAATATGAGAATAAATGCAAGGAGAGTTTTATTTTTACTTCATAGCACACTTCAAAACAGGTTGCTGACTTGATGCTGTGTAGCCAAAATGGATCTAATTAAAAAAAAATCTTTATATGCGTAGTCTGTATCACTACCTGAAGTCTGGTACATGGTAGAGCAAATTACAAGAATATGAAGATTTCCAATTTCTTTAAAAAAACCAGGAAGCTGATAAAACACATGACAAGTGTTGATGTGAATCTGCCACTACACAGGTTGAATTTAGCCTCGCCTCCCTCTAAAAAGAAACATTAAATCTTACATACAAGGAAACCGTGCTTATTTAAAAATATAAAAAGGCTGCAGAGTTTAGCACAGTGATGTGAATTTCTTCTTTTAGTAAAAACAATCCAGTGAAGCCTGGGAGAGCGACAAACCCACGCGGGTTTGGACTAGATGACCTCTGAAGGTGCCTCCCAACCCAAACCATTCCATTCCAGGTTCGGAGGGGCTCGGTCATTTTCTGGTGCAAATCAGCTGCTGATCTGCACCAGCTCCTGCCTCCTCCCTGCACTGCCATTGTCTGCATGGACACGCTGTAATTTAAGCCAGCATGTTACTGTAATTAAAAAAATACACAAATGACAGAACTCGACTCGAACCCCACCATCCTTCATGGTTTACATTTCCTACAGAGGGAGTTAACTGGTAAGATTTACATGTTTATTGGTTTCCTTCTTTGTGCTTTTACAAGTATTTTTCTCTTTGATGATCTAAACCATATGTCGAGGTACTTTGGAGGATTATTTTATCAGTTTCTCTGCAGTATGAGAGAAATACCAGGGCAGAGCCCATAGGTTTGCACACATCCAGGCCACTAAATCATCCCCCGTTCCCGGGCAGCCCAGCTGCCATATTGATAAATAGTCCGTGTCACATTAATTTAATTCTGAATCACTCTGAGACATCGTTTTGTTACAAATATAAATTTTGTGGTGTAATGGAATGTGTTAAGCCTTTAACAAATGAACATTTAATGGCCGCTCATGAAAAAACATAAATAATCAGGAATAAAATTAGCAGGGTTGGTAATGAGCGGATGGAGCAGCGTGGCCTGGCCCTGGGAGCTGGGATAGGTGGGAGCAGCTTCCATGTTTGCTCCTTCCCCTTGGAGGGCTTGGCAGGGAGAGAAATGCCTGAACTTGACATACAAAGTTCTTTTAACAAACTAAAATCTAAAAAATAATCTGCTACACCATTTTTGGTAATAACTGAAAATACCTGTCCTTCCCTTGATTCCTCTCTACCTTTATGATACTGTATATATTATTCCATATTATATTGTTTTGCATTATTATAATACTTTCCAATAGATTCTATTATGTTATGGCATTATTATTATTATATTATTACATAAGGATATGGTTTAGTGGTGGGCTTGGCCGTGCTGGGTTAATTGTTGGACTTAACAACCTTTGAGGGCTCTGCCAACTTAGATGATTTTATGATTCTACAATTCCATGTTGCCTTTCAATTATTCCCTTCCAGTGAACCCTGCCAATATCCCATAGTCAGAAAGAAATTAATATTCTCATTTTATATATATATATATAAATACATATATAGGTATTTACTCTCTTTTTCACTGAATAGCCTATATAATTTTTTTAAATAATTATTATTTTTTTATTAAATTCTTGCAGCCAGTACCTGTTAGAGGCAGTGGCTTTCCAGCTGCTCCAACTTTACTGGACTTAGCCGCACACCATTTTTTGGGGAAGCCACAACCTCAGCGTGCAGGAATGGGGATCCACTGGTCCCCGGGTCAACTCGAGGGCAAGATGTTAAACACAAAGGTGTTGCCTGATTAGTGGCAGTCACTGGAAAGAAGTTTTAGCATCTGTGACTGTAGGCAGTGCGTGGAATTCAGCCAAAAGGCTCTCTTTAAATATCAAAAAAGTATCCCTAAAATTGCAAGCCTTCGGAGGCCACGGCGCTGCACAAAGTGCCAAGAAAAACAACACGTAGTGCATAAATCTGGAACAATCACTTACTCCAGCCAGGAAGGGACCCAACGACAAAACACTTACCTAAATGTTTTTTATTTGCATTAACATTTATTCAGGAATGATCTTAAAGCCTCAGTCACTTTGCCTCTGTGTGTGTGTGTGTGTGTGTGTGTGTGTGTGTGTGTGTGTGTGTGTGTGTGTGTGTTTGCTAAGGTTCCTGCACGCCTCCTGGATGGAAATTCCCATCTCTGGGATGGTGGGGTTGGTCAGACTCATCACTTCTGGGGACAGGAAAAAGGGACAAAAAAGAGGACATTAAACTACCCCTTGGTTTCTCTGCTGCTTCTCTTCCCACCAGGGATGGTAATTTGCATATGGCTGAATCCCTTCCCTGGCCTTAAACCCAAACATCTGAATGCAGAGGGGACCCCTCCTCATTTTTAATTCACAATGATTAAAATTCACACGTGTTTGAGTTGGAAATCACCCCGGCTCTAATTCCAACCTCTGTTTGTTTGGTACCATCTTCCTCTGCACTGACCTGGCCAGAAAGGTGGTCCTGGTCCTGGTCCTGGTCCTGATCCTGGTCCTGGTCCTGGTCCTGGTCCTGGTCCTGGTCCTGATCCTGGTCCTGATCCTGATCCTGGTCCTGGTCCTGGTCCTGGTCCTGGTCCTGATCCTGATCCTGATCCTGGTCCTGGTCCTGGTCCTGGTGAATACCCCCAGCTCCTGCTCTGTGTTTTCCTCACCGGAAGCATGGGATGGTGATATGTTCTCAAGCTCCACCGTAAATCAGCGAATCTCTCTCCCAAAGACTTGCTCACGATTTGAAAATCTGACTTGAAACAATCCCCTTTCCCCCAGGGCACCATATGCAACTTCAATATATTGGTGGCGAAGGAAAATATGCTGCGCTTGGCGTTTACAATTCCCACTCTAATTTACCAGACAGGTGTTTCTGAAGAACAGCTCATCTGGCAAGGAGAAGGAGGGTCACTGGGTTGGGGATTATTTTTTCCTCCCTCATATTTTCATTAAGGGGGCAGGCTTGCAAACAGTTGGTGGAAGGAATTGCTCTGGGGAATGCTGTCCCCCCACATGAATGGAGGCTCAGGAGAAGATGGCAGTGCTTGCTCAGAAGGGGCCTGGCCAAAATTTCTGATTTTGTATGAAACAGTTCCCTCGTTATCAGAGGTGACCAGTGAGCCAGACTGCCTCCAGTGAGCACCAGGATCTTGCCCTTCCCCTGAGAAGCAGCCATTTCTTGAGACTTTCTCCAGGATGAGCAACAACTTTACTGGTCCTGAAACTTGTGACTTGCATTCCCTGTCAGCCAGCCAGCAATTTCTTCCTCAGAGAGAAAAAAAAAACAAGAAAAGAAGAAGAACAAAAGAAAAAAACTGAGCTAAACTAAATGAATCCTGTTCTGAGAGCTAAATATGGTCAGGACATCTGTGACCTCCCCCGACTTCACCCTGGCTGAGCGAGGACAATAGCTGCCATGTGCCACCCTTTGTTGTTGAGCCTGGAAAAGATTCCTAACCCCAGAATAACACACGCGTGCACCCATGCACGTAGGCACACACACAAACACACACACACACCCCAGCGCTGCTAAAGCTTGGATTTCTCATCCACCAGGGAAGAGCTGGCAGCAGGGCAGCATTGGAGGGATGAAAGAGCCCCCCCTTTGCTCCATAAAACCCGTGTGTACACCAGGGGTTTCCTTTCGTCTACAGATGTCCATTCCTAGTGTTACAAGGTGCAAATTCCGAGGTTGGGCAGGCGCTGGGAGCTGTGTTCTTGTGTTGAAATGCCGGTATGTGGTCCGCGTGCCTCTGATCTCCAGAGTTTCCTAGCATGACATCTTTCATCATCATCATCAAGCCAGAGGACTCGGATACATGTGGCCACCAGATTCCCTTCCAGCGGGAAGACGGGCCGCGGCCTTCACCTCCCGTCTTTCCCCCATCCTTTAAAGCTGCTCTTTCCCGACTTTGCGGGGTACCTGGGCTCACAGCACCGAGCCAAAATCTCCTCTGTTAAGGGCTGGAAGGAGGTGGTTGGGGCCAGCACAGCTCTAACCTCTCCCTACTCCTTTGAAGGGGATGGGCAAGGGTCTCCCCGCCATCCCCTGCTGCTCGGCTCGTCTTGCCCCGTGTCAGGAAATGGTGGCCTTTTCCTTGGTTTTTTTGGAAGGAAGTGGTTAACTCTTCCTTCACCGCCCCACGACGGGATTCATTTGCAACTGCCCTCTTCAATCAAGAGCGAGGCGACCACAGAGATGGTTTGTGTGGGAGGGAACCAGGCTCGCTGGGAAGCCTGCGGAGAGCGGCCGTGACCGCCCGCAGCGAGGACCCCCTACCATGGGCACTCCCTGTTAAAGCCACCTCGGCCACCCCACTGCTCCTGGTCCCACAGGTGCAGGGCTCCCTGAGTGGGAGATCTCCCTCCAGGGCTATCACTCGCGTTTGGGGGATGTTTCTGATTCGCATCAAAGTGAAAGCTGCAGCAAGTGTGCGTCAAGTCAGCTTTGGCAGGACTCGTGGCCCTCCCTTCTTTT
>VXBQ01000964.1:140983-151116 GCA_013400175.1 Phainopepla nitens | reverse complement strand
TTTTTTTTTTTTAATTCTCCTCAGGTCTTCAGTTTATCAAACCATCATCTAGCCAGGCAGGATTTGATATCCAAAGCACTGCAACAAACCTTGGATCAAACTCCAGGAGCTTGTGGCAATGCCCAGAGCAGCTCTCCAGGGACTAGCTCATGAGGACTGGGGCAGGGCTGTCACCCTGCAGTGTGTCACCTTGCAGAGGACAGGCACCACAGCTGCTCTGCTTCCCTCCGGGCTGGCCACTCCGCTGGGTGATGTGTTACTTCTTCTGGCTGCAGAGAATGAGGGTCCAAAATCTGGCAGCAGCAACAAGAAAACAGAACAGTCCTGCCTTTCTGCAGGATGAGGGCAGCTGCATCTGGATCTCAGCAGCACTTAAAAGACCACCAAGCCAGCACATTTCCTGCCACTCCTGTGGGAAATGGTGGAATGAAAATCTCAGGTGTCCACATGGACATCCCCGAGCAGGGACAAATCACAGAATGCCAGAATGGTTTGGGTGGGAAGGGACATTAAAGATCATTTCATTCCACCCCCTGCCATGGGCAGGGACACTTCCACTGTCCCAGGGTGCTCCAAGTTCCTTCCAGCTTGGCCTGAAGCACTTCCAGGGGCCCAGGGACAGCCACAGCTTCTCTGGGCAACCTCTTCCAAGAGCTGTATCCAAAAATGTCACAGAGGTGTCCACATGCACTTTGCAGGTGAATCCCTCACTTGAGCAAGGAGATGAGCTCTTCTCCGGTGGGTTTTGCAGGGAAATGTTTCCCCAGATAGAGCATAAAGACTCCCTATGCTACTACAGGCTAGAGAAACCCCTGAAATAGTGAAATGCAGCTGAAGGGAAGAATATATTGGGAAGGGAATCATATGGCTGGCTGGGAAGCACAGGGCTTTGAAAGGGGATGGGGCGGGACAGGAAGAACATTCCTTTCTCACTACAAACGCCTCGAACCGCTTGGGAAGCATCCGCCCGCTCGCAGCCCGTGGCGGGCAGCGCTGCTCCTGTCGCCGGCAGATGCTGCGCTGTGCGGCCGCAGGCTCATCCCAGACCACCACCACGGATGGAGAGGCATGAGGTGCCCGGAAAGAGGCGGCTGGAGGTCGCCACGTGTGTCGGGCTGCAGGCAGCGGGGTCACCTTGCCCTGCGGCCGCCGCTGGGCTTCGCGCATGGAGGAGGAGGGAGAGGGGAGTGTGCTGCTGCAGGGGTGTGTTTTGCAGTTCCATGCGGTGCTCGCTTCCCTCTTCCCTCGGAAGATGGGGAGAACTGCAGTTGCTGCAGGCTTTCAGCTCAAAAGGGGCTTTACAGCCCCTTCCTCACCTTGCTGAGAGGCACAGAGGATTGGGCCAGCCTCGGAGTAGGGCTCCTTTCCAGCGCCCTGTTGCTCCATCCCCCCCGTCCCTCCATCTGCTTTGCCACACTGTTTAATTAATTTGTCTTTTGTCTGCTCTTCCCCAAATTATTGAATTATTGTCAAAACCAGCGCTTGTGGATACATGGAAGTGAAGAATTAAACTCCTCTTCTGCATCTCAGGCTGACAAAGCCATTACTTGGGATCTCAAGGCCACCCCAAATGACCAGATGAGAATAGGAACTGCTGAGCCAGCCCCTGGCTCCCTCTTAAGCAATACAACCCCCTACACTGACTTCTGCAGACTCCCAAAAGAGGGGACCAGCCCTGCTCCCCCATTTCTGCCTGTAATGCCACCAGAATTGGCAGCAGGATAGACGCCATCCTGCAGTGGGTTGTTTTTTCTTATTATTTACAAAGAGCTGGCTCTTCCTTTTGATAATTATCAGGCACCCTTTGAAGTCATTTGTCTCCACAGATGTTTGCTGCTGCCTGGAGACACGTTACTGTCCCAAATTGCTGAGGACACCCATGAAGAGTCACAGTAGGGAAGCAAGCCCACTGCCTCCTCCCTGGCAGTAAACCACATGGGAAAGGTCTCTGCTCCTTCCTAAATTGGGACAAAACTCCCAAGTGTCAACAGAGTTTGTGTCCTGCAGGAACAATATTGACTGAGTTCTTCTTGTTGAGAAAGCATTAATGTCCTGAGCCCCAGGAGACCCTGAGGGGGAAAAAGAGCCAGATTGCAGCAGGGATAGGAGCAGAGTTTCATGGATCAACACCACCCGGGGCTGAGCTGGGTCCAGCATCCCTAGAGGTCAGTTTTTCCCACATCTGGAAAAAGGCACTACAGAAAATGCAACAGTCGCCAGTGGGGATGCAGGCAGAACACATCTCGCCCTTGGCAGGCAACAGGTAGGGAGCAGAATTTCTCCTTTTATTTTCTCATCCTGACCAGAAAGGAAGATTTTTGGAGCTGGTGGGAGAGGCGTGATAGTTTAAATCAACAGTTTGCTGTCAGCACTGCAGAACCCTGCTCTGCACGTTACCTGGTAAACAAACTGTGCTCTGAGAAAGAAAGGCCTGTTTATAAAAGCTCCTCTTGACATTTGCCTCCTCAAACATAGCAAAACATGTGCTAGGAATAGATGCATGAATGATCGAGTCTGTTTTGAGTCTCCTCTCTTCAACAACCAAGGAAATCCCTATGTACAAACATTTAAACTGGAACATCTGGAGCGCAGTAATTTTATCTTGAAGATCCACATCAAACAAACCTGCAGCTCAGCCCAAGAAGATCTACAAATACTTCCCCAAGGAGACCCCAGTCTTACAACTCGGGTACCAGGAGAGCTCCAATCTGAGAGAACGATAATTCAGCATCTCTTTATCCACACCTGACAAATACTCCTTATGAGGGCATTAGCATGAAATTATCACTCTTAGTCAAACCCAAAGTGCAAGAGATTTGTCCCAATTATCTGATACAGGCCTCGAAATACCTGCTTTTAAATTTACAACCCAGAAAAGCCCATGCATCATTTGCAGGCAGAACTTTACCCAAGAAATCTCACTTTGGTTGCACTTTTTCTGTGCAGCTGAACTGCTAAAATAAGCACCCAGCCATATATAGCACAGTACGTTGGCACTCACAGCGGTGGGGAATGACTGGATTCAATTTTCCATGGAAGATGACAATTAAAATTGCTTTCTTTGGTATATCCCATCCTTTCTGTTGTTTTTTCTGTTCCCTCCAAGCGCAGAGTAAATTTAGGACTCCGAGCTCCTTTTCTTTCAAAATCTCACTTCCAGTTTCCATCTTATTAAAGACATGACTTAACTTTAATGTGTGTAACATAAACGGTATCGTAAAGAGGAAGAATTAAAACAGCATGGGAACATTGGTGGTTTCAAGAAGGGGGGAAATGGCACAGCTTCTTTCTTTTTGGGTTGTTGTTTACCCAGTGGATAAACCTCGGCGTTCTCGCTCCTACCGAATGCATCGCCTTGCCGTGCAATAATTGGGAATTCCACGTTTTGCAAAGTTGTTACATTATATCCACAAATAATCCATCTTGTCAAGTCCATCTCGTCCGTTGAAGATAAAGTTGGAGCTGAGTCACTGCAGACATCTGGAGAAGGTTCATTACTTGTAATTGCGAGCCCCTCTGTTAATGCACCCCATGAGAAAGGAGCTGACAGGCTGCATATTTCTGCAAACTGTTCCCAGAAAGAACCAATTTCCTGACTTCCATGTGGTGTCAATAATATAGGCATGAGATGGAGCAGTGCTTATGAAATATTAAATCTGCTTACAGGACCCAGCTATAAGCAAATTCAGACCACCTGGGAGATGGAGGTTTGCACTGGGTATGTGGAGTTTGGCACTCACCTGGTACAAGAGATGGGCTCTAATCTATACATTTTGGCTTAATTACCACGAAACTTCCTGAGAGTAGTGCAGGGGGAAGGGAGAAAAAAGGTAGAGGGTGGAGGGGGTAAAACACATTTCTTCACGTTTAGGACTCAAACCTTTCAAATCACTGACATTATTAAATTTACTATCACATGCAGCCAGAGATCTTATTATTCATCGGCAAAAAAAAGGCTGATATTTCATGGCTTTTGAGTTAGATCATTTTGGTTCATGCCAACGAAAACAAAGCATTAGTGTTTTGATGTTTTAATATAATGATTTAATTCTCTCATTGATATTAGAATCCAGAAACACAACAAACACGAAGACCCCTTCAAAATCCTTGAGTCAGAGCAAAGGCTCTTAAATCACTTCAGCACTCTGACCTCCTGTTTCACAAAGTGTATTTTATGCCAGGGACTTGAAGAAGAAGGGGTCCTTCCCAAAAGTGCAGCATGACAGTGCTAACCTGCCTTCGGCGAGCTCGCCTGTGTAAATTGAAAAACATCTGGGCTCTTTTTGCTGGCAAAAGCGGCAGGTCCTTGATCTCAGAGCAGAGCCGTCAACTTGAGCTGCAAACGGAGCCTTTTCAACAATTCACCCCCAATTTTCCACCCTCTGGGCACTGCTACCCAGGAGGAAACCCAGCACCCCTGGGCTGGGAGCAGACATGGGGATATGCGCATGGGGACAAGGAAATTTTAGTGGCATTAGTCCACCATCTATGTTTCACTCTCCAGTGTCCAGGGCTGGGGATGAAAAGTGGTCTCCATTTTCTCCAGCAGAAAATAAAAGTTTCTCTCCAGGAAGATGAAGGGAAGAAGCAGAGCAGGAACTTTCAGCAGATCAGGCTTTCAGCAGAGCAACAGGAAGATGCCAGCAAGCCTAATGAGGACATTTTGCTCTGTGCTACAATAGAAAATCATAAAATCATAAGATCATAATCACAGAATGATTGGGGTTGGAAGGATCATCTCATTCCAACCCCTTACCATGGGCAGGGACACCTTTCACCAGACCAGGTTGCTCCAAGCCCCATCCAACCTGGCCTGAAACACTTCCAGAGATGGGGCAGCCACAGCTTCTCTGGGCACCCTGTGCCAGGGCCTCCCCACCCTCACAGGGAAGAATTTCTTCCTAAAAGCTAATCTAATCCTGCTCTCTGTCAGTGTGAAGCAAAAAATATGGGTAAAACATCACGTGAGACTTGCTAGAAACACCTTGCAGGAGGAGAAGCTCTCTGAGGTGCTGGGGACAGGCCTCAGAGGTGCTGGAAGATGGGAGGTGCATGTGGTGCTGCAGGCCAAGAGCTGGGACATACAATGGATAGGTGCAGGACCAGGCACCCCTTTCCTGATGCTGAGTTCCTGTGCTGGGGCACAGCACAGGACACAGAGGTGTGGGTGCCCGTAGGCCTTCCCATCTATTCACTTTGTGCGTGAGGGAAGGGGCTATTTTTGGGTTGCAGCCTCTTTGCTGCAGCCAGGATCTGTCAGCGGGACGTGACGTACGGCGCCGTGGGACACCTCTGCTCCCTGTGCTCCCCTCACACAGCAGGAATGTCTCTTGTTTTCTCTCCTCCAGACCATGTCGGAGCTGAGAGCATCCAGCCGGGACGGCTCAAGGCCCAGGGAAATCAGGCAGCTGCCCAAAGCAGCCAGGGCCTCCCTGCCTGTGCTGGAGTGCTGGAACACCGCTGGGCTCCTGCCACTGAGGGAGGGCTGGGAATGAGCATCCATCACTTCCTGCACAGCAGCCACCAGGGCAACACAGGAAGATCTTCTCCCACTGCCCTTCCTCGCCCTGACTCTCCTCCTGAGGACCAACAGGCACAGGCTGAGAAGCTCTGAGCTGGGTTTGTCCCTTTGCCACACTGATCAGACTTAAAGGTCTGGTGCTGCATGGTGGATTTTTTGGATTTTCTCCTGTGTCTATGTCCTTCATCCTCTATCCACAGGTCATTTCTGGATGTAAAGCACAGAGTGTGTTTGTGATGATCAAGGGTGAAATCCCTCCCACATCACATAGGCTGAGCCTGGGGTTGGACTCTATTCTTGGCCTGGTACAGCTGGGTTAGACAAGCTGGGCTGAGCTGGTGCAGGACCTTGTGCAGCCCCTGCCTCTGGCTGTGCACAGGAGCAGGCACAGGCGAGGCTTTGCTGGGGCATTCTGGTTCCTTGGCCTCGAGGTGATACTGGAATGAGCTCCTGCAGCTTTGTAGTCACTGGGATGCTCTTCTTGCTTGCCTCGTGCTTGGGTTTCCACAGAAATTCCACTGACATCATCCAAGACCTGCAGAGAATGGCACTTGCTGGGCTTTATCCACTGAAGTCTCCACTTTTTCTATGTTGACCATCTCAATCCAAATGACCTAAGTGTTTGCCAAAACTGGATTTGTTTCCATACTTGTCCTCACTCTCTTTCCACCCTATTTTTCCAACAGGACACAGGTGATTTTCCCAGCCCTGTCTCCAGCCCTTGGCTGCCCAGGCCTCAAAACCAAACACTTCTGCTCCAAGTTTCATCTGAGGTGGTGATGTCTCCTCTACAAAACAGAGTTTTATCTGCTGAGGTGCAGAAGTCTGGAATGAGTGCAATATACTCATGGAAACAGTCTGTCCCAGCCTGTATCAAGCCAAAGGTAGAAAACACAGGAGCATGGCTTTGCCTCATTTTGTGTTTTTAAAATCAAAATATGTTGCTTTTACCCAACAGGAGAGCTCTGTCACCTTCTGTGTCTGTGCGATGCCTGTCTCCCATCTCCTACTGGTCACTAAAGAACCAGAGCCTGTGACTCCCACATCTCCAAAAGGAGATTCAGCATTTACATCTCACTGCAGGTGCCACACTCTGGTAACATCTAATGTTTTGTGCTTCTCATGCAATGGCTGCCTGCACTACCTAAACAAGATGATTAAAAAATGCTAATAAAATAAACAAGAAAGGTTCTTTTTGTTCCTGAAAATAATACTAATTTTAAAAAAAACCCAAACAACAAGTTCTGGTGGAATCTGTTGCTCCTTAGAGCAAAGATTCATAGCTGGAATAAAGAGTGTTCAGCCCAGCTGTTTCTACTATGAGGCCATATTCTATCCCCCTTGAAGGTACTTCATGTTTCCACAGACAACTGTCCTTGCACAGTCCAATAAATTCCATCACCTCAGCTGGCCAAACAACCACTGTGGTCAGGTAGGGTCTGAGCAGCTTCCAGGATGCCAACCAGCATCAGGAGCTTCATTTTACACCTCCTCTTCTCCCAAAGAATTCCCAACACCACCATAACCATGGATCCCTGGCCTGGCTAGCACAGGGCTAATTTTTGCACCAGCCAGGAGGAGCTGCTCTGTTTGGCTGTCTGTCTCAGCCTCAGCACTGTAACCCCAAATCCCTCTGTTCTGACCCAATCCTTCCTAGTGCTGAGCATAAAAAGTTGTGCAGACAAAACCAGGGAGGGAATCTCGCCAGCCGTTTATCACCTTAGCAACAAGAGCTTGGTAACAGGCTGTTATCTTTGGCAGAAAGCAGCAGCAGAAAGGAGACACCAGATCACCAGCCCCAGGTCATGGCCCTGGCAGGTGTCCTTACCAGTTATCAGTGTCTGCAGCTCCCCAGGAGCTCAGGGAACAGGGATGCTCCTCACCACCTGCAGATCATCTTACCCCTCCACCCAAAACCACAGCCAGCTGTGTGCCCTGCCCACCAGCACGTGCCAAGGCACAGGGTGGCATCCTTGGGGAGGTGTCCTCTGCAGGGCCAGGAGTTGGACTTGATCCTTGTGGGTACTTTCCAGTCCAGGATATTTTGTGATTCTAAGGCTTTGGCCAGCCCGGCTTTGAGCCACCTCCCTGATCCATGCTGATTTACCCCAAAACAGGCCTTCCCTCTGTCCACCCTCCCAGTGCAAGGAACGTGTTGCATCAACCCCAGCCCCCCTGCTTGTGTCTGATGGATCATGGTGACCTTTTCAACATATTTCTTGGAGTATTATAAAATATTATCTGATGAAGAAAAAAAACAACAAACCAGCCCAAACCAAAGCAATTTGGGTAATGATGGCCTTTTGTTCCACTTTATCCTGCACCAAACTCCATAGATGGCAACTCTGAACATTTCCCAGACCTTCACAGTAGAGCTTGGAACTGTCTCTCTGATTTATCAGTTGTTTCATGACACATGCATTTCTCCTATATAATCCCAGTGTTTTGCTTATAAGCCATATTGTAGCTGTGAATCAATCTTCTTTATTTGAACATCTAGGACAGATTCACACATCATTTCGCCATTAACTAGGATAGACTCAGCCTTGCAGATCTTTCAGGTTTCAAGCCTGGCTGTGTTGTTTCAGTTCTTTGCTGCTGCCTGTGTTTTGTGAAGAAAAAAAAAAAAAAAAGAAAAAAATTTTTAAAAGCCAGACATTGGGGCTTTCTGTTGCAGCTTGAAGAAGAACACAGGTTGTTTCATCACTGGTTGTGAGACATGTGTTACTCGGCTCATTAATTCACAACAGTTCTTGTTTTCTCTGCCTTTTTCATGCTGATGTGATACATTTGTGAAGTCCAGGGTTGTACTGCAAGTGATTAATGCTGCAGTAAAGTCTAATAAACTGAGATTCCAACAAAAAAGTGTGAAAAATTTAATCTCTAAAGTTCTGAGAGCTCACATATGACAAAACCCATAAATCACCCCAGAAGCAGTCATTATGGTGAGTTACTAACTAGATTATACAGCTGCATTTGTCATAATTTCCCATTACGTAGAGAATAAACCTATCAGGCTGATTTATGGCAGAGGGCTCCACAATATGGGAACTGGGACCTGTGCTGTTCTGTGGAAAACGATGAGAAATGTTGTGTCTACTCAAGTGCTGAATGGAAAAGGAAGGAGGGGAGATAACTGTCTTTAGAAGGCACCGATTCAGGGAGAAAGACTTCAGAGAGGAGTCAGGCTTACACCCATGGGGTGGCAGGAAGAGTATCCACCACCCTGACCCAACACCACCAGCAGCACCAGAATGTGCTCTCCACAGGTGGGGGGAAGAGAGGAGATAGGAGGTCTTTTGAGGGGACAAAATCAGTCACGGGGAAATCACAGAATCCTAGAATGGTTTGGGTCGGAAGGAGTCTTAAAAACCATCTCAATACAACCCCTGACATGGGCCAGATCAAACTGAACAGCGGAGTGCCTGCCTACTCAGGGGATACTCAAGGTTTTGGATTCCCCGACTGTGGATCTACCTTGGAGCAGCTGGGTCTGTTGGGAGCAGATGGCCTCCACCTGTCCTCAGACCACAGGCAAAAAGATGGGCAGATGTGGGGCTCAGCAAGGCGAGGGACATCCCTGCACTGCAGCCCTCTGACAAGAGCAGCAGTGGCCTCCTCTCAGTGGCCTCCCTGGTGCAGCAGCCGCTGAAGACCATGGCAGCTACACAGATGCTGTTTGCTCTGCAATCCCTTTGTACTCAAAGGCCATGCAGGGCATTTCAGCTGGGCTGGCAGGTCTGGCTGGGCAGGGAACAGGCAAGAGACACTGCTGTTGTGACCTCCATGTGTTCACTGGGGACACAATGAATATTCTGTTCATCCCAAACACAACAGGAGTGGCCAGACCCTGCTAACAAAGAGGTGAAACCCTTGTTCAAAGCAACTCAAATTCTCTGCCAGAAACGCCCCTCTGCAGCTTCTTGATCTGAAGAGGCTGGAGATGGTTTGGCTACAGTTCCTTATCTCTGATGTCCGATAAAGGCAAGGTTTCACAGAGGTCTTGGAGGGGCATCATCCAGGAACAGTCAAGCAGGAAAAACTGAGCAGCCCACACCCATAACTCAGAGAAGAACCAGCGCAATTACAAAACAACCGCTGGTAATTTCAAAGTTGACATTAGGTATCGTATTCGACATAGTTGATTAAATTCTTTTCTGTATAACAACAGGTCCACGGGGCCTTCTGCCTGCTTTGTTCAGGGAGCCCCTGGGGGCCCATTCCCTCCCTGAGGGGCTGCACTTGGTGGCTGCCGGGGCTTTCATTGCTGGGCCCACTGGCAGTGGCTGAGCTGGGCTGGGGACGAAGGGCGGGGCCGTGACGCCTCTGGCCCCGGTGACATCAGGGGAACGTGTCACAATGGGGGCAGCTGTAGAAGGCCCCCGCAGGTAACGCTGGCCCAACACAGCCTGGGCAAGCGGTGAGTGCGCACGTGGCGGGGCTGGGCCGGGCCAGGGCCGGGGCACAAGCGCCACACCCGGGCCTGCATCGTCCCCCTGCATCCAGGGCCAGCCCCTCGTGCCGGCGCCTCGGGCAGGGCACGGAGCTGCTGCTGCTGGCCCACTGGGACAGGCCCTGCCGCCTGCCAGCCCTCTGGGGCCTCTCAGTCCTG
>VXBQ01000964.1:110980-140522 GCA_013400175.1 Phainopepla nitens | reverse complement strand
AAAAAAATTTTTAAAAGCCAGACATTGGGGCTTTCTGTTGCAGCTTGAAGAAGAACACAGGTTGTTTCATCACTGGTTGTGAGACATGTGTTACTCGGCTCATTAATTCACAACAGTTCTTGTTTTCTCTGCCTTTTTCATGCTGATGTGATACATTTGTGAAGTCCAGGGTTGTACTGCAAGTGATTAATGCTGCAGTAAAGTCTAATAAACTGAGATTCCAACAAAAAAGTGTGAAAAATTTAATCTCTAAAGTTCTGAGAGCTCACATATGACAAAACCCATAAATCACCCCAGAAGCAGTCATTATGGTGAGTTACTAACTAGATTATACAGCTGCATTTGTCATAATTTCCCATTACGTAGAGAATAAACCTATCAGGCTGATTTATGGCAGAGGGCTCCACAATATGGGAACTGGGACCTGTGCTGTTCTGTGGAAAACGATGAGAAATGTTGTGTCTACTCAAGTGCTGAATGGAAAAGGAAGGAGGGGAGATAACTGTCTTTAGAAGGCACCGATTCAGGGAGAAAGACTTCAGAGAGGAGTCAGGCTTACACCCATGGGGTGGCAGGAAGAGTATCCACCACCCTGACCCAACACCACCAGCAGCACCAGAATGTGCTCTCCACAGGTGGGGGGAAGAGAGGAGATAGGAGGTCTTTTGAGGGGACAAAATCAGTCACGGGGAAATCACAGAATCCTAGAATGGTTTGGGTCGGAAGGAGTCTTAAAAACCATCTCAATACAACCCCTGACATGGGCCAGATCAAACTGAACAGCGGAGTGCCTGCCTACTCAGGGGATACTCAAGGTTTTGGATTCCCCGACTGTGGATCTACCTTGGAGCAGCTGGGTCTGTTGGGAGCAGATGGCCTCCACCTGTCCTCAGACCACAGGCAAAAAGATGGGCAGATGTGGGGCTCAGCAAGGCGAGGGACATCCCTGCACTGCAGCCCTCTGACAAGAGCAGCAGTGGCTTCCTCTCAGTGGCCTCCCTGGTGCAGCAGCCGCTGAAGACCATGGCAGCTACACAGATGCTGTTTGCTCTGCAATCCCTTTGTACTCAAAGGCCATGCAGGGCATTTCAGCTGGGCTGGCAGGTCTGGCTGGGCAGGGAACAGGCAAGAGACACTGCTGTTGTGACCTCCATGTGTTCACTGGGGACACAATGAATATTCTGTTCATCCCAAACACAACAGGAGTGGCCAGACCCTGCTAACAAAGAGGTGAAACCCTTGTTCAAAGCAACTCAAATTCTCTGCCAGAAACGCCCCTCTGCAGCTTCTTGATCTGAAGAGGCTGGAGATGGTTTGGCTACAGTTCCTTATCTCTGATGTCCGATAAAGGCAAGGTTTCACAGAGGTCTTGGAGGGGCATCATCCAGGAACAGTCAAGCAGGAAAAACTGAGCAGCCCACACCCATAACTCAGAGAAGAACCAGCGCAATTACAAAACAACCGCTGGTAATTTCAAAGTTGACATTAGGTATCGTATTCGACATAGTTGATTAAATTCTTTTCTGTATAACAACAGGTCCACGGGGCCTTCTGCCTGCTTTGTTCAGGGAGCCCCTGGGGGCCCATTCCCTCCCTGAGGGGCTGCACTTGGTGGCTGCCGGGGCTTTCATTGCTGGGCCCACTGGCAGTGGCTGAGCTGGGCTGGGGACGAAGGGCGGGGCCGTGACGCCTCTGGCCCCGGTGACATCAGGGGAACGTGTCACAATGGGGGCAGCTGTAGAAGGCCCCCGCAGGTAACGCTGGCCCAACACAGCCTGGGCAAGCGGTGAGTGCGCACGTGGCGGGGCTGGGCCGGGCCAGGGCCGGGGCACAAGCGCCACACCCGGGCCTGCATCGTCCCCCTGCATCCAGGGCCAGCCCCTCGTGCCGGCGCCTCGGGCAGGGCACGGAGCTGCTGCTGCTGGCCCACTGGGACAGGCCCTGCCGCCTGCCAGCCCTCTGGGGCCTCTCAGTCCTGCCCTCGCGTCCCTGCGCCTCCGGGCCTCACTTCAGCCACCACAAGCTCTCTTGGTAGCCCCACTGAAACGCTTGTGTCTGTCCTCCTGCAGACCATGGCGCACAAATCAGTCCTTGCCCTGGTTGTGCTGCTCCTCTTCTCATTCCCAAAGCCCGTAGAGGACGGATTCCATGAGGATGTGCAGCACCCTGCGGAGGAGCTGAAGCAGACACCCCCAGAGACGCNCCGGGCCTGCATCGTCCCCCTGCATCCAGGGCCAGCCCCTCGTGCCGGCGCCTCGGGCAGGGCACGGAGCTGCTGCTGCTGGCCCACTGGGACAGGCCCTGCCGCCTGCCAGCCCTCTGGGGCCTCTCAGTCCTGCCCTCGCATCCCTGCGCCTCCGGGCCTCACTTCAGCCACCACAAGCTCTCTTGGTAGCCCCACTGAAACTCTTGTGTCTGTCCTCCTGCAGACCATGGCGCACAAATCAGTCCTTGCCCTGGTTGTGCTGCTCCTCTTCTCATTCCCAAAGCCCGTAGAGGACGGATTCCATGAGGATGTGCAGCACCCTGCGGAGGAGCTGAAGCAGACACCCCCAGAGACGCCTGACCCTGGCTGGGGACCCCTGCTCGTGGCTGCCTTGCAGCATTGGCACTTCTGGGCTCCTGCTGAGGTGCTGTTCCTCCCTTCAGTGCTGTGGCTCAGGCGCAGAAGAGCAGCCATGAGGCAGAGAGCAGAGGCAAAGCGAGCTGCAGCAGAGGCCAGAAAGAGGAAGATGGAAATGAAGCAGAGAAGGCTGTTACTGAAGAAGAGAGTCAAAGACATGGAGCGATTGTGCAAGACCATGAAAGAAATTAAAAAGCAAATGGCCATGCTGATTGAAACAAATAGGAATAGAAGCAGGGTACTGGAGGTAAGTTCAGCAGGCTTTTGGAGGAGCACAGACAATGGCCTGTGTGAAGAAAAGCCTCCTGCTGGAGATGCTCTTTGGGCTGGCCAAGGCGAGCCGCACACCTTTGTGAGCAGCCGGCGCACAGAGCTGCCTTGCTGCCGAGCACAGCCCTGGGCTGGGACAGAGGCTCAGGGCTCCTGCCAGACCCTGCCCCTCTTCACTGCATCTCTTCAGTCTATCTCTATTAACTGAATCTATATTAACTGTATCTATTTCCACTTTTCCATGCAGAATCTTTGGAGGATGAGGCTGCTTGAACGACGTTAAGGCTGAATGGCTGGACATAGAATCAAATTCTTAAATGGTTTAGAAATATTTAAAATATTCCAAGTATTTTGTTTTGAAATAGCTTTATATAATAGTATTTTCCAAAATTTTAATAACTTTAATTTTTAATAATTTTAATAATTCTCTTGTTAAATATCATTAAAATTGTAGTAATAAGTAGTAGTTAACAGCACTTATTCTTTATATTATATAACTATGATTCATCAAAATTATATTAATTATATTAATAAACTACAATAGAAGTAGACTATATTTTTGTCTTAAAAAGTGAATTTTGCATAATCTTCACAGTTTAAATATTCATTGTATTAATTAATATATTTATGTAACAGTGTATAAAATAGTTGCTAAGATAAGAATTACTAGAATCACAATTTGTTCATTTCAATGTTTAAAATATGCTATTGTTATTTGAAAATGATGCTGACTGCCCTCCTGTCTTGGGCTACAGTCAGTGCAAAGTTCCAATAAAGGCAGTGCTTGAAGAAACACTGTGTCTGAGTGACCACGTTGGACTCAGGTGTCAGCTGTTGGAAATTGCTGGCACAGGGGCACCACAGCAGCCCTTTATCATGCAGAGGCTCCTTTTCTCTGCCCTAGCAGCTGTTTCTTTGGTACTGTGATACTTCCTCTGCTGTGCGTGACGCCAAATGCACGAAAACAAGGAGTGCCACCTCTCAGGCTGTCACTTGGGTCCCTGCAGAGCTCAGGAGCCACCATGGCTGTGTAGAGTGTGGAATGCTGCAATAGGCCATGACAGCAGGGACCGCAGGGACAGCAGGGACAGCAGGGACAGCAGGGACAGCAGGGACAGGAGGACAGCAGGGACAGGGGGACACAGGACAGGAATCACAACCTGGCTGCCCTGGGACAGGCCCGACAGGCAGACAGGACGTGGGGCAGGCAGGAGTCCCCATCCTCTCGGTGCCCACCTGAATGCAGGGACAAAAGGGACAGGCAGTGGGGACACAGCAGGCACCTCTCCTCTGGGAATATCCCACCTCCCCAGGGCCCCTGACAGAACACAGGGAACGAGGCTCTGCAAGGGGCACCCAAGGATGGGGAGGACAACGCTGAGCTTACGTCAGCCCACACTCTGCATGCAAACAGCTCCGTGGAGGAGAAGCCCAGAGGGGTCCTTGCCACAGCAGATCCCTTCTGAGGGAAAGGTGTTCTTTATTCCTGCACGTGGGTGTCCCTTCTGGACTGCTGCTGAAGTGCTGCTCCTGCTCTCAGGGCTCTGGAGTAGCTACACAACAGAAGGCATGAGGCAGAGAGCAAAGGCCAGGAGAGCTCGAGCTGAGGCCAGGAGAGCTGAAGCACAGGACACGAGAACTCAAGCAGAGGCTTGCAGGAGGAAGTATGAAAGGGAGGCAGGAGGAATTTTGCTAAATAATAACTAACTGTACAGGGTGCAAATGTGGAGGTATAAGCCAGAAATTAGGCAGAAGGCAGCAAACTTTAGACAAATGATCAGGAAAAAGACCACAAAGAAGAAGAAAACCACCTTTCCTAGTCTTTCAATAACATGTGCTCTTCCAGAATCTAGATTCTGCAATCTCTTCTTGAACTCAACCAGACCGACAGTGCTGAATTGCTTCTGGTCCAAAATTAAGCCAATTTGCACCCAGTCCTTCTGCTCCCTGAAGAGCAGAAAAACAATTGGGCAAAGGGAAGTGGAAGCGAGAGCATGCTGCCACTCTTCTGAAAACTGGCAGAAGGTCTTTCAAGAACAATCCCTGAAGTGAGCACACTCTGTGACAGCAAGTCCAGCAACAAGAAAGCGTAACCTGAGCAAAGCACCTTATCTCTGTGACACCTGGAAGGCGACTTGTGAGACCTTATCACTGAGCAATACTTTGATCTACCAGGTGGGAGCAAAATAAAGTGATGCCGCTTGTTTTTCAGGAGACTTCTTCACTCCAAGCTCTCCTGGCCCACCCCAGCCCACCTGTGGCATCCAGCTCTGTCTCAGATTCCCATCCCAGCCAAGCAGCTGTGGAGCTGAAATCTACCTTGAAAAAAAACAAAAAACAAAACTGAAATAAATTCAAGCTGAAGAAGAAACTTTATTTTGTGGCAGACAGAGAGGTTTGGCCAGACAGCAGAGCCCTCTTCAGTCCAGTGATAGGTAGTGAAGAGCTGGCTCAACCAATGTGACCTTGCAGGCACTGGCAAGCTCCCAGTTGGCCAAACTGGGGTTTATCTGGTATAAATTGGGTACAGCAGGCACCAGAGTCTTCCAGACAGATGCACCCAGTCATTGCAGCTCTCACTGTAGGTAGAAGACAAGGATCAGTCAAAACCAGAGGGTGGGAAATGCATCGTATAATTACAGATAGCAATTCTTGGAAGAAGGATTTTTTTGCGTGGAGAAATCTTGGGGTGGAGAAGAGAAAAGAGGGAGGAAAGGGAGGGAACTCACACTCTAAAGCTGATTTTAAAAAAATTCAATTATTTGGCAAAACATGTCATCATATGACAAGGTACTTTCTCTTGCAAACAGGTGCACCACAGTTTTAAAAATATTAAATCTTAAGAGGTTTGCATTGCACAATAGATGGCAGCCAGAAAGCATGTTGATGTTTTTTGGCAGTGTTTCAGATGTCATGGTATTTTTTTTTTTTCTTTAAAGCTTCCATCAGCAGGAGGCAAAGCCGTGCCAAGGAAAAGGAATCAAATCTGGATGCAGCAAGTCTCGCATTCAGACAGAGGCTCCCTGCCAGATGCTACAGGGCCAAATCGGAAACAACCACACTGAGTTCATTATGAAAACTGCATAATCAAAAGCCTGCAAAAAGGCAGGAAAAAATTTTAATCTACTTAATACTTAGCTAAATTCTCCACTGTTGAAATAGATTTGAAGAAAAATTCATCATAATCCCCTCTTCCTTTTGAGGAATTCCTCCCTGTTCATGAGATGTCCATGAGATGGCAGGAGTGCACTGTCCTCTGGAGGTGACATTTCCACACCGAGAATCTCACTCTGGCTGTGGGCACTGCAGACAAAGCACTGATTTATCTTTCTATTTATTGCTCATGAAGAGAGATAAGGAAGTGGCATCAATGGGCACATCTTCAGAGAAGAAATCCACTTGTCTGGTTTCTCGAGGGTGGGAATGACTCTGTTTCACAGAAAGATTTGGATATTGGAAGAGACTTTAAAGTTTATCTCATTCCAAGTGGAAGGGACATCTTCCACCAGCCCAGGCTGCTCCAAGCCCCCGTCCAGCCTGGCCTTTCACTCTCCTTGCTTTCAGCAGCCTCGTGTTTTGGTTGGCAGAGCCCTGCTCACTGCAGACCCTGGATCTACAAACTCATCCCGTGCCGTGCACAGGAATTTGTGACCAGGCACCACAAAACTGGAAGAGTGCAATGAGAAAAGGACCCAGACATCTGCCAGAAAGAAATCTAGAGGATGTGATTTAGAAATCACAGCCCTCGTACTTATGGCTGGGGATGACTGTGGAAACAAACCCTCAGGGGTGTCCCAGATTTCAGCTCTTTTTATGATCCCGAGTCCTCCACACAACTGGGGCACAGCTGTGAGCCTGCCCCTGGTCAGACCGGATCCATGGCAGCCCAAGTTCTGTGTGCTGGGCCAAGGGATGGGCTGGCAAGTCGTGCAAATGCTTCCCTGAGCCAGGCTGCAGAAGCAACATCCCAACAAGAGACAGATGCTGGTGTCTGAAGAGATCTCAGCTGCCTCAACAGCTTCAAGAGAGCAGGTTGCATGATGGAGCTACTCTTTGCATGCTCCTGGTCTTAAGCCAGGACATCTTCCATGTTTTTGTCCACAGTACCTGGACAGGAAAGCAAAAATAATCAGAATGGTTTGGGTTAGAAGAGATGTTAAAAATCACCTAGTTCCAACCTCATTTCCATGAAGCACTCCATCAGTCTCCCACTGGATCTTCTCTAGCAAAGGGTATAATTGGGATGTTACAGCCCACAGCTCTTCCCACTGATCCTCTCACTGCATCTGCCCGGGGGGAGCAGAACTGGAGCAGTTTGGCTGTGCTGGGAGCTCCCTGTGCACGTGGAAGCTCTCACCTTCAAGCACTGCTGTGATGGAACAGGTCTGCCTCGTACTGAGCAGGGGAGGGGGGCTTAGGAGCTGCTGAGGGAGACCCCAAAGAGTCACTTCATTTGTACATTTTAGCAGAGCAAAGGCCCATTCCCTTTCCAGTGTCCCCTCCCACAGCAAGCCAGGCATTCCCAGTGACATCACTAGAGACTGGAAGCAGCTCTGCTGCAGGGAGACACTGCCCTCTGCCATGACCAAGAGATGATGTTGGTTAACTTTTCTCAATGCATCCTTTCAATTTGTGGTAGATGTGGCGCTTGGGGACATGGGTTAGTGGTGGCCTTGGCAGTGCTGGGGGAACCATGGGACTCAATGATCATGGAGGGCTTCTCAAATGATTCTATGATTCCTTACTTTCAAATTTTCTAGGCTTTACTGGCTTTCACACTCTTCAGTTCACAATCCCTGATGTGATCTATAAGATCGCTTGCCTGTTTTTTTAATTCCCTCCTTCTCCTACATGGGACATGAAGTGATATCCCAGCTCCTGGCTACAAAACCAGTTTCACATCAAGACACACAGACCCAATACATTCCATTGCACAGGTGAACCATTTCCAGAAGCTGAAGTCTGCCTGAATCCCTGGGCAGTTGATGGTTATGGACAATGCTCTGAAAGCGGTGGGACAGAAACGGTGTGAATCCATCAGTGTGAGACCTGATTAGAAAGAAATTCTTCCCTGTGAGGGTGGGGAGACCCTGGCACAGAGTGCCCAGAGAAGCTGTGGCTGCCTCATCCCTGGAAATGTTCAGTGCCAGGCAGGAGCAACCTGGGATAGTGGAAGGTGTCTCTGGCCATGGCAGAGGGTTGGAATGAGATGGTCTCTAAAGTCCCTTCCAACTCAAACATCCCATGATTCTATGATCTGGCTCCTGAGAGCCCACAGAGCCCCAGGGACAGCAAGGGGATGTCATTGGGATAAAAAAACTTTGAAGATGAGGGGAGAATGGGGTGGGAATTGTCCCTTCCTCCTGAGGACTGTACCATTCCCAAGCTTAGTGCCCTATTTCCAAACTGCATGCAAATCCACAGGTCTTGGCACTCTTCTTGAGTGCTAATTTTGAACCCTCAGCCTGATTTGAACCACTGCTGCTCTCTCCAGTGTTTAAATAAATTATTAGAAAACCTCTCCCAAATGCATACATCCCATCCTAATGCCCTCTGATGTCAGAGGGAAGGTGCCTGGTGACACCGCTGGTCCTTAGACCAGGCCTCAGAAAAGCAGCTGCAAAATATAAACCCACAGGCTCCAAAATTCATCTTTGCTTTAACTTGGTCTAAACCTTTGTAAATGACTCACAATGGGTCAGGGAAAAGAGAATTGAACAGCTCTGATCTGGCTGTGTTCCCCTGTCCTATAAAATCAGCTTACGCCCTTTGGAAAGAGGAAAGCTCACTAAAATTCACACGCAGCAGTGGCAGCTCCCATCCCACAAACCAAGCTGTTGGAGAAGTGCAGAAATCATTGTGATGTTTCTTCACCTTTTTCCAGGGCCCATAACCATTTCCTCCATGTTCTGCTCAGCACTGCCCATGCAACTCCTTCCTACTGCCTCCCAATTGCCAAGAAATCCCTCCTGCGGCTGTGAGAAACATGAGAGTTCCTAGGAAATATCTCCTCGTGGCATGTGAAAGCAAGGGGGGTGAGGAGCAGGGATTTTTTCTTCAAGCTGGACACATCATGGGCAATCATTTTGGGGGGGTACCAGGCTTTAGGGGTTGGGTCTGCCCTAGCTTGGGGTGTGGGTAAATCATTCCATCTTGCTCTAGCCCTAGTTGTGCCAGCCAGCACAATAACAGGAATTACAAACTGAATTTGTTCTTTTTTCCATTCCATTTCAAAGTTTTTCCATTTTCCTTTGCTTTTTAAGGTGTTTCTGAAGCAGCAGGTGCTGTTACCTGGCTCAGCTGACAAATTGCTCAGCTTTTATCCTGATTATCAACTCCCCAGCTGGGAGAACAACAGCTCAACAGGGAATTACAGAGCTGGAAGGCAGTAAAGATCAGCAGTGATGGCTGAACACTATGTGAGGATCTCCCACAGGCAGAAATATGGAAATTTTAGCATGTTTTCCATTATGCAAAGGGCAGAATTCCCGTGCAGCATTGGCATATGCAGAACAGCTGGGGAAGGTGAGGATGGAGTGTACCAAGCTGTCACTTCTGGGGAAAGCAGCCAAGTGCATCAACACTTCTCATGTAGGCTGGCTCCAAACCAAATGGCTTCACAGCAGGATTTCCAAATTACTACCTTGACCACTCCATGTGCTTCTTCCACAGTCTTAAAATCCACCTATGTAAGTGATCATTCCTTCCTTCTTCCAGGATAATTAATTTCTGCCGTAAAGCACCACTTTCCAGTTCACATTTCTCTGCTCCCTGTGAGGACCTTAACAAGGCTGAGAAACCTCAGGCTTCACACTGCCTTCATTGAGGTGTTGTCCAACTGCTTGTGAATCCTCTCTCAAATCTTGGTGGGGCATTGTTGGAATCCAGGGCACAGGAAATATTCCTCTGTCTTTGCTGAAGGGCTCTGACCCTCAGGAGACCTCTGCTTTTAACCTCCCACCATGGAGAGGCTTCCAAGGCTTTGGGATGAATTGGGTGCTGTGGGAGTGTGAAATAGACAGAAGTGTAATTTGTCACAGGGTGAAAAACTCAGAGTTTTGGGTTTTTAGCATGTTGGTAGATGGAAGACAAGATGGAAGATTTGGGACATTGACTCAGCTTCTCCTTCTTCTCCATCTCCCCCATTTTCTGCAGTGTTGGTGGCACAGAGTGATTGGGTAGAAAAGTCCACAATGCAGGTGCTACATGCACGATAAATAATTAGTTATTGGTGGTAAAGTAGAAATAAAGTATGTAGAAGCAGTTAATTGGATAAAATATCTATAAAAGACCTTGAAACCAGAGGTCTGGTGACTTCCAGTGCCTTTCTTCCTGGTGTGCCAGTCTGGTGTGCTGACGAGCTCACTGAAATGTAGATAAGAAACAATAAACAACGAATCTGAAGAGTGAATCCTGAAAGTCCCATCTGCCTCATTTCATCCCAGCACAGAACTGTCGTGGTTTCCCTATCAGGGAACCCCGATAGGGCATCTCCACCAGGCCTTTGCAGAGCCCGAGCCCAAGCAAATTGCATTGCAGCGATGAAGGAAGGGCATCCAAGGGCCTGCTCACACTGCTGCTGAAATGTGCTCACACATAATCAGCCATTTCAAGTCCAGCTCCAGAAGAAATTGCAGGCAGGAGGGGTGGTGGCACGAGGCTAGCAGAGCGTCTGGCTCCGGGTCTCTGTTGAATTAGGTGTCAGAGCAGACTGGATCCTAACAGCGGTGTTAGACCAGATGTGCTGCTGTTTTCATATCAGCAGGGATTACATTGCTTAAAACCATTTATTTGATACTGACTGATCGAGGAAAGCTCAGAGGAGCGGGGAAATGAAAGGGGTAATCAGATATTCCAGAGCTCGGAGCACACAGGCAAGTCGTTCAAAGCCAACACGGTGCAGGTGCTTATTCCCAAATGTGGGCTGGGCTGGCAAATGACTTGGTTTTCCACGGGAGCTACTGTGTCTACAAAGGACTTCCCAGGCTCCAGCTGCCATCTCGTGGTCATACCAGACATGTGCCTGTTTTTTTTTTCCCCCTCTGATTACCACCATTCATGGCTCAAGCAGTACTTTTCCAAGACTGGTAATGTCAAAAATTTCTGGGAAATGTTTTCCCCAGGAAAGCCCTGGTCGGAAGCATTATATTCCCAAATTGCAGTGGGTTTGACCTTTTCACCACGCTTTAGAGAGGATACTTTATTTTCCATTGTGTGGAAAATAGTGATGTTTGGAAAAGGGGGACTTTAGGGTGTTTAACATCCTTTGTCATCCTTGAAATCTCCAGGGAATTTCAAGCAGTGTTCAGCAACACTCTCAGATTTGAATTTTGCTGCTGTCTTCCCCTGCTTCCTGATGGATCACTTCTTGCCCACCCCCAAGGCAGGGGGGCTCTGGAAGGATATAGGATCTGCAAAGCCAGTGGGCAGCCACAGCAGCCCCTCTGAGCTGGAATCACTGTTTGTTGGCTCCTTCCTCTGAGCCCTTGCTCCAGCCCTGCTCCAGTAGCAGATCCCAGAGCCATCTGCAGCCCCAGGAAAACCAGAGCAGCTTTGAAGAAGATCAGAGGTGCATCTGCGTGGAACAGCTTGAGGTACAGAGAGTCCCAAGGTAACATCCTGGCTCTGGGGAAGATGATGGGAGTTTGGCTGGGTTTGCAGCAGGACCAAGATTTTTTTTTTTTTTCCAGCCTTGTTCAGCATGACTCAGAGTGTCAGCAGGAGCTACAGCTGCTCTGGGCATAAAGCAAGGCACGTTCCAAAAGCTGCTCGGGTCCAGAAATTACCTAGTGTGAGTAAACACCACGTGGTACTCTGCTCCATCACAGAATGGCTTGGATTGCAAGGAACCTTTAAATCCCATCTCATTCCACCCCCTGCTAGGAGCAGAGACGCCTTCCACCAACCCAGGCTGCCCTAAGCCCTGTCCAACCTGGCCTGGAACACTTCCAGGGATTCAGGGGCAGCCACAGCTTCTCTGGGCAACCTGTGCCAGGGCCTCAGCACCCTCAGAGCCAAGAATTCCTTCTGAAAAGCCAAGCCAGGATCATGTCCTGGCAGGACCCCTGGACCAGCTGTTGTTACAAAATCTTCGTGGCTTGTTGTGCAAGGTCATCGGATCAGAAAAGGCTGCTTTCTTTTTATACAGTGCTCTTGTTTAGAGGAGATTTTGGGTCAAAACTTCCCAGCATATGATAACAATAGAATCCAAACATTTTCCCCTGCAAAACTGGGACCTGAAAACAATAAAATTAATGGGACCTACTGGCTGAAATAGGGCAGTAAATGTGTAAGGAGAGAAGGGGTCATTTAAACTGACTTCTAATACCCCAGAGAGCTGGACTGGGTTACATGTCTTCAGAACTGGGTCAAATTTCTTCACACAGAGGGTGGTTGGGCACTGAACAGGCTCCCCAGGGAAGTGGTCATAGCCCCAGGGCTGCCAGAGCTCCAGGAGCACTTGGACAACACTCTCAGGCACATGGTGTGGCACTTGCAGGGAATTGGACTGGATGATCCTTGTGTGTCCCTTCCAAGTCAAGACATTCTGTGGTTCTAGGAAATTTCATTGTCCAGCTCATGGGGGCTGAAGTAGGGCAGATAATGGGGTATTTTTTGTTGATTTTATTTTGGTATTTTGTGTACAAGCAAAACATACACAAAAAAAAAAAGCCAGAGTCCTGGTCCCATCAAAATGCAAATCTGGTGCACCAGATATTCTGGGGTGAGCCCTGACCGTTGCTTCTCAAAGGCTTAATCAGCCCCCTTGTTTGTGCAGGAGTGGTGCAAAGTTCCTGTAATCTCCTTTTCATCTCACACTGGCCAACCAGTTCCTTCTTATCTCTTCTTATCCTTCTTACCTGCTGCCTGAGCAGATGAAATCATATTTTATATGCTTTGCTCAACTCAGAGATAAGAATCACCAGTAAGAAAGGAGGTCAGATGCCAGGCAAGCAAGGTCTGCTGCAGGAATCGCTGAAAAAACTCTTATGACAACATCAGTAAATTTGGCTTCAGGAAAACACCTGAAAGGTATTTTAAAACACAAAACGTCAGCAAAAAGATTTAGCAGGGCATTTCTGCCCTTTGGATTTTTTTGTTCTGCCATTGGTCTTGGCCATGAGCCCTCATCCTCTCCTGGTGATTTCCAGCCTTAAAGCAGCTCCAGCAATTTCTGAGCTACCCTCCCGCAGAGCTGAGGGGCTGGTGAGCTGTGAGGAACCTCTTGGAACACAGAATCAGGGACTCATTAGGGTTGGAAAAGCTCTCTAATGTCATGGAGTCCAACCATTCCCCCAGCACTGCCAAGGCCACCACTGACCCCTGTCCCCAAGTGCCACATCCTCACAGCTTCTAAATTCCTCCAGGGATGGGGACTCCACCACTGCCCTGCACATCCCTTTCCAATGCCTGACCACCTTTTCCATGAGGAAATTTTCCCAAATACCCAATTTAAACCTCCCTTGGGGCAACTTGGGGTCGTTCCCTCTCCTCCTGTCCCTGTTTCCTGGGAGCAGAGCCCGACCCCCCCGGCTGTCCCCTCCTGGCAGGGACTTGTGCAGAGCCACAAGGGCCCCCTGAGCCTCCTTTGCTCCAGGCTGAGCCTTCCCAGCTCCCTCAGGGATTCTCCAGCCCCTTCCCAGCTCCCTCAGCCTCTCCTGGTGCTCCAGTCCCCTCCCCAGCTCCGTTCCCTTCCCTGGATCAGCTCCAGCCTCTCAATGTCTCATCATGAGGGACCCAAAACTGCCCCCAGGACTGGAGGTGCCTTAGCAGTGCCAGCACAGCGGGCGCACATCTCATCAGCATGTTTGGCTTTGTGCATCTTGACTTCGGAGCTTAAACAGGTGGCAGAGGGAAAATCTGCCTTTTCCTATTCTCTGTCAGGACTTGGTGTGAGGGTTTAACCAAGTTCAACCCTCTTGCAGCGCTCTCCAAGTCAATGCCAAGGCTGGGCAATGGCTCAGCAGTTGCTGGAGCCTCTGCCCATTTCCCAGCAGGGTTGTGCAATGTAGGATTTAAAATTCCCACATTCTGGGTCCTTGGTAGGGAAACCCCTCAGGTGTCCTGAGCCAGGGTTGAAAATGAGACCAGCAGGACTCGCTAGCTTCGTTCTGCAGTTGTTTATTATTTCCTTATCACAGGTCAGAGCTTAAGATGACAACAGGCTCAGCACACACAGAGCAACGTGCACAGCAAGACACAAAATGGACGATTTCAAGGATTCTTATACAGATAACTTATCCAATTAAGTTTCACAACTTATGGAACATGTACTATGTTTTTACTTTACTACCAATTAATAATTATTTGTCAGCCATGTACATTTGCATTGTGGCTTTGTCTAACCAATCACTCTGTGCTACCAACACTGCAGAAAATGGAGTGGATGAAGAAGAAGGGGAAACAGAGTCAACATCCAAAAGTCCTCCATCTTTGTCCCATCTACTACCAGTACTAAAAAAACCCAAACCCCACCTTTTCATCCTGTGATAAACTACAATATTATCTACTTCACATCCTCACAAAGTCCTGGAAGCTTTTTCCATGGCCAAAGACTAAAAGCTGTGCTCTCCTGCAGAATAAAACCTCTCAGGAGAGGCACAGGAGATATTCCTGTGTCCTGGATTCCAAGAGTGATGTTTCTCAGCACCACTGGTGAGAAGTCTCCTCCTTTCTCCGGGCAAAACAGACTTTCCTGAGACACAACCCAAGATTTTGTTGTAAAACCATGGAGGAGCAAGCTGTGTGATCGGGGCTGGATGAATGAAATTCCAGCCTGTAAATGCTTGGGCTGCACGCTCCCCATGCTTTTATGAGCTTCCCTACACCATGATCCCAGCGCTGGCTCGTGCTGGCTGAGGGCACAGCCAGTTTTACTGCACCCGGCCCTGGTATGCAATTCCCTTCCTTTCCAAAGAGGTTTTTACAGCAAGCTGGGGCTTGCCAGGTGCCACACACTCGCAGTTCCCATGGATTTTAGAGGCAGCTCTTGGCAGCCTGCAGGGCTTGGCTCATGCCGTATGAAGGAATGTTTCAGCATCTCTGGCACTCGGATTAACGGGCTCTACACTGCCAAGATTTCAGATCATTCGCCCCTCACACCTTTGATTAGACCAGCCTCAGTCTGATTAGCGTTGCCTAATAAAATAATTTCTATCTGTGGTCATTGACCTTCATGAAATTCCAATTTTTGCCTTGAAATACGTCTACGTGCCCTTTGCAGAGCGGGGATTCAGGTGCAATTCCAATTCCTCAGGAATACAATGCATTTCTCGTTATTTTATGCTGTACACAATGTCTTTAGGGTGGATTATTTTAGGAAAAAACCTCCACAAAAAGAAGGGTTCTAATTGCTTGTATATTTCTTTTCTTTCATTTAAGGAGTCAGACTCCTGCAGAGACAAAAGGCACATCAAAAAAGCCCGGATTTGTATGTGAGGCCCAGAAAAGTGACCATTTTTTATAATTAGCCCCACTACTACAATTTCTATATGGATTTCTAACAGCTGTAATATTTCCTGTTTCATAGAACCTGCATGGCATGAAAAACTTCACCATTTTACCAGCAGTGATGCAGGACTGTCTGCCCATGAGCAGTTCTTTCTGCCAAAGGGCAGATCTAGAAATGAAGATGTGGAGACTGGATGGGAAAAAAAGCAGTGTCTCATCATCACAGGAGAAGATTGAAAAGCCTGCATTTAATGACTCTTATAAGGAGCCACAGGGGACAGGAAGTTTAAATCTCTGATCCCTCCATCACATCCTTTTGGACAATGTTGGATGTGCAGTTGCTGCAGATGGGTTCCAAATGCTTGGGATGGTCTTGCTGCAAAAAAACTAGCAAACTCCAATACAAAAAAAAAAAAAAAGAAAGAAATGAAACAAAAATAAAATAGACTCCTATAGCAGTCATTTGAACAGTTGAAAGCTTTTTATCAATCACTGTTTATCTATCAGGGAAGTGCAGCCAGCTCAGCTGTACTGACACATATGTGAGCTTGCTTTTCGTGGAGCACGGACACAGTCCCAACCAAAACCAACCAAACCTCCAGCCTGAGCTGGTTGGAAGCTCTGTGCATCCATCTCCAGCCTCCCCAGCATTAATGTTCTCCTCCTGCCAAGAGGGGAGAGGACAGGGCAGGAACAGGGCTGCAGGAGTCACTAGCTCTTTCCTTCAGCCCTTTCTTGTAGTGGTGTTTTTCACCACGATGATTTTTCCCTCATCCTTCTCTAAGAGAGGTCCTGAGGACAGATGTGAGAGAGGGAGCAGCTGTTATTTGGCTTGGGGTTACCTTCTGATCTGGGTTTACATCCAGGCTCTGTCAGAGCCCCATGTGCCCTCCCACAGACCATTTGACCAGTCAGTGTTTTGCTCTACTCTCTGCCAATATGTTTAAACACTTCCTTTTTCTTGATTTTTTCAGTTTCTCCTTGGAGTTTGCACATTTTGGGGAGCAAACATGGTTGCACTTCTCTGTTTGGCACCACACCCAGGCCAGTGATTCTCTCTCTTGATTCTCTCTCTCTCTTTAAATCATACATAATCATATTTATTAAGAGCTATTAAAGCCTCCTGAACATTCTGGATATAATTTGAGCAGATATATCTGGATCACCCGCCATGTTGTTGCCAAAAAGGGGAAGGAATGATCTGAAATAAATAAACATATCCTGTACAAATCAAATTTGACACAAAAGCTATTTCAGATCCTAAAGAGCAGTTAATCCAGGCTGAAATCTAGCCAGAAGGAAGCTGAATTTCCAAAATTTACTGTCTTGAGACATCTTTGTAGTTGTGGTGGGTTGCTGTGGGGTTAAGGAGGAGGGGGCTGTGTGGACATGGTTTGGGTGATCTGTGCTGCTCTGCAGCATCAAGGGGCTTGTTTTCAGGGTGGCTGTGTTTGCTCTTTGCACTTCCCTGTCCTTCTGGTCCCTGGCTCCAAGGACCAGCTTGGTTCCTGCCAGCTCCCAGGGGAGCCCTCCTTCCTCCAGGAGCGAGGGCAGGGGAGGGCTGGGTGCTCATGGGGCAATCCTTCCTCCAGCAGGGAAGAGGGCTGGGTGCTCGTGGGGCAATCCTTCCTCAAGCAGGGAAGAGGGCTGGGTGCTCGGTGCTCGTGGGGCAATCCTTCTCCACCAGTTTCGTGCCTCCAGGGCACTGGGTGGGGGATGGCTGCAAAGGGACAGCTCTGACTTTTGCAGTGAAGGTGGAGGGAAACCCAGAGCAAGCTTGGATGAAGACAAAAGAAAAGTCCCCCATCACCTTCCCCTCCCTGGAAATGTTCCAGGCCAGGTTGGATGGGGCTTGGAGCAATCTGGGCTAGTGGAACATGCCCATAGCAGGGGGTTGGAATTAGATGGTTTTTAAGGTCCCTTCCAGCCCAAACCATTCTGTGGCTCTGTGATTCAGTAATCCTAGGATTCTGTGATTCTCTCTTCAGGGTGCCAGAGGCACCTTAGGTATCAACAGCTGGGTAAAATAAAATAAAGCAAGAGCACATAGAAGCTCCTGGAGAGACTCCTGCTTCCTTGAATCAAACCCTCAGAGAAGCTCACTAATGGATCCACCTCAAGCCAACTCATCTTTCCACTTGAGCACTATTGACTGATTCATAACAGGCATCTGGAGCTTCTCCTGTCTGCTGGGAGCAAAATGTTTTCAGACTGAGCTGATGGAGTGACCCCAGATGGGATGGGCTTCTTGTCAGAGGATGAGGCCACCCCCAGAACCAGGGGCAGCAGAGCTGTGGGGGGAGCATTTTGTTGATGACAAGGAGACACAGAGATGGTTTTTGTTCCCCAGTACATCCACGAGCTGAAGCATCCACAGGCCACATAGAGAGGAAAAGCTGGATGTGAGAGAAAGAGAGGCAGCATGGCCCTGGGAGAAAGTCACAAGGCAGATGGATGTCTTCTCTAAGCCGTGTTTATTTTTGAATGAAATAAATGAGCTTGAGCAGACCAAGAAAATGAGGAAAATTAATTGTCAAAGGCCTTTTGCACCAGTGTTTGCCACAAAGTGACCAGTAAAGGAGGGATAATGTATTTGCAGTTTCCTTGTGTAACTGACAGAGGATCCATGGAAAAAAGCCCAAATCCCTGCCTTTCCCCAGACTGTACTTGGAACAGGCTCTTCCTTTCTTTCTACAAAAAGATGTGGTGAAAGCAAGGTAAAGTAAAGAGAAAAGATGAATAAAATAGAAATCACTACTTGATTTCAACTGTCATTTATGATTTGGCTGCTGGGGAAACAGATCCTTTCCCCATCTTATCAGCAGCCCTGAAACCTGACACATTTTTGCTAGCTTTGGCTTCTTTCCTGGGATATTGCTTTTCAGCATCCAAAACAGTTACAAAAGTTACAACAGTTGCAAAATGTGGATTCTTGGCTGGCTTTGCCTAGGCCTTGAGAATGGAGAGAAGGAAAGCATATGGAATTGATGGAGAATTTAAAAAAATTCACAAGACTAGTAGCAATCCTAGAACTTAAGAGTAGTGGGGCTTAGAAGAGACCTTAAAGCCCATCTTATTCCACTCCTGCCATGTCAGGGACACCTTCCACCAACCCAGGGTGTTCCAAGCCCTGTCCAACCTGGCCTTGGACACTGCCAGGGATCCAGGGGCAGCCACAGCTGCTCTGGGCACCCTGTGCCAGGGCCTGCCCGCCCTCACATGGAAGAATTCCTTCCCAATATCCCATCTCTCCCTGTCCCCTGGCAGTGGGAAGCCATTCCCTGTGTCCTGTCACCTTGGCTCTTGTCCAAAGTTCCTCTCCAGCTCTTCTGGAGCCCCTTTAGGCACTGGAAGAGCTCTGAGCTCTCTCTGAAGCCTCCCCTTCTCCAGGCTGAACAATCCCAGATCTCTCAGCCTTTCCTTGTGGGAGAGGTGCTCCATCCCTTCGGTCCTCCTCGGTGGACTCACTCCAAGACCTCCATGTCCTTCCTGTGCTGGGGACCCCAGAGCTGGACTCCTCACTGTCTGTGAGGAGGTGAAGGGCTCTCCTCAAGCAGGAGAAGTTGTGCCTCTCATTTTGAGCCCCGTTCAGGTCACAGAGAAGGCAGCAGAAAGGGCAGAACTTCTTGCTGGGTGACTCTTACTGGGGTCTGGCTCAGGTACGAGGCAGTGAAAGGTCCAATCTTCTCCCCATTTTCTTGAGGACCTGAACAGAAAGTGATGGACAAGCAGACCCTCTGCTTGGGGTTTTCTCTGCCCACAGAGCTCTAACTACACCATATCCACCTTGTCTGGCTGTGCTTTACCTCTCCTGTGATCCTGGCTGCCCACTCAAGCCAGGAGGGCTGGGAATACACAACATAATTTTGGTTTTATTCTCCCCCGTCCGGAACTGCTGACTTAAAATCAGTGTGAAAAGAGAGCGAGGCACAGGACACTGTGGCCTGGATAAGGACGTTCACTTCACTAAACCTGTCATTGCTCCTGCTGCTCATCAGGCTGATGGCAGTGCCGACACCAGCTCTGGATGTGGCAGAAACTCCCTCATGAAACACAAATTCCAGGTAACAGCCCAGTGATAAAAGTCCTGTAGCACAAACAAACCCTCGGATCAGGGCGTGAAATCAGACACAGTGAGAGTGACACCGAACGCGTGCTCCTCCCTCACCCACCCGAAATTCCACACCTGTTCTGAGCCAATCTGAGAGGGCAGGTGTCTGTTTCCAGAGCAAGCACATCTTTGGGGAGCAGGGAAATGATCATTAAAGACAGAACTGGTTTGCAGATCCACCCTGCTGTACAAACATGCTGTACAAGGCTGAAAGCTTCTAACTCATAGATTGCCCTGCAGGGAGAGGGCCGCTGTGAGCTGGGATTTAAATAAACAACCAACCTTTCCTTGAAAGCCTTTGGGATACTTTGGGGTATGATTTAACCCACTAAAGAAGGGAAAATACTCTGAAAGGTTTTGGTTACTGCATCTGTGCCAGCCCAGGGACAGATCCACGGGCCAGAAGCAGGAGGAACTCAGTCCTCTGGGTTCCAGACCACACATGTCCCCATCCCTGGCACTCAGACAGGAGGTGTTGGAAATACTCTTGTATGTCACTATTAATTATATAAATGAGAAATTCTGGGACTGTACATGGATGGAAGTGAATGCAAGTTGATGGGAAGCAAAAGGTTTGTTTCATGGTGAGATGATTGTCTGCCTCTGCAAAGAAACAGGGAGGAAATCTCCTCAAGTGGCCTTTTCCATTATCCAAGTCCTTGGAAGTTTTCCACCATAGTCAGGTTTCCTACCAGAGTCAGATTTTTACAACAGGAGGATTTTCCACATCAGATTCTCATTCTTTCTCTCTCTTTTTTTTTATATTTTTTCCCCTGTTTTTTCCCCTCTGTACCATGTGAGCACAGATTGCCTCAATTCAGCCCATAGGATCTTGGAAAATGTGAAAGTTAAATAAATTTAACTGGAATCCTTCCTGTGCTCCTGACTTTCCTTGCCAGGCTCTTCACTACTTGCTAAAATAGAACTTCCACTATAAATAGAAAGGAGATCTCCTGCCTGCCCCACTGGCCTGGCTGAAGGAACAGTTGGCCTTCAGTCCCTCTCAAAACTACAGCTCAATCCATCTCCAGCTATGACATAAAAGAGGGGACCTTTTAACAGTGGAAGAAAAGTGAATAAATTGGAGGCAGAACAAAGCAGCTGGAATATTCATCAAAGAGCAAAACTGGAGTGTCCTGTAGGAGTGGGAGGCTTTTGATGGAAGCGCTTCCATGCAACGAGTGAAATATTTATGGCTGGAACGTGGTCCCAGCCAGCACCTGACGGTCCAGCAGCTCAGGACAGATGACAGCACAGTGGCTTTGGCTGCACAGCCCTCCTGCACAGTGACACACTGCAGCCACAGGCAGCAAAGGTCCCTCGGTGCCTCCTAAACCAGCAGTCACGAGGCCATTCCGTCAGGGCAGTGTGACAGCGTCAGATGATCCAGGGTCACTCACCTGCTATCAGGTGACACCTCATGGAGGCTGCAACGTCCTCACCTCAGCAGATTCGTGCAGGCTTAAAGGTCTTCTCAACCAGGGGCTGTTTGATTCGCTCTTTAAGTCATATCTGGCTTTATGTGAGTATTTCCAGGGCTGGTTTCATGCTGGGAGATATTTCCCTCAGTGCTTCCATCGAGGATGAGATGATGAGCATTGCTACCATGCTTTCCTAGAACAGAGTGTACCACGAGGGCTGGCATTAAAGAGATTTAATATCTCTTATGATTCATTGTGCATAACAGTCATGGCAGGTTTGAGCCAGAAATACATCCAGTGCATTGGGATCATTGGGAATAATAAACGTTTGGGAAGGGAAAGGATGAACCTCAGAGAGCAGGTGAGTTTTTTTATTTTTGTCAAAAATTAAAAATTTCCTGCTGAAATCAATGGAAACTCTCCCACCAGGGGCAGCAAAGCCAGGATTTCACACATGATCACGCTGACAGTGACCTCAAAGTCACTTTTAGTGCCAAGTGTTCCCAGGGTCCTGCAACTCCAGCGCCACTTTGGGGTGTTACTATGAGACAAACCATTTGTGTGTAACCTTCCAGGCCTTGTGACTCTGGCCCTGAGGGCATTAAAATGTCAGTTTTCCTCATCTGACCCCATTCTCAAGATCCTCAGCTGTGAACTCTGGCACAGCCCCACACCCCTACAAAACCCTCCTCGCCCTGTGTATCCCAACCCTGTTCCAAGGG
Source organism: Phainopepla nitens (assembly GCA_013400175.1). NCBI lineage: Eukaryota > Metazoa > Chordata > Aves > Passeriformes > Bombycillidae > Phainopepla > Phainopepla nitens. Next base: position 118,925 of record VXBQ01000964.1, on the reverse strand, counting down.
AATGAGGGAGTAATTTTCGTTTGTTCCTTTTTTTAATCTCTGTGTGCAGGAGCTTTTCACAACTTGTAACCGTGTCTTGTTCTTGGCTTCTCAGCCACTCATCAGACAGAGGGTTTTGTGCAGAATAAAAGGGGTTTTACTTTCCCTTGTGGTGCTTCCAGCTCTTGCTGTGTGTGTTGTGTCCTTTCAGACGCCCGACAAGCAACGTGTGTGGGAGAGACAGTGACCTCTCACTCTTTACTTCAGCATCTACAGAAAGGAGCCAGCTTCCCATTTTCCCAAAGTTCTGGGATGATTTCCTCTGGAGGATCTCAGTGTTTTGCCTCCTGGCTTAGTGGTTGGCACTGTGAAAATACAGAGCCTTTGATTCCAGCCTTGATCCTTTCAAGTTCACAGGCAACACTGACTGGAACGTTACACAACTCCTCTCCCTTTGTCCCTAAAAAGCATCTGTGTCACCTTCATTTATTGTTCTTGGACCTACAAAACTAATTATTTGCCGCCTTTCTGCCAGACTCTCAGTATCACCTCTGGAAATAAAAATAACAAAAAGAAAAACAAAAATGCAAAGAAATAAGTTTACTCTCAGATTATATTTTAAGGGCTTTGGCTAAATGAAAGACCTGAAGCAAGTGAAGCTTTGAGGAATTTCTGTGACCTGTTTCAACTGGCTGAAAACACCAGAACCACCTTTTCTTCATTATTTTCATCCATCTATTCACTATCTCTAGCAAGAAAATAAATCAGTGCTAACAACCCCTCTAACACTGGCAATCCCAGCGCCAGGAGACAAGTGACAAAGCTCTCCTGGAAGAGCAGTTTGGAAAGAAGGGACAAATCTTAGGAGTGAGATGGCATCACTTAACCCTGTTCACAGCCTTGGGCATGGGACACCTCAGTGCTCTGTGAGGAGAAGTGGAGAGGCACCTGGGTTTGAAGGTTTTAAGTATCTGAAGGAGGGGATCAGAGATGGAGCAGGCTCTTCTCAATGGTGCTGAACAACAGGACAAGAGGCAGCAGGCAGAGGATGGACCACATGAAATTCCATCCGAATGTGAGGAAGGATTTTATTGTGCATTGAGCAATAGAGAGTCTCCAGAAAGGGCCTGGAGTTTCCCTCACTGGAGATACCCAGGAGCCACCTGGACACAATCCTGACCAGGAGGCTCTGGGGGCCCTGCTTGAGCAGGGGGCTTGGGCCAGGTGATTTCCAGTGGTCCCTTCCAACCTGAACCAGACTGGGATTCTGTCACCCCGTGGTGCAGGACATGCACCTGCAGGACATTGCATCTGGATTGCAATCCCATTTATGGCAGAGGTATTTTAACCACCTCTGTGAGCCTACCTCGCAACCAACTTTTCTGTAGTCCTCAGAAAAATGCTCAGGGGCTCTTGGCTAGAAGATTGAATGCAGCCTCACATTTGGAGCTTTTATATTTTCACATCTTTGTCCCTTTCTTTCCACTGAGGCAGTGCAGGACCATTTTTTTAGAAAAAGAGGGCGCAACAGTTCATGTCCCACATCTCTCTGACAATATTATTTTCCATGTTCACAGTCAGAAACTCTTGCTTTATCCCATCAACTTTGTCATGTTGGCCAGGTCACCTTACTGCAAGGACAAAATTCCCAACCCTGAGATCCAGGATGAGGTAAGGAGGAGGCCAGAGTTGTGGCTGAGCCCACACCAGCAGCACATCTCCAGTTCAGCCCTTCCTTTGCCAGGAATCTCCCTGTGCCTGGCTTTCCATGAGCCTCACTCACACAAAGGTGAACTCTCAACACCTGGATTTCACCAGATCAAAGCCTGAAAGGGTAAATATTTCTGTCAGGGATCGTTGCTTTCTTCCTTTGTTTGCCCTGGAACAATGTGGGAAAAAAGAGGGAAGAAAAAGCCTGTACAATTTAACAAAGCTGCATTGAGAGAGACAGGATTTGATATCCCTGGAATGACTCTCTCTTTCCCCCTAATTCTTGTCTTTTAGAGAAAGGGGGATATTCTTCTGCTGCTTGGAGCAGGAGTAAAGGGATGTGGATCTGTGGCTTTGGAAGAACATTTCAGATCCAGCAAAAGGCACTTTGTCCTTGGCATAGAAACAGTGCCAATAGTGCTGGTGTTCAAGGAAAAATAAAATGTAAACAGACAGACAAGCCTCACATGTCTGGCAGAGACTCAATAAGGGGATTTTCAAACCAGTTGACCAATATCCCTTCTAAACCAGCCACAGAGTTAAGATTCCCTGTGTAGAAATTACCTCATTGTATGCAAAGATTTTTTGAAACTCTGCTTAATTTGTTGAGCAATATTTTAGCAGAGTCCTGTTAATATTCTCTGTGTATCCAAATATGTTTGGATAGCTGCGAAACAAAACAAAACAAAACAAAACAAATAAAAGAAAAAGCAGAAGTGTTTGATAAATATTTCCTGCCTGTATTTGGGACAAAGTTGAATGCCATTTCCATGTTATATAATGATGATGAAATGCTTCCTACCCAAACAACTTAAAAAAGAACATCAAAGGCACCACTAACACTTTAAAGCCAGCGAGTCTAGAGGACATGTGTGTCATCATTTGCAGAGCTGGCTCTTCAGACGGCTGTTCTCACACCAGGTGGGAATGTGAGAGTTCATGAACAGCCCAGGAGAGCATTTCCAAGAAGAAAAACAGCACTGAGTCAATATTTGAAGAGCGTGACTCAGGTAAGTCCACAAAGTTTCAGGCTGGCTCGCCAGCATCGCTCCTGACCCCTGGCATGGTGGAGTGGTTTGTACCAGCTAAGGAGGAGATGGAGAGTGGGGATGGAATGGAACAGCAATCAGAAATTTTCATGGCAAATGGTTCCTGTCACAGAACAAACTTCATCTTGTTCTTTAATAAAATCACAAGCACAGTTGTCATCAGGAATGGTGTTGACTCGGTGCAGAGCAATACCCTGATTTGAGGGGGAAAAAAAATCAATGTGAGTGCATAACAAATGGTTTAAAAATAGCTAATGGAAAGATCTTAAAGTGGCTTGGAAATCAAGGATTCATCAGTGAATAAAGGTTGTTTCTAATGGACTCTTGCAAGCACTTTCACTTGTGCTATTCATTGTGCTTTGTGTAGGAACTGCAGGAAAATAAGAGCTGATCACATCATGAGAGGGTTTCCAAACTGTAAATAGTTTCATTACTTAAAATGGCACTGATCAGAGCAGTTTATTTGTAAACGAAGTGCTGCAAGGAGGAAAATTAGAAGAATGTGGTGAAATGAGTTCAGAGTCATGGAATCATCAAGTTCGGAAAAGCCCTCTGGGATCAGAGTCCAACCATTCCCCCAGCACTGCCAAGGCCACCACCCGTGTCCCCAAGTGCCACATCCACATGGATTTTAAATTCCTCCAGGGAGGAGTCTGTGTTTTGTACATACATTTTTTTTTTATAAGTAGCATTAAAAATTGGTGGATATTCAGAGATGATTTGCAGTGCATTATTCTTTCAGTTACACACATTCGCCTTACTTTTCCTTTTCCTCTTGGACAAAGGGAGATCCTTAGGAGATTCTCATGGACGTCCTTAGCTCTTTCCCAGGAAATTCCCAGCTGTATTACCTCTGCAGAGAGAAAACATGGATAAATATAAATATATATATGTATTTAAAAATATATATAAATAGCTATGGAAGTCTTCTGTGAAGGTCTCATTATAGAAGGATCACAGTATCCACCACTCCTAATCATAGGATAGAATATCCTTAGAATATCCTGAGTTGGAAGGGACCTGCATGGAAATTCACAGTGCTCTATAAATGACTTTTCAAAATAAAGGTAACTTGGTTTTAAGACTTCCACATTTATCCCACTCAAAGGAAAATTTCCTTCTCTGATGGTAAATGAAATTTATGCTTTTGGTCTTAATTTTCATTTCATGTAACTCAGTGCTGATGGAACGTGAGCCCCATGTCATGCCAGAAAGTTTCAAGCTCCTCCACATCTGTGAGCTCAGAGCTGCCAGAAGTAAAAATGGGGAAATAGTTCATTTTTGAGCTCAAATGAGAGAAGTCTGGGCTTCCAACATCATTCATACCAGCCCACCCCAGCCAAGACCTCCCAAAATCAAAGTGAAATCCATCAGAAATCCCTCAGGAGGGGCTCCAGGCTCGGCAGTTCCCTTAATTTTGCCTTTAATGAACTGTTTTTGAGGCCATGTGTCCCCATAGGTCCCCAAGGAAGAACAGTCACATCACAAGTCTCCTGTTCTGTGCTGTGGTTCAGCTTGATGGTGATGATGATGATTGTGAGGAACATCTGGTGCTCACATAAGTCTAAGGTTCTTCATCCTGGAGAAGGGAAGACTCCAGGGAGAGCTCAGAGCCCCTGGCAGGGCCTGAAGGGGCTCCAGGAGAGCTGGAGAGGGACTGGGGACAAGGCATGGAGGGACAGGACACAGGGAATGGCTTTAGGTGGAAGTTGGCAAATTTAGATGGGATGTTGGGAAGGAATTCCTGGCTGTGAGGGTGGGCAGGCCCTGGCACAGGGTGCCCAGAGCAGCTGTGGTGCCCCTGGATCCCTGGCAGTGTCCAAGGCCAGGCTAGACAGGGCTTGGAGCAGCCTGGGACAGTGGAAGGTGTTCCTGCCATAGCAGGGCTGGAACTGGATGAACTTTAAGGTTCTTTCCAACCTAAACCATTCCATGATCTGAAAGAGTACATAAGGTAGGTAAAGAACATTTGGAGTGCCCCTTGTTCACTTGGAAAACCTTCTCTTGATCTCAGACAAGGAGAAAAGGGAAGGAGAATTTGAGTAGGATGACAGGAAGGGTGAAACACTTGTCAGAGGAGAAAATATGCTGAAATCACACTGGCATTAATGGAAATGGGGATAAAAAGTGAGAATCCTACAATCTGTGTCTAAAAATCAATCTCCAATGTAAGGAACATTCCCTTCTTCTTCCCCACCATGGAGAAAAATCTGGGACAAGGCTTCAGGGTGAGGTTACCTCGTGCAGCTCATTAGGATGCAAAAGATAAGTTAAACAAACAGATCATGTCCCTGTTGCTAATACAATGGGGCCAAACACTCTGGCACAGTCTCCTCCCCTGGCTTCTTGCTTGTTCCTTGCTTGTCTCCTCTCTTTTCCCCTCTTTCTCCATTTGAGAAGGTAGAAGAAGGGTGCTCAGAGCTCCTTCAGTTGAATTTACAATGTTCCTGGAGCTTTTAGGGTTGGAAAGCGCTGCTGATGCATCCAAGGATCCGTGTGCAGCGTTTCAGCAGGATTTCAATGACTCAGGGAAACACCACGCCAGCAGTGAACATTTTTAAAAGCTTCACCTCCCCTTCCAGCCTGAACTCAATCTGGCCTCTCTCTGGGTTTTAACACACTCCATTAACAGGATTCCCCGGCTGAAAGGGAACGTAGGAGGTGGAGCACAAGCCTATTTTTGAACATCCAGCAGCATGCAATGCACAGAAGTCCCCTTGTCACTGCAGACTGGAGGATGGAGACAAGCAGGGTGTGTGGGAGAAGGGGGAATCAGGGAACACAAGCTCTCTACCCAGTTTTTTTTTTCCCCCACAACTGACAGTGGGGCTGTGAGAGGGATTTGCTGAAAATTCAGGAGGAGAATCACACACACAGACTTTGAGGGGTGGGGGCACAAGAATGTGCTGACACATTCACTGACACATTAGCTGTCCTTTTTAGGTGGGGTGAAGCCCTCCATCCACCACAGGGCAGCACAGGGTGATTCACAGGCAGAGGTGACATCCATCACCTCCTTTTCCCTATTCTTGCCCTGGAAAAGGTGTGCAGGTGTGTGAAGGTGGGGCTGAGGGTACAATCAGTGCACAGCTACAGCTCCTGTGAGGCTGTTGGCCACAACAACTCCATGGACTGCTCCAGGCTGGAAAACTGTGAAAAAGGAATCCACTGCCCTGTGGAAAAGGATCTGGAGGTGCTGGTTGAACAGGAGCCAGAGTGAGCCCAGGTAGGCAAGAAGACCAAGGGCACCTGGCTTGTACCAGCCACAGAGGGGCCAAAGCCCAGGGCAGTGACTGTCCCCTGTGCTGGGCATGGTGAGGCACCTCCAGTCCTGAGGGCAGTTTTGGGTGCCTTGGAACAAGACACTGAGGGGCTGGAGCATATCCAAGGAAGGGAATGGAGCTGGGGAAGAGTCTGGAGCACCAGGAGAGGCTGAGGGGGCTGGGAAAGGGACTGGAGAATTCCTGAGGGAGCTGGGAAGGGGCTGGAGAATCCCTGAGGAGCTGGGAAGGCTCAGCCTGGAGCAAAGGAGGCTCAGGGGGCCCTTGTGGCTCTGCACAAGTCCCTGCCAGGAGGGGACAGCCGGGGGGGGTCGGGCTCTGCTCCCAGGGAACAGGGACAGGACAAGAGGGAATGGCCTCAAGCTGGGCCAGGGGAGGTTTAGGTTGGATATGAGGAAGAATTTCTTCACAGAAAGGCTTGTCAGGCATTGGAATGGTCTGTCCAGGGAGATGCTGGAGTCCCCACCCCCTGAGATGTCCAAGGCAGGACTGGATGTGGCACTCAGTGCTCTGGGCTGGGTGACAAGGTGGGGACTCGATGGTCTTGGAGGTCTTTTCCATGCTAAATGATTCCAGGATTCTGTAGGATACATCTGGCTCATGGACACAGAGCAGCACCTTGGCCTGGCTGTGACGTGTGTGGGGACATTGCACAACAGGAGGGACACTGTACACATGGGGGTGATGTTGCACACAGAGAGGGGACACTGCACACACAGAGAGGGGACATTGCTCACACAGGGGGAACAGAGGTGCAGGTATCAGCCCCCTGACCATTCAGGTGTCCCCAAGCCAGCAGTATCACTCTTCCCTCCTCCCTCCTGGGCATGTTGCAAAAACGGAGGGGTGTCTCATAAACAGGTGAACCCCACCCCAGTAAGCCAGGGTGTGTTTCTGGGAACCTCTCCTTCCCACACCAACCCTCAGCCCACGGGAAAGGGCGATGGGGAGGAACTGGCACCCGGGAGGTGACCCATGGCTGCCCCTCGTCAGCTGTGGGGTGTGTTGGGACGGGGAGTTGTCCCACACAGGTGTAAATCCTGGGAACCCTCCCTGGTCCCTTTGGGCTGCCGGGTGCTTTATCACACAGATAAGCATTTCAACACCTCCTCCTGCTGATTACCAGGTGTGGATTGGGGGTGGAAGCCACTTTCTCGCTCTCTCACGCACAAACAGGCACAGGTGAACCCCACCTTTGTCAGTTTTGGGGGGCACAGCGAGAATCCGGAGGAGTTTCTGGGGTTTCTCTCACACGAGGGTGACAGCAGGTTGTTGACCCCATGTTCCTGTGCAGAGTGACAGCAGGAGGAGGGATGGCGTGTCAGGAGCCCCCCGGGCAGCGGGATGAGGGCTGGGGGTGTTTGGTACCCCCCACAAGGCAGCAGGATCAGTTTTGGGGGTGTCTCACCCCCCAGGGGGCTGTAGGATGTGGTCCTTTATCCGCACACACACACATAAGGGCACAGGATGTGCTTTAAGAGCATCTGTCACCCTCATGGGGACACCCCCCTGTCTCAGGGTCGTTGGCCACACAACAGAGGGTTGTGCCAGGAGCCACGAACACGCGGAGTGTGGGCGGTGTTTCGGGGGGTGCAGGGGGTCTGTCAGGGGGTCTCACCTGCTGTGAGGCCACAGGTCGTGTCCCCTCATGTTGGGACACATTCCCAGGCTGTGCTGCAATGTGTCAGGGTGTGTCACCCACGCAGGGTTTCGGGCCATCACCACGGCCACGAGGCAGCGGGGTGGCATTCAGGAGTCTCACATACACAGGGTGTAGTTTGGGGTCATTCATGGAGCCCAGGGCTGTGACTGAGGGTGTCGCACACACAGGGACACAGGCTGTGACTGAGGTGTCACACACAGGGACACAGGCTGTGACTGAGGGTGTCACACACAGGGACACAGGGACACAGGCTGTGACTGAGG
>VXBQ01000964.1:47801-108712 GCA_013400175.1 Phainopepla nitens | reverse complement strand
GGAGCCGGTGTGCGTGCGGAGCGGGCTCTACGAGGTGGACGTGGCCAGCGCCGAGAGCTACCCCGTCTATTGGAACCGTGAGTGCCGCCGTGCCGGCCGGGGACGGGGGGTGGCTGGCAGGGATGCCCCGTAGTCCCGGCGAGGGATGCTGGGCATCCCCCGTGCGCACGGAGCCCGTGCTGGGTGACCCCGCCGCGGGGACACCGGCTGGGACAACGGCTGGGAGGGACAGCGGGTGGCCCTTGCTGCCCCGGCACACGGACCCGGCCCCGCTCGCTGCCGGTGTGTTCCTGTATAAGGGATATAGGACAAATTATCCAGGGAGACAGGACCCGCGGTGCCCGTCTCCAGCACCTGAGCGCGGAGGAACTGACTGGGAATTCCCCTTCAAGGCTCAGGGACGCGGCGCTGGGCAAGCGCTGGGACACTTGTAAGGGAAAAGATTTGGGCATCTCTGAGAGAGGGGCCGCTGGGCCATCCTCCTCCCCGAAAATGAGCTGTACCCCCCACTCAGGGTGTGCTGAGCACATCAGCCACTTCCAGCCGCAAAGGGAACCGAGCATCTTTGCCCTTCTCACCTCCCCGTGCACACAAACCTGAAGGAGATGGTCTGGGGCATGCACACCTGGCACCAGGGACTTGGAAAAGGGAGGTCTGGGCATCTGCTCGTTTCTTGGCATGTGTGGAAGAAAGTGGGAGGGAAGGTGGCTGAAAACCTTCTTATGCTCTGCTTTTCCTAAGCAGAGGGTGCGTGAGGGTGGATATTTGCCTGCAGCGCTCTCCCAATTCTCTCCCTGCACGCCTTTCCTTCAGAAGGACCAGAGCAGAAACATCAGTTTTTTGTCCACTCCCTCCTCCCTGCAGACTTGACTTTGATCCCTCATTCTCAGTGAGGAATGATGGAGGAGAGGATTGTCCCTGCCTTCCCCTTTGTGACCCTTGTCCCCTCCACTAGATAAACAATGATCTTGTGCTTTGTAAGTTCCCCATCACCTGCCCACTGGGAGGAGGCATGAAGGGGGACTTCTCCTTTCTCTTGGAGGTGTTGCAACAGGCATTTCATACATACATAATCCTTAATTCCTGCCCTTCCAATAGAGGGAAATTTGTTTCACCCCCTCAGCTTCAAAAGGAGGTGGGAATACTCCCCCTCTGCCACCCTTCCCCTTGCATTCGTGTGTCCTTTGCTGGAGGACAGGAGATCTTGTGGAGCAGAAGTGAAAGAGGGGCAGAGACCCCATCTCCCTGCACTTTTCCTCTGCTGGGAAGGGCTCGAGGGTCTTGCTGGACAATGAGGCTTTCCTGAGGCTGCCTGGCTGTGCCACTGCTCACCTGCTGTTCCTGATGCTTTCCGCCTGCATTCCCTCAAGGACAAGGGAGATGTTGTGGAGTAGAGTGAGCTGCAGAGGAGCTGAGCATGTCCTGGCATGGGCTTGGCAGAGGGGCAGGCAGGTTTCTCTCATCCTGAGACTCAGGTGGGAGCCTCAGGGGAGCAGCAGAGCTGCTTCAGAGACGAAAACCAGGGCTTTCTGTTGTTTTCCCTCTTTATTTATCAGCCCCTTTACAGGAGAGAGCTCCATAAATGACAGTACTGTGTGGTACAGTTCACTTGTGTGACAATTTCTCTCTCAAATCATCACCTCAGCAGACAGACACTGAGCCCCAGGAGCAAGCAGAGGTCTCAGTCCCCACGAGTTCTGAGCTAGAGGAGCCTGGGCACAGCTTCTTGAGCAGAAACTGGAGCTGCTTCTCCCTGTCACCACCCTGAAGCCCCTTGCTGCTGGCACTCAGTGCATGGTTCCTGGGAGGAGAAGATGCAGGACACCCAGGGGAGGAGGAAACTGCTGCCATCCCTGTAACTGTGCCATGGGGAGAGAAGGGAAGGAGCGAGCAGAGCTGTCAGGTGAGGCAGGATTGCTCCTGGTAATGGGAGCAAGAGACTGCGCTCGTCAGCAGCTTAAAGGTTTAATTTCTTGACACTGTGCCTTGTCCGTTTTGGAAGCTGATTCAGTCTCATTAAGCTCGAGGAGCAGATGTTTCAGATGGCAACGTAGGCTCTGCAGAGACGATTTCTGGTGCTGGGAAGGAGACATTTCCAGAGGTTAGCACTGGAGGCAGGGGAGAAATAAACTCCTGGGCCTGAGCAGACTCATGACAGGGATGGTTTCTAGTCCTCAGAAAGCTGATTAAGGGGAGTGCTCAAGTCTTTTCTTATTAGCAGGTCCAGTCCTTTGCAAGGCTGAGATCAACTTTTGGTGTTTCAAGGGGCTTCTGGTGCCTTCTGGTTTAACTTCCTCACTGCACATTTCCTGGCCTCTATTCCCTATGAGTGCTTTTCTCCCATTCTTCCCAACTGCTGCATCCAGATCTGAGAAAACAGCAAGGTCAAATCTCAGGATCCAGTCATATCTGTGCCTTTGAAGGCCTTGGTGGAGCCATAATTCCCATATTATTCCTGTTTGGCAGCCTGTGTGTGATTCTGGAGCCAAAGGGTGCCTGCTGCCCTGACGTGGAAGTGTCAGACCAGCTCTGAGTAAGGCAGGAGAATCCTCCTCTCTGACCACACAAGCACGAGGAGTGATGAGTACAACTGACTTGAAATGTGCTGAGGTGCCCGTTGAAGAGCACAAAAACTACTGGCTGTTTTTGCTGATTCATGGTTCAGCTCAGAGCAAAGGTCAAAAGCTTTTTATCTTTGTTATTTTGCCCTTTTTCCTGTATGTGCTGGACTCCAGGGGAGGCTGCTACCACACAGCCACCACACTGAGCAGTTAGTTCCTCAGCTGACAATTCCTGGGGCATCACAGTGCCAAGGAAATATTGGTTATAGCAGCTTGGCATGTGCTGAAATATTTTTTTATATCTGCATTTTAAGCTCGCTCCAGGACTTGTCAGTAACATCAGGAACATCAGCCTGAGTTACAATTTGAGCAGATTAATTACTGAGAATTTTATCCTTACCTTGTGACCTCTGGGAGTTATTTAATTAGTGCTGTAGAACCAGCAAAAATGGTTCAAGAGGATGAAAATTATTAGCGTAGGCTTTCAGATAAGTCAGTAATTTGGAGCAGGACTGCTTCTTGTTTTCTGTGGAGATGACAAGGGTGATAATTTATACAAGGGTCTTCTGTTAAATCTTAAATTATCAGCCCTTTTCAGCCCTCCCAGTTGAAGAGAGCTGCTTTACAACCATTTTGCTATGGAGTTTGTCAGTGGAGTTTTCAAAGTCCTGTGTGAGTCTGTTAAATCTGTGGCCTGTGAACTTTTGGGTGACTCTCTCCTGTGTCCTGGCTTGTGGGTTTGTCCCATGCACCTGTTGTCCTGTCAGGTATTTGCTTTTTCCAGGCTTTTTTTCCATGGGTATGTTGTCAAATTGCCTGTATTTATTTAAATTACTCCACTCCCAGACACAGGTTTGGTAAGGTTGGGGGTTTGTTTGTTTGGTTGGTTGGTTGGTTGGTTTTTTAAGTATATTGTTTTTGCTACCTAACAGTTGCTGAAGTCTATTAAGTAAAAAGATTTTTGTATTTAAAAAAAAAAAAATTGCTCACTAGAACCATCCCTGAGTGAAGATGTACTGATATAACAGATATTTTACTGACTTTAATCTGGAAATACCTGTGAATACACAGTGGACCACTGGGTCTTAAAATTAAGATCTCTCTACTCAGCCTGGAGTTTGGCTGCTTTAAAAAACCATTTTAGCTGCCTTCTTAATAAAGATGAAAATTAAGTGTATGGAATCAAGAGTTTATCATTATTTGTGACTTTCATTTGGTTTAGTCTGATTTTAGCAGTGCTTTGAGTCATTTTACAGCACACTTAGAACGTTGGTTTTGGTGTGTCAGACAGTCTTTGAACTTGGTTGATAACAATTTCCTTTATATAAAGGCCGTTTTGATTGAAGGCTGAATTCCTGAATACTATTTTATGGCTTTTTTTATCTCCAGGTGTATAATTCTTTTGCAAATAAAACACTGACAGTTTACTTTGTAAAGGTGAAACGTTGCTTTCACTACTTGAAATCTTTCTGGATTCTCCTTTTTTTGTGTCTGTTTTTACTGTACCATCCTTTCAAAAACATCTTGTAGCTTAATTTTTGGCCAATTCCTTCCTGACCAAAAGGCCTGGAAGTGTTCCAAGCCAGGCTGGACAGGGCTTGGAGCAGCCTGGGATGGTGGGAGGTGTCCCTGCCCATGGCAGGGGTTGGGATGAGATGGCATTTAAGGTTCTTTCCAACCCAAACCACTCTGGGATTCTGTGACCTAACACACCTAGATGAAATAACTTTTAGATCTGCAGTGTTCCATGTATTAAATCACATTTGTTTGTGTGTATGATCAGGGTGGTTTTTTTTTTTTTTTTTGTGGCCTCTCAGTAGAGAGAGCTTGGGACTTTTGGGATGCTTTCACTAGGCTGGGGTTGAGGTGGCAGCACTTGGGATGTGTCTCTGAGGGCAAGTTTCTGTCCTACCCTCAGCTTTTATGTTTTATTTAAGCATATTTAATCAAAATTAGTCTGTTGTCTTTCTCCTTTAAATGGGACCAAAATGATTCCCCAGTGGATGGTTTAGCTACAGCAGAGTAGCTAAGGATGGACATGGCCTAGAAAGTTGTGCTTGTCCTTTGATGTGGTCCAGCACTTCTCCTGCTGGATTTGGCCCATCAGGATGAAGGCAGAGATGTAGGGAATATTTGGATGACAAGTTGTGGGTGAGAGGGATGTTTTCTGCTGTAACTGTGGCAGCAGAAAATGTTTGTGGGATGAGGAGTTCTGCTCTGACTTCATTCAGGCTTGAATAGGGATTGGACAGCGTTGAGATCAAAGGAATAGGATGGGATTTAATTTGGAGGTGACAGAGTTGGATTAGAGACTGATGACAGGTGAATTTTTGTGTGTGATACTTTTTTAGGGGAAAAACACCACTGAAAGCAAAGAGAGACCTTGTCCAGAGCTCTTGGAGGAGCACAGGGATGTGTAAGAGCTGACACTGTGCCAGTTAGTGAGCAGAAGGCCTAGATGGAAAAAAAAAAAACCTTCAAAGGAGCAAGAAATTAAAATAAGAAGCATGAGCGGTTGTCTCAGAGATGTCTGTAGGGTTGAAAACAGTGAGGGTGAAGGAGGGGTTTGAGTGCTGGCCAGAGAAAAGGTCACTGGTGTGATGTGATCTGTTTTGAGTGGGCTGTGAGTGGCTGTAGCTGCTCTGGAGCGTGGCTGGTGTGAGGCTGGAGAGAAACTCCACAGATAATAAACGTTGTAAATAGCAGGATTAGTGAGCACTGGGATGAATGGAGCAGAGGTGCAGCAGGATCCCAGGCAGTGAAATTTACAATGAAAGGAATTAAAGAGAAGCTGTGGCTGCCCCTGGATCCCTGGAAGTGTCCGAGGTCAGGTTGGACAGAGCTTGGAGCAGCCTGGGATAGTGGAAGGTGTCCCTGCCCATGGCAGGGGTGGCACTGGGTGCTCTTCAAGGTCCCTCCCAAACAAAACCATTCTGGGTTTCTGTGAAAGTTATACTGGTTTTCTGGTAGGGGAAACCCTACAGGGGTTAGAAAAAAATCAAAGGAAAATTCAGACATGGGGATGAAGGCGTAGGGAATTCTGGAGTTGGCCTGAACTAGATGGAAGAAGGAAGTGAGTACAGGAGGAGAGCATGGAAAAATAATTCCTGTGGTGCAGAAGGGAGGAGTTGAATCCATCCAAGGGCATAATAACCTTTGCTGTCGTCTTGTTCATTAGTGGCAGGTCTGAGGTGTGCACTGAGACAATCTTGCTCTTCTTTATTTTGGAGGATATTCCAGGAACCTGTTGTTGGTGTTGGTGCTGGTGGAGCTGGGGAACACAGCAGGGCTCTCAGGAGAGCACACTCAGGGTGTGAGGGTGGGATTGTGCAAAAGCCAGGTGGCTGGGAGCACACACTCACTTTTGGGAGGTGCTCACATGTTGGTCATGTGGCACAGGAGTTGTTTCTTTTGTGGTTTTAAAAAAATGCAGGTCTCCCTGAGGGGGAAAAGAGCTGATAAGGGACAAACTCAGTGGTTCCAGGAGCAAATGCCAGTGGTGGAAGTGCTTCAGAGCACTAGGATTGAAGTTTAGTAAACTGTTTTAATGGATAAGAATTCAATAAAAGTACAATTCTAAGTTTGAAACTGCAGCCCATTTCACGTTTCGATAGTCCAAGAATTTTTTTGATGAGTGCTTCGTGCTTGACATGGCATGTAAAGTGAGTTTTAGGATTTTGGCTTGGACCATCAGGATCAGGTCTGTGGAAAGAGCAGTTGTGGATATGATAATTAAACTGTTACCTTAAACCAGGAAAATCCTTCCTGAAAAATTGTGTCCTGGAGCCAGGCTGGGAGAGCTGGGGGTGCTCACCTGGAGAGGAGAAGGCTCCAGGGAGAGCTCAGAGCCCCTGGCAGGGCCTGAAGGGGCTCCAGGAGAGCTGGAGAGGGACTGGGGACAAGGGACAGAGGGACAGGACACAGGGAATGGCTTCCCAGTGCCAGAGGGCAGGGATGGATGGGATATTGGGAAGAAATTCTTCCATGTGAGAGTGGGGAGGCCCTGGCACAGGGTGCCCAGAGAAGCTGTGGCAGTTCCTGGATCCCTGGCAGTGCCCAAGGCCAGGCTGGACAGGGTTTGGAGCAGCCTGGGATGGTGGAAGGTGTCCCTGCCCATGGCAGGGGGTGGAACAAAATAATCTTAAATTTCCCTCCAAGCCAAAGCATTTTCTGGTTCTGTGTTTTGGGATGATTTATGTTGTTGGTGACTTGGAGCACACTCATCCCTTTTTGTGGGGTTCCTTCTTTGTCTGACTGGAACCAGTCCCCAAGAGCAGCCTTTCATTCCTGATTGCTTGATTCATAGTGTAAATGGATTAAAAACAGTTCAGGGAGAGAACAGTTGTAGGCTCTTGCTGGAATACTTCAGGCAAATTCAGTAATTCAGATTCAAAAACTGGTAAACCAGAGACAATTCCATATTTGCAGCAGAGTAAAACATCTATTGCTGCCTCTGGGATCCAGCACTGGAGCAAACGCTGAGGCTCACAGGTTGAGCTGCTCTGGAAAGAAAATCCCACCTGTGCCAGTCAGATTGCTGTGAGTGTGCTGAGCTCCCCATGAAACTCAAATGAAACTTGCACCTGGAATTTACAAATTGCTTCCATGGAGCAATTGGGAGTTACTGGATGAACCAGCAAAAGGATGATTTTTACTGCTCAGTGAATGAAATCTCTCTTCAGCTCGGTCACAGGCTCTAAGTTTGTGTCCCTCTGAAGTTTTCTGAGGCTTCGGCTTCACCCTTGAACTCTTCTGCAGGACTTGTTCCTTTTGGAAGAGCAGGGCAGGTCACACGTGTTTGTGGTTGAACAAAGGGAGGTCACGAGGCTGGGATCAAACAATGGTTCCATTTATTTAAAAGTCAGTCACCTGCTGTGTTTTGAAGCAGAGCTAGAAAGGTGTACCGTTCTAAGCTTTTTTAAAAAAAGAAAAAAGTTTAAGTGTGTTATGTTAGGCAGCAAACATGAAATAATGCAATTTTAGTTTGGGGCTATTTTATTACACCAACACCGTCCTCACAGGCAAGAATTTCTTCCACATATCCAAACTAAATTCCAGTTCTTTCAGTTTGAACTCATTTCTCCTTGTCCTGTCACGAAAGTTCCTGATGAAATATACCCAGAATGTGATTTTAAGCTTGATATAATAGGAATGAATAACAAATTTTTTAAAAATTCTCTAACAACACCTTTGATGTTATTCTGGAATATATTTTTATATATTTATTTATTCATATTTATATAGATAGGCACTGCCACAGGTTGCCCAGAGAAGTGTGGGTGCCTTATTCCTGGAAGTGTTTCAGGCCAGGTCCTTGGTACATGTATGAGCTTTCAGTTTTATAAATGTATAAACTTTCAGTTTTAGATGTCACATTTGTAGCCTCACAGTTACCTTCAGCTTGTGCAGGTATTCTCACATGCTGCAAATTGTTTGCCACTGTGGTAAGAAGGAAAATCAAATCTAAGGAAATGTTACAACACCAAAACAGGAATCTGAAATTACTACACTGAAAAGCATCTCAACCTGATGGTGTTTTATAAGCTTGTGTTTTTTGCCTGACTTCTTGGCTTTGGGCTTGGGGAGCTGGGAATTGTCAATTTGAGCAAAGAACCAGCTTTAATTTAAATTTCTGAGCCTCTGAATATTCTATTAAGCTTTTAGATCTCATTTGTGGGTAAATCATCCTAAGTGTCTTGGGACTGGTGGCTGCAGAGGGCAGGAGTGCCTGGACTTGGCCAGCAGTTGAGTTCTTACCTCTGTATTATCTTGGTTTTGTCACAGTTTCGTGGTCCTGAATCAAGGGAGGTGAAAAAGGGTTGTTTGAGCTGTGCAAAATTCAAATTTTAAGGCTATGCCCCATCCAGCAGTGTGGTGGCAGGACATGAATGATGGAATTGAGGTGTTAGGAGGGAAATTAAGGCAAATTCTGCTCAGTTATGACTTTGTTGTCATGGAGTAGCCAGTTTTTTATTACAATTATTTTTAGATGTGATCACACAGTTTTAAAGATCTTCATGAGAAGGAGTAGTTGGGTTATGCACGTGCACTACACACACATGCAGTAGTTTGTATGTTGCATACAGTTTTTATTTTAACATAATTCTTGTTATTCAGAGGATTTTGGTGATTATCATAATGCAAATCACTCATGTTCTTATCAGGGCATTAATTACAGCACTTGTATTCTTTTATTCTTTGGATTTTCAGGGGGAAGAAAAAAGACCCATTTGTGCAAAAATAAATAAATCCTTTGTTGCAGAGTAAATCTCTTAAACTGATTTCCTCTAAAAGTGGTAAAATACGTGTGACTAATTAAAATTAAGTGGTTTTCATCTACTTTAAATCTCCACCATTCAGATTTATTTTGAAATTCTTTTATAAATAAACCATGGAAGTATATAACCAGTCAAATATGTTGATATCTTTCGGTCTGAAGCACTGCCAGCTGCAGGTTATGTGGTGTAAGACTTAAGGCAGTAAAGAAATCAAGGCAAATCCTTTCCTAGGGATTGAGATTACAGGGATAAGGATAAATAACACTTCATGTTATAGATTGGGAATCCTGTATTGACAAAAAATTAATTAAATTACAGCATGATTTAATTCCAGTGTCTTTAACCCTTCCATAAAACAAAAGTAACTGAAAGAATGTAATTTAAGCTTTCTGAAATGTCTGAGTATGCAAGACATGAATTAATTTATTGAAGGTGGACAAGTGAGGGCTAAAAAATTGGTGAAATCGGGTGCTGAAATGGCAATTCTGGTTCATCACTTTTTAATGCTCTTTACTGCCAAAAGTTTGCATCAAGTCTTCTGGATTAAACACAGCAGTTTTTCAGTGACAACCCCTGTGCAGGATTAAACAGAGGAACTGTGGTGAGGAACCTCTTTCCCACAGCCACAGATTTTACTGCAAAATCTCTTGTGTGAAATTATTCCCCCACCCCATCCAGAGTATTCCATGGAATGATCACTGATGCACTTCCCTGTTTTCGTTAACTGAAGTGTCACTTGCTTTTGGAGCTGGTGACATTTAGGGTTTTGTTGTCACAGAACTGGAGGTTGTCAGAGAGTATTGGGATGGTTTGGGTTGGAAGGGACCTTAAAAACCATCCAGTGCTACCCCTGCCAAGGGCAGGGACACCTCCCACTGTCCCAGGGTGTTCCAAGCCCCATCCAACCTGACCTTGGACACTTCCAGGGATCCAGGGGCAGCCACAGCTTCTCTGGGCACCCTGTGCCAGGGCCTGCCCACCCTCCCAGCCAGGAATTTCTTCCCAGTATCCAACCTACATCTCCCCTTTTCCAGTTTAAAGCCATTCCCTGTGTCCTATCCCTCTAGGCCTTGTCCCCAGTCCCTCTCCAGCTCTCCTGGAGCCCCTTCAGGTCCTGCCAGGGGCTCTGAGCTCTCCCTGGAGCCTTCTCCTCTCCAGGTGAACACCCCCAGCTCTCCCAGCCTGGCTCCTCAGGAAATGTTTTTTGTGTGCTGTGATCGCAGATTTGATTATCTTAATTCTGCAGGGCCCTGCTCAGTTTTCTGAGAGCCAAACCGTGCTGCTGATGGCAGGAAATGTCATTTTCTGGCTTCCTCTTCCTGCAGGTGGTTTTCTCTTGAGGTTTCCCTGTAGGTCAGTGTTCAAACCTGCCCCCCAGCTTGTGATGGGAAGTAAAAGGAGTTTGTGGTTCAGGCTGGTTTGGCTGCACTGAGAGTGTCTGCAGTGTGTGTTTAAAGGAGGGAATGGGGGTAAAAAAAGGCAATTTCTTGATCCTCCCAGAATCCCATGACCTGGAAAACAGAATTGCCTCACTCAGGTTTTTCAAACCTCCATAATTGTGTCTTTGGATCTGAAAATAATTTATATTCGTGTATGAACACCCTTTCCAGAGCCAGATGTATTAATTTATTCCCAAACTCAACTGTTCTGCAGAGATTTTATGTTAAAATTTTTCCTTTTTCAAACAGTTTTTCCTGGCTGAGCCTTTCTGGGAAGGGCTCAAGTTATGTTTGAGAGCTGGTGTTGAGTGCTATAGACTGCTCTTGTAAGTAACCACGCTGGGAAAATTTCTCTCAGGCAAAAAGAGCCTGAAAATGTTTATTTTAATACTTGATGGTTAGAATTTTAAAAATCTGTAGGTGGAAATTCCCATGTGAAAAACTTGAAGCCCTTCGAAACTGAAAAAGGGGCGTCTTTATTCATTTAGTTTGGAGTACAAAATAGTATTCATATGATTATTATTTACTAAAACATATCTCTGCCTGTGGATTCAGTGAATGGAGCCTCATCAGACTGCTTAGTCAAGAATTAAGGAATTGCTCACAGATTTTCCCAGTGAGGATTAACATCTGACGTAGCCCCGTCATTGCTGCAGCCACAATGGGAGCCTTTATCTCCCCTCACATTTCATTTATTTTTACAGACAGAGCTTTGTTTGGGAGGGCAGCCTGACTGGATCTGTGTGCACTGAATGGGCTGAAAAATGTGGATTTCTGACAGTTGTAAAATGTCTGGGAATACAGCAAAGGTTAAGGGAAGAGGCTGCTGTGAGTGGTGACACTGCTGTGGTTAACTCTCTGTTCACAAAAACTGAATATTCATCTTTCACCCTCCTCTGATGGGATGTAGACTCCAAAGTTACTCTTAAGTTTTCATGAAATATTGAATTTTCTGTGTAACTTGCAGGCACTGTTGACATCTACATCCAGAACCACTCGGAACTTTGGTTTTTCTGATGTTTTCAAGGATTAATTTCCACTACACAACCACACCCTCAGAACACTCCAACCTCTTTATTCAAGCTGATGGTTCATGGACACCCACAGCATCAGGAATTCAGCACACAACAATTGGCTCCCACCTGGAACAGCTATTTTAGGAGGGCAAACAGCAGCTGAGTGGCAGAACTGGGTCTTGCACTACTTTTGTGTTCTGGTCAGGCCACAGGACCTGAGCTGTCAGTGTTCCACAGGGTGCAGGGGGTGGAAGAGCTTCAGGGAGGGACTGGGGAGAGGTGAACCAGCCTGTCCAGTTGGTGATGCCTTAAGTTTTAGTTTTTATATTTTCCAGATTCTGTGCTGGTTCAGTGTGCAGTTCTGGATTTCATATTCAGGGTTGGTGAGCTCTCTGCACAGAGCAGGGAGACAAAACAATTCCTTTCCAGCTGGGCACCAAGGACAGATTTGAGGCCCAAGAGTGGAAACAGCAGTGAAGGAAGAGAGGGAACAAGGAGGATGGAGCTTCATCAGCTGGAGCTGGAATTGGACAATTCACTCCAATCTGCTGATGGACCCAAACCTATCAAAGTGTGAGGCCTCGTGCCCAGGGATCCATTTTGTGCCCATTTGTGGGTGTATAATATTCACTATTTATATATTTATATTTATCTAATATATACATATAAAAGTGTGAGGCCTCATGACCTGGTGTTCATTTTGTGCCCATTTGTGGGTTTGACTTGGGTGCAGCCCCAAGGGGTTCCTGCCCTGCCCAAGCTCTATCCTTTCAATAAATACCCTTTTATTCTTTATTCTACCTAGTCTCTGTTTCCAAGTCAGCCTTTCCAGGCATCACAGTGCCTGGGAAAGAAACTGGGATCTATGGGAAGCTGGGATGAGGGAGCTGGTGATGCTCTGAGCCATTCTTTTGGGAAGTTGTGGTGCCAGATGTGCACAGAGGGGCTGTTCTGCAGGATTCCCACTCAGGAGAGCTCAGGGAGGGCCAAGTGGGGGAAGTTCAGTGGGAATCTGGGCTCCTGATTATCTGCTTTATTCCCTGCCATGGGTCTTCCTGCTGTTCACCTTTCCTTGCCAGCTGTGGCAGTACCAATGTCAAGGTGCCAACACCCACCTGTGTGCCCTCCTTCTGCCACAAAGGTGAAGGTGAGAGCTGATTGTCACTGCCAGGGCTGTGGAAACAGTGTTTTCCTGTAAATCTGTTACAGCAAAGGTTTCAAAATTGGCCTTGGAACCTTTGGAGTGTTACTTGCCCCATGGGGAGATGATTTTGAGGTGATTTTCCTTTTATTTTCGTGGCTTGTACATTCAGTGGTCTGAGGGATGAAAAATTCAGAGTAGTTTAGAGGTTCTAAGTAAATTGTGGAGGTGTTTGCAATCCTCTGTCACGTTCTCATCTGCCAGCAGCTGGTGTTGAAGTGGCTTTTGGGAACAGCAAGCACTCGTGGTGTGTCTGTAGTGGAGGGCAGCACAGAACCAGGAGTTTTTGTGACCTGAGCCACTGCTTGTGCTCACAGAGCGTTGGGACCAGGCTAAAAACCACTGCCCGTGGCTGGGTCACCTCACCCAGCTCTGGTGACAGATCAAAGATTTCTTCTGTACTCAGTACCTCTGAAATCTATTGTTTCATGTTTAGTTTTCCCCTGAATTTCATTTATTGTGTGTTTGCTTCTATTGTTTCTTTCCCAATTTGTCCTTACTAGCTTTTTCTCCACCCTCCAGGTCAGAACAGATCTTGGAGCAATGAAGCCTATTTTTTTCCCCCTCATCTCCTTTTTTTTTTTTTTTAAACCTTTTTTTGTGGTTGAATTCTTATTTGCTTTGTAGAGCTAAACCTTTGTGGTCAGTATAATACACACAGGATATTTGCTTTTGGCTGAGTCAATCTATACATGCATACACACACACACACACATATATATATATATACACACACACATTCCCAGTGTGCACTGGAGGTCACTGGTCCTGCTGCTCTGTGCTCTCAGCAGACCCAAATCTGTGTTAATCCCATGAAAACTTAGATTTGGGATCTTTGAGGCTTCTGGGGCATGGGCACACACCAAATTTCTCCCTTTCTTTTTTTTCCAGGTGTAGGAGGAGAAATTCAAAGCTGAGTTACAGAGGATGTCACTGTCCCAGTTTGCTTGCAGAGATGGGTGTAAGAGGGGAATTTTTGCTCCCTGTAGTTAGTGTGAGCAACAGTTAAGCACGGTTTGATATAGAATGAGCACCAAGTTATATTTTTTTAAGAGATTTCTCTCTTGCCATGTGCACAGCAAATGTTGAGCCCTCATCTTCCTCATTTGGAGAACCAAAACTGAAACGAGAACAGGAACCAAAACCAGCCCTCAGTAAAAAAATGACTTTAATTAAAAAAAGAAAAAAAAAAACACCACAAAAAACCCTTGCATTTTTAGATACCACCATTTATGCTAATTGATGTGTAATTTGGGTTGTTGGAAATGCCCTGCAAGTGTCCCAGGCCAGGCTGGACAGAGCTTGGAGCAACCTGGAGTAGTGGAAGGTGTCCCTGCCCGTGGCAGCAGGGGTGGCACTGGGTGCATTTTAAGGTCTCTTCCAACCCAGACCAGTCTGGGATTCTGTTTTTCTGTCCATCTCTCACGTCCTCACACACAGTTGGAAAATCTGGCCTCGTTAGCTCAGGTTTGCAGATTACACTGCATTTCCTGCTCTCAGTCTGTGATTTGTTGCGTTAAAAAAACCCTCTTTTTGTGTTGTTTTGTTGTTTTTTTTTTATTTTAGAAACAGAAAAGATCCCTGTAATGCGTGGACAGTGGTTTATTGATGGGACTTGGCAACCTCTGGAAGAGGAGGAAAGTAACTTAATAGAACAGGAGCATCTCAACCGCTTCAAAGGCCAGCAGCTGCAGGAGAGCTTTGATATGGAAATATCCAAACCTGTTGATGGGAAGGAGGGTAAGATTGTTTAGATCACTATGATACAATTTTTTTTGACGCTTGGGGTCTGCTTTTCCTAAGTAAGAATGTGATCTGAGTTGGTTTTTCACCCTATAAAGTGAGGAACATCAGTTTGGTCTCCCATTTTCCAGTGTAGGATTTCCTGCTGCAGCACGTTTGGGGAATGCTGTAAAAATTACAGGCATGGAGAAACATCTTGTTCCCATTCTGTTTCTTACCTTTTAACTGTGTTTGAAATCTCACTTCAAACTAAAATCTCTTGATGGGACAAGAGGAGTCAGGGTCCAAAGGCAAACTTGGCTGATAGCTCTCTGGCCAGCATCCCTAATTTTGCCCTAAAGGGAGTAGGGTCATTTTTACAAATTACATTCCATTTTTCATTTTTATTCAGGCTGGATTTATTAGTTCTCAGCTGCAGTAAATCTTGGGCATTCATTCTGTTGGGGAAGTTCTTTGTTATTATTTTAATGAGCGGGCTGAGGATGTTCAGGTAGCATTGCTGGGAATCCTGGTCTGCTGCATGGAACATTTTTAAGAACAGATTTCTGAAATTACTGGTCTATTATTTAATTGATTGCTCAGAGCAGGTATTGCACAGCAAAAATTCAGAATTTTTGCCCTTCACACTTTTGGCTGTCACTTGCTTGAACAATCTACAAACCACAAGCTGCAAGTACAGAGGGCCCTCAAGATATTTTAATGGGGATTTGTTTGAGTTATTCTTTACAAAGAAACTTTATTTTTCAAGTGCAGCTTTGTGCAAAGCAGTTAGACAGTGTAGGAATGGCTGTGTTTTGGCCATGAGTTCTTATGTGTGAACTGCAGGACCCCACAAGTAAAACCTTGTTAATAAATTGGAAGCACAGCAATACTCAGGGTAATTCTGAAATCACTGGAAGGAAAACCAAAGTGTCCTTTGTTGATTTAGAGAGGGTTTTTTCAGCATTACAGAGAGTTTCTAACTCCCCTTTAAAACTAGTGAGGACTTTATGAATATTTTTTTTCCCTTTTCATGCTGCTTTAAAAGATCTTTTCACCTGGCCAAGGCTGCAGAACAATCTTCTGCTTCAACAGCTCTGTCAAAAAGGTGCTTGAAGTGGTGTGACCCCTGAGCCCCAGCACTGTGCCTGTACAAACATCCTTCTGGAAGTCACTTCTGCCTGTATTTCTGATTTACTGGCCCAGAGGCACAAAGCTCAGGGTTGTTAGTGGCAGGGATGTCTGGTTTTTTTACATGGAAGGCAAATCTTTGTGGTTCCTGAGTGCTCCTAGCCTTTGGTAGTTGAATTTTTGAAGGAAGGAAGGATGGCTTCAGTAGTACTTGGATTCTCCTCAGAGTAAATAAGAGATCAGGATTGGGTTTTTTTCAGATGAAGTCTGGACTATGGAACAGAAATGTTCAGATTTGATGTTGGATGGATCAGGGGAGACTGATGAGAAAGATATGACTGCTGATATTTATAAAAACGTTAAAGATCAGAAAAAGAAACTCCAAATTCAGGTGCCAGTGCCTTTTCTAAAACCAAAGTTAAAAAAGAAAAAAGGCAAAACAAAAAAAAAACCCACAAAAACCAAACAAAAAAAGGACCAGAAAACCCCCCAAATACAACAAACAAACAAAAAAAGAAAACCAAACAAAACCCCCAAGCTATGTGTGGCATCACTTCAATGGAATATATTTCAAGTCACCAGTGTGTTTCGATGGGGTTTTTTGGTAGTAATAGGAGAGCTGCAGGACAGTTACAGCTGACAGTGTGTGAAAAGTGGTTTTGTCATTCTAATTTGCCTCTCAATACCTCTTGGATCCTGTGGCATCCAGAATTGCCATCTGCAGTGGCACTGGGAGAAGCTCTGCAACTTGCATTATTCGGTTTATAAATTTCTTAAATGCTCCAATTTGTTGTAATTGCATCTTGTGTGAAACAGTTTCTGGTGCCATCAAGGTTTGCAGGTAGCTGTTATTTGTGACCAGTGAAAGTTGAGATAAATCTGTAAATATCCACTGGGAAGGAAAGTGACTTTTCCCAGTGCTATGATGAAGCCTTGTGAGGGATGAAAAACTGGCCACGTCCTCTGATTCCTCAGCAGAATTAACACAAGCTGCTGTAACAATCCCTTTGTACCAAGAATTACTGTAGTGACTAAATTTATTAATTCTGCTCCTGGATTGCAGTGTGTTAACAAGGAAATAACCAAGCTCCACCCAGGGCTCTTGGTGGTGATAGGAGGGATAAATGGCTCATTATTGAACTCTTAATCCAGCAAACCTTCCTCTGAAAGTGCAGAATTATTCAGGAAAAGGGTCTCCAAATGCAGTCTACAAATAACATACTGCCCATGCTGACCTGTTTTGTTTTTGGGAGCACAACCAGCTTTAAATGCAGATGGGAACAGAAAGCAGATGACAGTGAATGATTCCCCAAGCTCTGTTTTCCATGGGGCAGCCTGGAGATCACTCCTTTGCTGAGCAAACTGTAGTTATATTTTGATTTTTCATCCTTACAAAATATTTAATTTCGTGCCTTGCAAAATGAACTTGGTTTATGAGGCCTGATGCCAGTGACTCCTCTTGGTGCCTGATCCCCTGCAGTGCATCAGATAAATTGTTATCATGGCAGGATGCAGAAATGGGGCACTTTGTGATCAAAAGGAGCTTGGCCAGCGGGTCAGGGGAGGGGATTCTCTCCCTGTGCTCTGCTGAGACCCCTCTGGAGTTCTGTGTCCAGCTCTGGGGCCAGGCTGGGAGAGCTGGGGGTGCTCACCTGGGGAGGAGAAGGCTCCAGGCAGAGCTCAGGGCCTGAAGGGGCTCCAGGAGGGCTGGAGAGGGACACCTATGTAGCAGTGAATAAACTTAAAATTTACAGAATGACAGAAGATTTAGAAACTGCCTTTTCTTCATGCTTAGGCAGACAGTGAGTTCAGGACCTGTCTGAAGTAGCCCATCAAAGGAGCAGCATTATCCAGGGATTTCTGACATATCCAGGCTGTTCTAAGATAAAACAAGACCAGTTAAGTTCCTATCATCCACTGCTCCATGAACCTTTTCAGGTATATTTGTTTAGTGATGATGAAGTGAAGCTGAAAGCTTTATTTATGTGATAGGAAGCTAGGAACAGATGCAGTTCTTTCTTTTTGCACAGAGAGAGGCTCAAAATTCAGCTGGAAATCACCCAAGCAACCTGATTCAAACCTGAAATTGGATCTGACTTTAAAGTTGATCCTGATCTGTGAAGAGGATTGGAACAGGTGAACCCAGCAATCCCTCTGCCAGAAAATATTCAGTGATCAAGTCTGTGATTCCATGATAGAAATACAGAAAAAAAATTCCTGTCAGTTACAATTAATATTTCAATGCATTGATTTTGAGACAGCAGAACTCTATTGGATTTTTTTCTTACAGAATTTCAGCGTGTGGTCAAGGCCACAAAACCTCTAAAAATTGCATTTGGAAGAGCTGACATTTTTGTCTTTGCTTTCAGATAGTATTTTCTCACTGTATAAAAAGTCCACATCGATTTTTGGCACAGCTGAGTTAACCTTTAGATGGGAAAGTCCTGCTCATAGAACTGGAGAGTTGTGCAGGTTCAGGAGGGATCTCTGGGGATGCTCAAACCCAACCTCCCTGCTCAGAGCCATGGATCTGTTGAGAGCAGGTTGCTCAGGATGTTTCCTGTGGGATTTTCAGTATCTCCAGCAACAGACTCCACAACCTCTCTGGGCAGCCTGTGCAGTATTTTACCACCCTCACCATGAAAAGCAAATTTTTTCTACTTTTCTTGAGTTTCCTGTGTTGTTTCTTCCTGAGGGTTGCATTCCCACAGCCAGTAAATTATAGTAGATTAAATTATTCTGTGGAATCCCAAGTGCTGTAGCTCTGAGCCTGATTTTCCTGCCCCCCAGAAATGATGTGCAACAATAAATACATTTCATTTGCACCTGTACTGAGGCTTCTGCTGACAGAGCTGTTGGGACAACTGTGGCAGGTGACACAAGTGGGGAATGTCACTCAGAATGTCACTCACTTTCCTGGATCAGGGAGTGCTGGGTCCTGGGGCTTTGCAGAACAGGGCAACAGGAGGAGATGTTTTCTGATCTCACTTTTAACCATCCTCTTACACTCTTTGGGGGGAAAAAAAAAAGCAGAGTTGTGCTTAAAATTGAGGTTTTTGGGGTACATTGAGGAAGGGTCAGTGTGTTCCACCCTGAACCAAGGAAGATGGGGATGATTTAGGTCATGTGGCTCTGGTGACTCTGTGTCCCAGCTGCCTCTTGCTGATTCCTTTAGCTCTGTTGTGATCTCATATTCATGTCACTCTTCATGGTTAAGAGTGAAGAAATTGAGTTTGGGACCTGACACTTCTGCTACAAAATCTGGGTTGTTTTTTTTGGTTTGTTTTTTTTTAAGGTATACATTTTAGTTCTTTCTAGAAAATGTGATTTTTTTCTTTCTTTTTTTTTTATTTCCTAAAAATGATGATACTAATGAAAAAAAAATTACTCCCCTTTTCAAAATTTTACTTTGAAGCTCAGTGTTTTTACTTTTAGTTCTCTACTACCTCCCTCCCTTCTCCCTCCCTTCTTTGTTCAAATGGAGAGGATATAAGGAGAAATCAGATGCTGCATGTCTTAAGCGAAAGCATTCCCAAGGTACAGTAATTGGAGATTTTTTTTTTTTTTTTTTTTTTTTTTTGTAGTGCTCCTGGCTTAGGAAGCTTTAAATTCTAGTTTGCTTGTCTCAGTTCATTGTTAGATTTCCATGCTTCAGTTTTTTGAGCTGTATCCATGCCATTTCCTTCCAAGGGGAAGGAAAAAGCATCCTCAAGCTTAGAGGAGAAGTAGAAGTGTTGTGAGTCCTAGAGAAAAGTAGATGCCCAGAGTGCCACGCAGTAATTCTTATTAGAATTGTTTGTGACTGATGAAAGCTGTAAACGTTTTTTTTTTTTTTTTCTTGCAGTCTTTCTGTGTGGTTTGGCTTTTTCAATAAAATAAAAGCAACTTCTTTTAGGATTGCAGCGGGCCTGCTAGGAGA
Source organism: Phainopepla nitens (assembly GCA_013400175.1). Lineage (NCBI taxonomy): Eukaryota > Metazoa > Chordata > Aves > Passeriformes > Bombycillidae > Phainopepla > Phainopepla nitens. The sequence goes on along the minus strand of VXBQ01000964.1, from coordinate 89,445 downwards.
TTCATTCTGTCACAGAAGGAACGGAGGGTTTCTGCCAGATAATGTTTTGTTTGCTGCTTTCTTTTGGATAATAATCTTTAATTTTGTGTTATAATTCATTTTTTTGCTGCAGCTTTGGAGTGAAGTGAGTCCCTGGACATGGGCTGGAGAAGGGGAAGCTGTGTGGAATATAGCTAAAGGCTGCTGTGCTGCAGAAAACAGCCCTGACCTTTGCAGCAGCTGAAATTTATTTCAGAAACGGGGGGGAGATCTTACAGGAGCCATTAATGATTGCAGAAGGCTCCAAAGTTCTTGTCCCTCGGCTCTCTCTGCCACCATTAAAGCCAGGAGTGATTAAACTTTCACTGGCTGCAGTTATTATGGAGCTAAACTTGTAAACCCTTTAATTTAAAATGTAAATGCACATGGTAGGTTTAGATTTGTTCCTGTCATACCTTGTATTCTTGTAGCTCCTGGGGATGTTGTGAACGCTGAGAATTTATTTTGACATGCATAAATGTTTGCTTTTTGACTTCCTTTAATTATTTTTTTAAGTGATGGGATCCAAATGGAAAATGCCTGAAATCAAAATGCTTTGTGGTAAACTTTTTCCTGCCTCTTCTCACACAAGGAACCCAAGTCTGTTAAAGGTGAATCAGTGGAACTTGAGCAATAAGAAAGGACTTCTGCCTTTTCTTTTGTAAACTGAAATTTTGAAATTACGTTGTGCATTTTTTTTCCCCCTCAAATCATGTTCAGTTGATGTAATGAATGTGCTCGAATTTAAAAAAAAAAAATGAAATTAGATGGTTGTGTGATAAATAGTAACACTGATGAATTGAGAGGTGGTGAAGTGCAATGTAAAAATGACAGCAGTGTGGGACATTTTTAATTAAGAGCAATGGCCTTTTTAATGGCTTTTTTTAAAAAAAAAAGTAAGAAAAGGTTTTTAAATCTACAGGTTTATGTAGCAGAACCTGAGAGTCATTTCAGAAGGAACAACAGCAGCCAAATTATACTCTCAGCTCCATGTACCATGTGTCAGGCTTTTGTGTGGCACCTGCTGCTTGCAAGACAGATTAATTTAAAAATCCTTGGGGGAAAAAAAAAAAAGGCAGGAGAAGTTTTGAGACAGTCTGTATCCCTCCTCTGGGCTTTATCCTGACTGGAATGACAGTGCCTTTGTCCTTGGAGGCAGAGTCAGCCCTGAGCTCTTCAAAGATGCTTTTCCCTGGATTGATTTTGACTTGAGCACTGTCAGACTCTGAGGAGAAAAGATCCACCCCGTGCTTTGCTCTTGGCAGGTGGATGAAAGCATCAAGTAGAGAAGCAGGTATTTAGCTAAAAAAGGTGTTTAGTTGTGAGCAGTTGGCCCCAGGAGGTGCTCAGCCCCTCGAGCTGGGAGGATGTGTCCATAAACACAGTGCAGGGTTTCTGCTCCTCACTTATTCTCCATTTCTTTGACTCAAGATGAGTTCAGAAGCCTAACTAAGATCAGGTTCTGCAAGGCTTTAGGAATCTCTGTTCTGTGTTTTATGCTTCATTTTTCATATTTCAGCTTTTTAGGGGGATTTTTTTCCCTCAGTGTTCGTCTGTCTTGGTGAAACTGCAGAGTTTGTATGATATTACCGTGATAGTAAACATTGATTTCTTCAGCTGAAAGAAATCCTTTCTTGATCCCATCTTCCATCTCCAGCAGGGTGAGCTTTTCATATGCTCCCACTGTAGGTGTCTGACTTGGTTGGTATTCCTGAAAAACATTTCATTTCTAAGTTCTGGCTACAAAAGAAACCAAAATTTGGCCTCATCTCCCAGGACTTGGCCTTCAATCTCAAACTGAAATCCTAGATGGGCTTGGGCTGGAAGGGGCCTTAAATCCCATCCCATCCCACCCCTGCCAAGGGTAGGGACACCTTCCACTGTCCCAGGGTGCTCCAAGCCCTGTCCATCCTGACCTTGGACACTTCCAGGGATCCAGGGGCAGCCACAGCTGCTCTGAGCACCTCAGAGCCTCACCACTCTGAGTAAGGAATTTCTTCTTTACATCTAATCTAAATCTCTCTTCTTTTAGTTTAAAACCCTTCCCTCTTGTCCTATCTCTATCTCCCCATGTAAAAAGTTGTTCCCCCTCTTTTAAAAGCCCCCTCCAAGTTCTGGGAGGCTGCTGTAAGGTCTCCCCAGGGCCTTCTCTTCTCCAGAAAAGGGTGCAGAGGTGTTCTGTGGGGGTTTTCAGCATTTGGGGGAGATGCATCTAGAGAGATGTCTGTGGGAATGCTGTCAGTGTCAGGGAAGTGCCACGTGGAACAAATCCACGAGAAGTCTGGTCCAGAGAGAGATTTATGGGACAATAAACCCTGGACAGTCAGATCTCATTGATGCTCAGCACCATCCCAGCCTGGAGAGACTCCTCAGGTGTGAAATTTGTGCTCCTGGAGGATGCAGCAAGCAGAGGGATGAGCAAGAAGAGATTCCCCTGTGCCTGTCCTGCTGCCTCATCTGAATTCTGCTCCTGGGCTCCCTCAGCCAGGCTGTGACACGCCCTGGTGGCTCCTGGACAGGCTGTGACACCCTGAGCTGTCAGTCTGAGCCCCTCTGGAGCAGGCAGGGGGTTCACAGGACAGTCACTGCTCCTTCTGCGCAGGAATTGTCAATCCTGTTCTCTCCTCATCCTCGGGAAACATGACTTTCCCTTCCTCAGGTTCAGTTTCAAACCAGCAGTGTCCATCCTTGATATCCCATGCCTGTAAAGCACAGTTCAAATATTTTTCTTTTTCTTTTTTTTTAAGATGTTTCTCTTCAGACTGCTGTCAAATCCTCCCCAAAGACACATTTTTGTGTTCCCTGCCTCACTATTAACACCCCCTGGGGCTGTCAGCAGCAGAAGCTCCTTTTGGTTGAACTATCAAGGGTTTTAATAATCCCTTCACTGTCAGATAATCACAGAATCAGATCTCAGAAATGCTTAGGTTGGGAGGGCCCTTAAAGTCCATCTCATTCTAGTTCAGGTTGCTCCAAGCCCCATCCAGCCTGAGAGGTTTGTGGATATCACATCCAGGGTTTGAGGATGAACAGACATCGCAGTGTTTATAGAAGTTAAAAAGTGAAGACAAGACCCGTACCAAAGATTTTGGGTTAAAAAGGCAAGAAAAAGCTCCAAAGCAAAGCAAGGGATGTTGCTGGTAAGCAAAATTTACTGAGAGAATCAAAATGAAATGTAAATATGTCAGTTGAAATTGCAACATTTATTATCTTGCTGGCAAATTGATACATTCTCTGGGAAGCATTGTCCATATTCCTCTTCTGGATCCTGCCACTTACCTAAAAACTCCTGATATTTTGTGGCTAAAGGAAAACTGAGAAGCAAGGACCATAAAAATGAAGAGAGGAAAACCTTTTTTTTTTTTTTTTTGGTTTGTTCTGTTTCCGTGTAGAAAGGAAGAGTTCACAGTACAAGTGCTGTAAGAAATTTATGAGCTTGAATGCAATGTGTACATTAATAGCACACCTCAGAGGAGTTACTCTGCAGTCAAGGGACAGGTTTGGTCCTGCTGAAGGTCACTGCCACTTCCATATGCTTTTTTGTTAACAGTAGACCAAATTTTTAAGGATGTCTTTGGAAAGTGTTACTAAATATGCAGAGAAATAGTGCTGAATATTCCCCAGAATCCCTGAATGGTTTAGGTTGGAAGGGACTGTAAAGCTCATCCAGTTCCACCCTTGCCATGGCAGGGACACCTCCCACTGTCCCAGGCTGCGCCAAGCCCTGTCCAGCCTGGCCTTGGGCACTTCCAGGGATCCAGGGGCAGCCCCAGCTGCTCTGGACACCCTGTGCCATGGTCTCACCAACCTCACAGCCAAGAATTTCTTCCCAATATCCAACCTCCATTTTCCCTTTTCCAGTTCAAAGCCATTCCCTGTGTCCTGTCCCTCCATCCCTTGTCCCTCTCCAGCTCTCCTGGAGCCCCTTCAGGCCCTGCCAGGGGCTCTGAGCTTTCCCTGGATCCTTTTCTTCTCCAGACTGAGCACCCCCAGCTCTCTGCTGCTATTCCTTTGGATGCAGCCCAGGACACATTTGGACTGCAGACACACGTGGCTGGGTCGTGTTGCTCTGCTCATCCACCAGCACCCACAAATCCTTCTCCTTGGGGCTGCTCTCCATCCATTCTCCCTCTAGTCTGATTTTCTGCTTGGGATTGTCCTGATATAGGTGCAGGACCTGGCACGTGGCTCTGCTGAACTTCATTTGAAGTATTTTGGTGCTTCCACATCTTGTAGTTGATGTTGGTATTCCTTCAATGTCCACATTCAGCAAGAGCAGCATAAAAGTGAGGAATTCGTTCATCCCAAGTGAGAATAATTAATGCAGTGCGGGGAAAAGCTACTTGTTTCTTTATGTTCCTTCCACTAGAGAGGCTGGACTCAGTTCCAGAAGGAATTTGAGGATCACTCTTTCACAAATTGTTGTTTTTCCAGTGCTAGTAAGAGACTCAGCCACGTGTCTTCCTCTTGTTTTTTCTCTGACATTGAACACGACATCCTCCAAAGGCATCAAACTTCCATCCCTCCTCTGCCAGCTTCCCCAGGATCATACTCTGAGAGGGATTGTGCAGAAAGCAGATGGACCAATTCTTGAAGACCTCCTGGACAGACCATTTCTGCCCTTCAGAGTCAGGCTTATTTCTTTCCTCTTCTTGTTCTGTCAGTGTCAAACAACGATGTAATTCCAGTAATTTTGGTGAATCAGTTGTTTACCACAACACAAGGGCTAATCCTCTCTTAATCCCTGTGTTCCTTAGAGATTTCATTTAGTTTTTCATCAGTCTATGCCAAGCCTGTCTGCTTTGGCAAAGAAACAAAAAATATTGCAGGAGAAAGGTCAGAACATCTGGCTGAGCGTGGCTGGTTTGTGCTGTAGCAGAGTTAAAATTGGAAATTGTGATGGCTCAGGCTTTCTCAGAATGTTCTTAGAAGAGTATAAAAAATTCATTTGGGTGATTCAAGGAGGAGACAAGTTAGAGCTCTGCTTGCTATGGAAAAAACAACCCCACAACAGCTCCTCTGGGTGTTTTCCATGACTTTGGACTTTGCAGCAAGAGCAGTGACAGTTAAATCACCATTTCTTTGGTCACAGGGCTATTGCTGTTGTCAGCTCTCCAAGTGCTCTGCACCCCACCTTCCATGAGACCTCAGCAGCGAATTTTGGTGAAATCCAAATTACTGTAACTCAGCTGTGGCACTGCTTGGCTCCTGCAAGCTCCAGGCCTGAAATTATTCTGATTTGCATCACAACGTGCCTGTTGTTTAATCCTGACAGTCAGGCTGTGTGTCATGAGGTCGGCCCCGGAGCTCAATCAGTTCCAAATCTGGAGAAACACAATCAGCACACAGAAAAATAAAACCCCAACCACTGGAGCTCTTAGTGGCTTTTGAAAGAGCTAAATTCTGTTCTGTGCCAGAAATTGCTCATTCAGAGGCTCATTGAGCTGCATTTCCAGCTCTGAGATATTTGTGAAAGGGTAGAAATGCAAGGGAGCCTCTGTGTTAGAGAAGAGCGGCTCTCACGGGAAGAGAGGGAGGAAATTCCACTTTTTTTAGTGATGAAAATACCTGGGGCAGCCGCCTGGTCATCACACCCACCTCTAGTATTTCAGGATCCATTACCCTGCCCCCTTTAAGGGAATATTTTGGGTACTTCCCACCCCAGAATGAGGGTGGGAGGGGAATGATGTGAAGTGTCCTCACAGGTGGTCTTCAAACTGCTCGGATTAAACCCACCTGTAAAAATCCATCAAGGTAAGAAACAACACAAATTTAGGCATGATGGAGCTCTAGATTTTAAGCTGTGTGTAAATCACCCTTCTCTCTGTGTGTGTCTTTGTTTAAAGAGGCTTTTTTTTCTCCTCTTCCCTCCCCTAAATTCAGTTTTGTTCCTTTTTGCTGCAGCTATCCATAGCCTAAAGCTGAGCCGCAACCACGTGGACTGGCACAGTGTGGATGAAGTGTACCTATACAGTGATGCCACCACATCCAAAATTGCAAGGACTGTTACACAAAAGTTGGGATTTTCCAAAGGTAATCTTTCCCAGACTTGGTGAAGAATATTGTAAATGCCAGCATTTGAAGTTTGTTGCTTTAGCTCCAAAAGGATGGTTCAGGTTTTAGTGTGAGTAGCCCACTTTGGCCATTGCATTTTTTAATTTATAGGAGTATTCAGAGTCCTTAGCTTGTGTAAATAACTAGATGTGAATATTTTAAAATTTTATTTTATTTACGTTATGTATTTGGTTTATTATATTTTAATTTTATGCCATATTTTGATGGGTTTGTATGCAGCAGCTAGCACTACATTACGAATACATGGAAATATTACAGTGGCAGAGTCCAGAAGCTACTGTAAAATTAGAATTGTTCCTGTAATAATACAAGTGTTACAGTTCCTTTTGCAACCTTAATTTTACTGCTTAATTTTACTGCCTAATTTTACTTATATATTGTGATGCATTCCTTAAATACAGGACCATACCTTCCCTCTCCTCAGCTCCATCCAGCCTTTTTTTCTGTTCATGAAACAGAGGTATGAACTGACAGGAAAGGGCATATGGACAGAAATTATTTCCAGTGGGAATTCAGGCTCGTTTAAGCTCAAAACTCCCAGACAGAAAGGCAGCAAAGCTGAGGTGGTTGGAAGAGAGAGTGGTGTCTCTCAAGGAAAAAGCAGATTATTGCTAGCCTAGAAAATTGGAATTTATCTTGTGCAGGGCACCAGAACAAGAACCCACACATCTGGTTTGTTCTTTCAAGAGAAAAGGTCAGATTGTGGGTCTGACTGCATCCTTCTGCCCTGTAATTAATGCCCTCTTACCCCCCAGGACTCCTGGGTGAACACTTAATTAATGTTTCCTAAAAAAATAATATTATTCAGAGCTTCAGTTGCAGAAGAAATGAAGTCATTTATCCAGAAAATCATTGGGACAATATGTAATAAATAAAAAGATCTGTCCTAAACAATTTGTGGGGGAGAAATATCAAAGAGAAGGTCACTTGGTAAACAAAACCTGTTTTGGGTAAAAAATGCCCTTAGTGGGTTTGGGGTGTTTTCCTCCTCTTTAAAACCAGAAGAAGTTGTTAGTTTCAGTTTTTGAGGGCAGCAGTGGTGGCTGGTGTGGTCCCCTGTGTGTCACTAGAGGGGGATGGAGGCCCATTGTGCCCATGGGTTTGTCAGCATGGCAGGGAGAAAATGCCCACATTTACCCTGGGAAGGTGATTTTGAGTTTGGCCACTGAGCTGGAGAACAGGGAGGGGATTTCAGGTTGGATCAGCTCAAAATAAAGCAGATTCTCCCTATCAAAATGGTACATTTTAAAGGTTTTCAACCAACTCTCTTAAATTGGGGTGGATAAAGTGACAACACTTAATCATTTTTGTGGCCAGGTTATTTCCGTGATCCTTCCATGCTGTGGGAGTAAGGTGGAGACTGAAGGAATTTCATTGATTGAGACACCCAGGAGAAGGGTTTTGTGTTGTAAAAGTGGGTGCACAGTCACACAACTGTTTTCTGAAGAGTTGCTCTTCAAATCAAATTAAACCTGAAATTAATTCCCTTTGCTGTGGAAATGGCTATTGAGATCACCTGGCTGCTCAAAACTTCCAGGGGTTTAAAAGTGCCTGTATTTAAAAATAGATGCTAATCCTTCAATTTTGTGATTCTGTATTATGTAATCTGATTTTCAATGTGTTGGCCTGAGAAAAGCCAAGCTGCTGTCAGCAGATGAGAGCACTGCTCTTGGCAGAATGTCACTGATGTGGGATAATGTTCTTTTTCTGCAGCTTCAAGTAGTGGGACAAGGCTACATAGAGGCTATGTAGAGGAAGCCACGTTAGAAGACAAGCCACCCCAGACCAGTCACATTGTGTTTGTTGTGCATGGGATTGGGCAGAAAATGGACCAAGGAAGGATCATCAAAAACACAGCCATGTGAGTGCTTTGGAATGTTTGAGCAGCCTTAATGTAAGGCTGTTTTAAGTGACAGCAGAGCATTTGGTTTGGCCTGAATCCCTGTTTTCCTTCTCCTCCTCTTCTCCTGAGTCATTAATCTTTGTGTTGTGGGTACACTGTTTTTATTGTGTTAATTGGGATGTGTGGACTTAGGGAGAGCAGCTGTGAGCCAGAAGAGCAAAGATTTATTCTGATTTTATCGCCAGCACTTGTGACTTTTGGGGAACTGGTCAAGAGGACACAGCCTCAAGTTGCACCAGGGGAGGTTCAGCTTGGACATCAGGAGGAATTTCTCCATGGAAAGGATTGTTCAGCGTTGGAAGGGGCTGGGAGCAGCAGGGAGGTTTGGAGTCCCCATCCCTGGAGGTGTCCAGGGAAGGGCTGGATGTGGCACTGAGTGCTCTGGGCTGGGGACAAGGTGGGGATTGGGCACTGCTTGGACTCGATGACCTTGGAGATCTTTTCCAGCCTGAAGGATTCTGTGTGAAATTCTGGCTCCTGTGGTCAGTGACTCTGCTGAGCAGGGAGAGGTTTCTCATTTGTTCAGAATGGAGGGGAATGTTGTTTGGGTGAATTAAGAATTAAGTGCATAAAAACTGGGAAGTAACTGAACATTTTTGGACTAAGTGGTATGGGAAATTTAATTTCAGAGTGGAATCTGTCTCAGAGCTGCTTGTTGAGATAGTGGGCAAGCAAATTGCATCCTGTAAAAGAGAGGGGATGGGGAGATCCAGGAATGTTGTCATTCGTAACAGGACAGAAGCCCTCAGTGAATGAAGCTGTTGCTGTGAGGCTGCTCACGGAGTTCTGTGCACAGAGCCCGGCTGAAAAGCAAAAAGTGACCAAAAGGCTGTGAAATCTCTTCACTGAATGTCTTTTTGTGAAGAGTAGTTTGAGAATTGTGTTTCCCAGAGCTGTGGCTGCTCCATTCCTGGGAGTGTTCAAGGCCAAGTTGGGGCTCTGGCCCAGTGAGTGGCATCCTCGCTCATGCCAGGGGTTGGAACTTCATGGCCTTCCAGTCCTGTCCAACTCAAAGCAATCTTTGATTTTTATGCACCTGAAAAGATGGTTTTGAATCTCAGAAAAGTATTATAAAGAAAAATATTATAATAAAAAAATACTACAAAGTCCTGATGACAGTTGTGTGGGGGACAAGGTGGCATTGAGGAATCCTTCATTAGCTGAGAGAGGCTAAAAAGGTGTTAATTACAGGTCTGGATGGTTCAGTAGGTGTGTCCCAAATAGCTCCAGGTTCCATCAGCGCTGACAGGAACCCTGACAAACCCAGTGGCTCCTGTGAGAGGAGCTGGGATTGCTGGGATTTTGTGGTGGGAGCTCTGTCACCCTCCCTCTGCCTCCAGAATGCCACTGGGTCAGTGCTTGTGTGCTCTGTGCCATCGTGTCATCAGCCTCTTGTGTCCCCACAGCTCTTTGTGCCGCTCCAGTGTCCTCTGGAGTGCCAGGGTAAACCTTTTGATGTCACTTGTGTGTCATTTGTCACCTCAGAGCACCAACCTGCAGCTCCCCACCCCTTTTCCTGCCACTTCACTGCTCTGTTACTCGCTTTGTTGAAGAGCCAGCAATCCAAAGCAGAGAGAAAAAGGATCCACAGCCCTTGGTCCAAAGTTAGTCACCAAAATAAATGTGAAAACTTCAATTTCTGTGGGATAGAATTACACTGGGAATGCAGATAGCCTCAGTGTAAGCTGCTGTTTTAACAGTGACTGGAAATAAAACTTCAGCCTTGGAATCATTAAATTTTTCTGCTTTATCTTTCTCCCTCCCCCATTTTCCATAGATGCAGGGGTTATATGGGTGGATTGACTTCAGCTCAGGTCACAGTGAGAGATATTCATTCCATGAGTCCTGCTCTAATTGGCAGCCCAGCACACAAAATATTTTCTCAGAAAGGGACACAAGACTTGATGTGCTTCAGTAAATCTCACTCAAATACTCAAGAAATACCAGACAGCATTGCATGGCCTTTTAAAATGCTAATTATCAGCATAAATTGTGCATTCTGCACAAAATTTGCAAATAAAAGCATCGTTTTAGATTGAAGTATCTTTTTTTTTCTTTTCCTTTTTTTTTTAAATAACAACTTAAAAACTTATCAGTGAGGAACATCCCATATGTTCCAGGGATAGATTTCAGAAGGAATGTCTGCCAAGCTCTCACAAGCTGGCACTTTCTGTTAGCACCTTCATCCATGATATTTGTGTGGTGTTTGGTTTTTGGGGTGGTTTTTTTACATGCTTTTCCATTAGGGACACAGTGGTGCCTTTTGAAAAAGAAAATTAATAAGGAAAAGTATTCTTTGACCGTTCACACTTTGAAGTCAAAACTAAGGAGAGGAGATGTCAGTGGGGGGGTTTTTGCCTTTTAAATGCACATTTTTTAGTAGGAAACCCATAGCTGGACCCCACCAGAGCTCATTTGACGTGTTCTGTCCTCAGGTTACCACCTTGAGCAGAAGCTGGTGCAGCTCCCACGATGTTGCTGCATCATTAGGCAGATCCTGCTGGTTACAGAGGTGAAAACAGAGCCCTTGTCCAGGGAAATTCCAAATTATCCACACTAATTTCATTAAGGACTGCAGCTCAATCTGCTCATTAGTATGGCTGGATGCTGTGGTTGCAGGGTGTCCTGTGAGTAGGTAAATGGAAAAGATGCATTTTCTGGGTGCTTGGATGAGCAGGTCTGTGGTGGATGTGACATAATTTTGTTTCTTCTCTGTGTAGTTAAACACATTTATTATCTAAATGTAGCATGGCAGCTGGTGCCACAAGCTGCTCCTGTCAGCACTGATATTCACTGGGAGCCTCTCTGGGAAGAGACAGTCCCTCCTCCAGGCTGGGACAGTGATTCAGCTGCCCCAGCATGAGCAGAATAATGTGCTCTGAGCTGTGTTGGTACCACAGGGATTGTTATTTAAGGGAGAAGAATTTGTAGTCTGTATTTCTGCATAACACAAACCAAGGAGTTATGGCAGAATGTACTTCATGAGAGGGGGTTTTATTTGCCATCAGGTGCAGAATCCTGGAATTCCTTAGTTTGGGATAAGGTAGAGTGTTAGCTTTTAAAAGAAATCTCTTTGGGATGTCTTTTTACTGTACACACATATTGTTATGTATTTTTTTTCACAGAAGCTGATCTGTGGCTTTGTTGAATTTGTGGGTGAATGGCAGGGAGAGCTGTTACACACATTGAGTATAATTTAGAATCATGGAATGGTTTGGGTTGGGAGGGAGCTTAAAACTTATCTCATTCCTTTGGCAGGGATACCTTCCACTGTCCCAGGCTACTCCAAGCCCTGTCCAGCCTGGCCTTGGACACTTCCAGGGATCCAGGGGCATCCACAGCTTCTCTGGGCACCCTGTGCCAGGGCCTGCCCACCCTTCCAGCCAGGAATGGCTTCCCAATCTCCCATCCATCCCTGCCCTCTGGCAGAGGGAAGCCATTCCCTGTGTCCTGTCCCTCCATCCCTTGTCCCCAGTCCCTCTCCAGCTCTCCTGGAGGTTCCCTTCAGTGCCACATTTATGTCACCCCAGAGCCTTCTCCTCTCCAGGCTGAACAGCCCTCCCAGCCTTTCCTCCCAGGAGAGCTGCTCCATCCCTCTGATCATCTTGGTGGCCTGCTCTGGACATCTAGGAATGTTATATCCATGTTCTCAACCTCCTTTTCAACACTCCTGTTGTTTTACCTGAGCCAGGTGAAGGTCAGACCTTTCACCTGCCTTTAGTTCAGGCCTTTAGGCTGAACTAAATTTCATCAGCTCCTGTGTTTGGAGGATGAGTGAAGTGACTCTCCCGTGTTTTTCCATCACAGCTGCAGTGTTGTGTCACTTCTGGGCTGCTCTCAGCCTCAAGCTGGGCTCTGCTTCTGTCTCAGTCTCCTGTTTGGATTCCAAAACCACATTTGTCTGTGCTGCTGTTCATAGCACGAGAATTGCTGCCTGCACAAGCACCAGCATCTTGGCCTAATCACCAATTACGTTTTTATTGCAAGTCCCATTAGAAAGCTTTTTAATTGTGGATTATCATTAGGATAATTACTTTGGAATAGCTATTTTGGTACATTTCCATTGATATGCAAGCCTGGGCAGAGCCTCTCAGAAGCCTTTCACTGCATTAATGTGTGCTGCTGGAATCTCAAATGAAGATTTTCCTGTAAAATCTTTTCTAGAATTTTAGCTCTTCACGTATTTGGTAGCTTTATGTTCCACTTAAGGCTTGCATTGCATTAAATACATATTAGATGCTTGTTTTTCATCCTTTGGTGCAGGTATTAACTCTGAATTAAGCGCCCAGCTGGTAAATATTGGCTTACAGGTTTCAACTTGAGCCTGTCTTGCTAGAGAAGTTCAGGCCAAGAGGTAAAAGGTGATGGTTAGGGCATGAAATGCTTTTGAAGCAGCTTGGTTTGTGTACATTTATTACCTAACACATGGCTGTGTGTTGGACAGGAGCTGTAGCAGCCTGTTCAGGATCTGGGGCTGTTCCCATTCCCAGCCTCCCCCCATCCCTTGTTTCTGCCCTTTCCCTGCCCACACCATCACAACTGCAAACTGGATCACTCCAGTTGGTCTAAAAATGTGGGATTCCATCTGGAAGGTGGGAGTGAGTGGTGTGGAGTTGGGAGAGGGCAGCGGGGACAGGGAGTGCCTGCAGTGCCAGCACCTCCCTGCAGGGCAAACCTCCCTGCCCTTTGGAAAGCAGTGCTGGAAGAGAGCCTGGAGCACCTGGATCTCCCAGGATTGTCCCAGGATCCTGTGATCCACCCACAGAGCAGCTTCACTTCCTCTGATCATGCAAAATCCTGTTATCCTTCAAAAGGATGAAGTGTGAATCCCAGTCGTGCTTCCTTTGTTTGTGTCCTAGAGTTGCCAGGTCTCCCCTGAAGTAGGATGAGTCTGTGTGTGTCGTGGAGCAGCAGTTGTCACAGCAATTCTCACAGCAGTTTTCTGAGAGCAGCAGAGAACAGCAGTGGCAGAGCATGACTTGTGTCTTGCAGTTGCTCTTTGAAATCCGCCCATAGCGATGCTGGAGTTGGCATTTCTGCAGCTCAGCTTTGGTAAAACAGGCACCCTCCCCTTTCCTCATCTCTCAGCAGATCTCCACTTTTATTACTCATGGCTGCTGCTCTCACTTCAGCTTAGCAAACTCAGCCCAAGCCAGCCCTCAGTTTCCTCAATAAAGTGGTATTATTTCCTCAGAGAGGCAGTGAGCGCTGCCCTCCCATCTGAGGGAACTCCAGAGAGGTGAGAGCAGTTGGGGAATGATTTAAAACATCATTCACCAGTTCTGTGACCAAAATCCAGGAATGGATCCACATGGCTTTGCAGGCAATAGTGACAGCTGAGGTGTTTTTTTTCTGGGAACACCCTATGGCTCTGTCTTTCAGAATCAGGGTGGTGGGATAAAGAGTTTTGACCTTAAACTGAGAAGAGGGCAGGTTTAGATGAAATATTAGGAAGAAATTCCTCACTGTGAGGATGGTGAGGCCCTGGAGCTGAGGAAGAGGTTGCCCAGGTGGCTGCCCCATCCCTGGAATGTCCAAGACCAGGTTGGACAGGGTTTGAAGCAACCTGGGATAGTGGAAGGTGTCCCTGTCCATGGCAGGGGGTGGAACTGGTCCCTTCCAACCCAAACCATTCTGGGGTTCAATGATTTTATGAAATCAGCAGTTCACAGCGAGAAGCTGGCGCGTTTAAATCATGAATTCAAGACCATTTTCTATTTCTCTCACATGGATCATATGACTGAAGAGAGTCCTGAAAGATAACTTGAAATTAAAATGAATAGTTTCTTAAAGCTTTCAGGCATTTTGCTCTGTTAACATTAGCATCATTCTGCAAAATTTGGGAAGTAGCTGAACTAACTCAGCTTGCAACTGCCCTGCTTTTAATGGAGTATTTGTAAATCCTACACAAAACTAGTAGCATGAGATTATAAAAAACCCACAGTAATAACTCTAAATATGTTAACATATCTCTGGAATATACTCAATTTGAGCAAGGATGTATACCTGTGAAAATATGGGTTTGTTATATATTAGTTTAATCAGAGAAAGGCAGCCAGGCACATTTTATTCATGGTGATTTTCAAAGTACCTATTTCCAGGCTGTTACTTCTTGCATGGAAAATAGCAATATGTCAGAATTCTTTCCAAGGTATGCATTGCATCTGTGCATGAGTGGGGTTTTTTTTCTTAGAAAAACCACAAATTAGAGTTGTTTTGTTGTGTTTCAATGCATAACTTCAAGTAATTGTTGCTCTAGGGTCAGTATTTCAACATGCATTTTTATCAGGTGAATTCTCTGCCTGTTTAGGTGAGGATTTATGACTTCAGTTGGTGATAATTTAACAAGAGACTAGAGGGATTTGCCATCTAATAAAATTTTTAAAAGAAATTTATTTTTGAGAGCCAGAAGAAAAAAAAATAATAACCCCATATTTATAGCTGAACAGATAAGCAGGTGTGTGTGCTGGGGGTTTGCATGTGTCTGTAGCTGCACTGCCTGGAAATTACAGCCAATTTCCTTCAGAATTTCTGTCAAGCTGCTGGTCAAAATCGGTGGGAGTTGTGGTGCAGTGCCACTGGATGAGGATGGGATGTGCTGCACTGGGAATTTCAATGATTCCTGTGAGTGGGAGATGGATGTGCCATTGCTGCTGGGAGATAATGAGAGGATAAATGCAGCTCTGACAGCCTGTGACACCTGTGAGGTGACAGGTGACAAAAATGGGTTGAAACAGAGCTTTTGTGCACTTGGGGCAGGATAAGTTTGGGGAGGCCTAAAGAAGAAACGTGCAGAGTTTGGTTTTCTCGTGGACCTGAGTGATTCTGTTTGTTCAGGATCATTCCAGCAGGAGAGCTCAGAGCCTCTGGCAGGGCCTGAAGGGGCTCCAGGAGAGCTGGAGAGGGACTGGGGACAAGGGATGGAGGGACAGGACACAGAGAACAGCTTCATTTGGGCCAGAGGGCAGGGATGGATGGGATATTGGGAAGGAATTGTTCCCTGTGAGGGTGGGGAGGGGCTGGGATGCAATTCCCAGAGCAGCTGTGGCTGCCCCAAATCCCTGGAAGTGCCCAAGGCCAGGTTGGACAGGGCTTGGAGCAGCCTGGGATGGTGGAAGGTGTCCCTGCCATGGCAGGAGGTGGCACTGGATGATTTTTAAAGTCCCTTCCAAATCAAACCCTTCTGGGATTTTACAAGTTCAGGACAATTGTGCTGGAGGCAGAACCACAGCTGGACAACCTCAACTTCCCTGAGGTGAGCCCACATCTGAGTCAAATCAGGCTGTACATTTCCAAAATTCTGGATAAGGACACAAAGCCAGCACAGTTTTTAAGAGGGGAGACCTGAAGATTTTCCCAAAAGTTTTGGCAGAATTGCAAGGCCACGTTATTTTCTCCAAACTCCCGTTTCTTGCTTTGACTTCTATTTAAAAAAAAACTCTCTGAATCAGTTTGTGAACAACTTTAATAGAACTGGACCCTTTCAAACAGCAGAAAGCTCTGTAGTTGTTGTGTTTAAAGATTTAAAGATTTAGGGATATCTAAAAGCTGTTCCTCCACAATATTTCCAGCTGCTACTGATGTATAAATAATGTGGATGCTTTTTTCCTGCTCTAATAGGACCAGGTTATTTACCATTTCCTTCACTTCAAGTAGTTGTTGCTGTGTAGAATTCTGTGGTTTATTCATACAATATTTCTGTGCTTTTTTTTACTGCTTTTAAGCTAAGCAGCTTTAATTTGCTGCTTGGCTAATTTCCTCCTAAATTTAACTGTTTCTGAATTCCTCTTTGCTGGTGTCAAGCTTTAACCCCAGCCTGCAGCTGCAGTGGGATGGGGAGGAGAATTGGGAAAAGGCAAAACTCATTGGTTGAGATGAGAACAGTTTAATAATTAGAATAACAATGGGGGGAAAAGAATCCAGAAATAAGTCTGGGTCAGCTCTCCTGGCCACGTGCTCCCTCAGCTATTGGTGCAGCCCCTTGTTGGCTGAGCAGGAGACACTGAAAAGTCCCTGATTTATGGTAAGCACCACCAAAACAACCAAAATATCAACATTATTCTCATCCTAAATCCAAACCATGCTGTACCAGCCACTAGGAAGAAAATTGACTTTATCCCAGCCAAAACCACCTCCTTCATGCACAGAAAGTGAGGCTGACTTGGCAATACCAAGGAGTTGTGGGCATTTTCAGAGATCTCCTTTATTTTGCTCACTCAGGGACTCCAGGCTGTTCATATATTCACTGGAATTCTTTATTCTTTTATCTTCTTTAGAGTCTGGAAATTCCATGCTGGAGTTGGACTCTCACATGTCCTGTTTGTGTGTGGGGGTGGCAAGGAGGGGTCAGCTCAGGCCTTAAATCAACCCTGATTTAAGCAGATACTCCTGCTGATTTTTTTTTTTTCCCTTATCATGGGAAGGATATTTTGCTTTATTTAAACCTGTGCCGTCTCGTTGGACAAGAATCCAGGAGATTAGGAGTGCAATCACACCAGGCTTTAAAAATAGAGATGCTGAGCACTTGCATTTCTTGGCTGTTTGCACAGGCCTGCAGTAACTGCTTTGGAAAAAAGGATGTAAAGGATGCTACTTCCCTTTCCCCATTTTTTTCTCCTCTTCCCTCCCTTTTTTTCCTTCCCCTGCTTTTTTTCCTTTCCCCAATTTCCTCCTTGCTCCTTTTTCCCTTCCTCTGCTTTTTTTCCCTTCTCCTTTTTTCCCCCCCCCTTTTCTTCCCCCTTTTAAATCACTTTCCCCCTTTTCTCCCTTCCCTTTTTTCCTTCCCACCTTTTTTCTTCCCCCTTTATTTCTCCCTTTCCCCTTTTTTCCCTTCCCCCTTTTTTCTCACTTTCCTCTTTTTCTCCCTTCCCCCCATTTTTCCTTTCTCTTTTTTCCTTCCCACCTTTTTTCTTCTCCCTTTATTTCTCCCTTTCCCCTCTTTACTCCCTTTTTTTCCTTCCCCCTTTTTTCCTTTTCTCCCCTTTTCCCTCTNTCAACCCTGATTTAAGCAGATACTCCTGCTGATTTTTTTTTTTCCCTTATCATGGGAAGGATATTTTGCTTTATTTAAACCTGTGCCGTCTCGTTGGACAAGAATCCAGGAGATTAGGAGTGCAATCACACCAGGCTTTAAAAATAGAGATGCTGAGCACTTGCATTTCTTGGCTGTTTGCACAGGCCTGCAGTAACTGCTTTGGAAAAAAGGATGTAAAGGATGCTACTTCCCTTTCCCCATTTTTTTCTCCTCTTCCCTCCCTTTTTTTCCTTCCCCTGCTTTTTTTCCTTTCCCCAATTTCCTCCTTGCTCCTTTTTCCCTTCCTCTGCTTTTTTTCCCTTCTCCTTTTTTCCTCCCCTCTTTTCTTCCCCCTTTTAAATCACTTTCCCCCTTTTCTCCCTTCCCTTTTTTCCTTCCCACCTTTTTTCTTCCCCCTTTATTTCTCCCTTTCCCCTTTTTTCCCTTCCCCCTTTTTTCTCACTTTCCTCTTTTTCTCCCTTCCCCCCATTTTTCCTTTCTCTTTTTTCCTTCCCACCTTTTTTCTTCTCCATTTATTTCTCCCTTTCCCCTCTTTACTCCCTTTTTTCCTTCCCCCTTTTTTCCTTTTCTCCCCTTTTCCCTCTTCCCTCTTTTGCCCCTTCTCCCTTTTATTCCTTTCCCAACTCTTCTTTCCCCCTTTCCCCATTTCATTTCCCTCCCCCCTTTTTTCTCCCCATTCCTCCTTTTTTCCATTCTTTCATCACAAAATAAGTGTCAGTGATGGAAAAATATTTTCACTGTCTCTCTCAAAAATGTGATACGTGATTAATCTGCTTTTTTAGCAGCATAATGAACTTCTCCTGGGGAAAAAAAGAAAAACAGACCAAAAACAACATGAGAGAGAAGAAGAGATCATTGTAGAAAATGTTTTGGGTTTTTTTTTTTCCAAACCATTGACTTTCATACCCCTTCCTGCCCCATCCTTCTCTTTTTCAAGGCACAGTTTTGGCAGAGTTATCCATGTAGGATTTTTGGATAGGAATGCCCAGCACGTGGAGCAGCTGAAGCAATTCTGTCCCAGGTGTTGGCAGTGATTTATCCTGAACTGTCTCATTTCTCCTGGAGAACAGAGGAGCTTTAATACATCCAAGGAAGGTGCCTGAGCTCAGGGATGAAACTCACTAAAAAGCATTTGGACACTAAAAACTCACCAAAAAGCAGGTGGAAGATGAATGTCATTGTGCCTTTGATTGCAGAATTAACTAAAAGGGGGTTGCTTTGAAGATTGGGGAAAAAACACATTGAAACATTGAAATAAATAAAAAACTTGGTGCTTAGAACTGGGAACCAAGTGCTGGAAAGCCAGCACTGGAGTTGGATTTGGTTTGTTGTGCTCATCTTCAAAAATGGGAAAACAGTTTGGGGCCAGGATTCAGGTAAAGGAAAGAAAGGAAAATAAAACACTTCCTTGCTTTGGATGCTGAGTGACATTGATAGAATGTCTGGATATTTAGTATTTTGTCTGATTTCATGCTGATTTTCCTTTTTCAATGATGGGTTTTTCACACAACACGAAGTTATGTTTTTAAAAGAACATAACTTAAATTATTCCCATTTTCCCCCAAACAACAGAGAGGGTCAGAGATACTTTGGAGTTGAGGTATTTTAAGTTTTTCTCATCTCTTGAGAGAGTTGCAGCAGTGTTCATGTTCAGATATGCTGTAAAAATGAAAAGTCTTTTAAACTCCTCTCCATCTGCTTCTGCAAGTTAAAACACTCACAAGTGATCCTGTTTCTCACCCTTGAAGCTCTCAAGCCTTCCAATTCAGTGTGTAAAATTAAAATAAAATTCTGCTCTTTCAATCCATATTTTAAGAGTTTTCTTTGTGTTTATATTGTTTTCCTTCTATATTGATCAAATGGTTGATTGCGGTGGATTCCAGATTTCAAAGCAAAGGTGAAATTCTTGATTTTCTATTTTCTGATTTTCTAATTATTTTCCAGTTTTCTAATCTTTACCTCTCACATTCAGCCCCAAACTCACCAGAATTACCAGATACCTTTGAGTTGAATTTAGGTGGATTATGTTAAGCCCATACTGTGATACATTCAGACTCTTTTGAGCATGCAATGCACAGAATTTTTTTTAATTATATGAGAGTTTAAGTATTTCATCATAAAAGCTCTGAAACTGAGGGAATTACATGTTCTAGTAGGGATGGAAAAGCAGTAATTGAGGAAATGTGCCGTTCCAAGAGTAGTCTTTACAGGAAAACACCCGTTTCTTTTTTGTAGGATGCGAGATACCGCGAGAAAAGTGGAAGAAAAGTATTTTTCCAATCTTGCAACGCACGTGGAATTCCTTCCAGTGGAGTGGAGATCAAAGCTGACCCTCGATGGAGGTACAGGACTCTGTTCTTTTGCTGTTCCAGCAGCTGCAGGATTCTCCCCAGAGCCTTCATCTGTGTTCTCTGCTTGTGCCTCGCTTGGATTTCTGTTTGGTTTTGTTTGTACCGCTTTGAGCGTTTCCATCCCTGGGAGCGCCCAAGGCCAGGTTGGACAGGGCTGGGACAGTGGAAGGTGTCCCTGCCTAGAGCAGGGGGTGGAACTGAACGATCTTCAAGGTCCCTTCCCACCCAAACCATTCCATGATGCTATTTTATCGTTCTCCTGGATGTAATTTAAAGTCTCCTTTTGGTTTTTTTCCCCAGACACTGTGGACTCCATAACCCCGGATAAAGTGCGGGGTTTGCGGGATATGCTCAACAGCAGCGCCATGGACATCATGTACTACACCAGCCCTCTTTACAGGGATGAGGTGAGCGTGGGAAACCTGCTTTTGTGTAAATTTCACTACAGCAGGACGCGGAGGCTGAAAAAATCTGGATTTGGGGACGTCAGGAAAGCTCCCTTCTAAGGAAAACCTGCGTGAAGGGTGTTAGCGCTTTTTAGGTATGTCGTGATCACCCACAGTAAGCAGAGTTTTAAGACTGAGAGGAGAAGAAAGACAGCAAAAAAAGTACAATCCATGTCATTTATTTAGAGCAGAAATGTCTAAAATGGTTCTGTATCAACAGCTGAGAAATGGGAAGGGGTTTAATGTTGTAGTTCTTAATTTCTGGGTATTTAGAGCAATGGGAGTCCATAGAGCTGAGGTTCTTTTACCTCTGACAAAATCCATGGATATTTGTCTCTTCATTTTTGCTATTTGTGAAGACAGTTGGGATGGCAGCATGAGCAAAGGTACCCAAGCCAGTCTGAGTGCATTTGTGTGCACTTGCCTTGCAGGAAAGCCAAAAAGATCCCCAGTTACTCAGTTTATTGGGGGACTGGTTCTGTCCTGGATGCTCCCATCCTGCCTTGACCCATCTGTGTAGCTGTTGAGTGACCCCATTAATCAGAGGAGAAAAACCAGGAATTTGATCATAAATTAGAGTGGTCTGGAAATAATGATAAGCCTTGAATAAATGATAATAACCTGAATAAATGGAGTAGCCCATAAGACATGGATGGTGCTTCACCCCAGTAGCATCTCTTGTGTATTACTAACTGGAAAAGCCCTGTGGGGCTGTTTCAGGATTAATTTCTGTGGGAATTGCAGCTTTTTTCTGTGTTGGCTGTCTTATGTATGTTAATCCTTTTGCAGCCTTGGTACCCTGAGCATGGGGCAAGGTGAGACTTTTAAGTCTTACCTTGGTATTTGATGGCACCTTTCAGTTAAATTAGGTGTATTTAAGTCCTTTAGACTGGCAACACAGTTTTCAAACCAAAATCTGTACCTTTCTTCCTGCTCAGTGATGCAGAATTCACTGATCAGGGCTCTCCACTGTCTCTCAGGTTTCCCTGTCTGTTATGTACCTGAAGCCAACATGAACTTGTGTGGCAAGCCATGGAAATTTCTCTGGCAGCTTGAAAACAGACATTTTTAAACTGCATTAGAGGCTTGGCATGTGTGTGGACATCTTATGGGAAATGGATTAGTGAGTAAAGCTCAGGTGTACTGGCCAGCAGTGCATGAAAATTTAATTCATTGCTCAGTAGAACTGCAGTTTTACAGGTTTATCACCATCCCCTGGGTGTGAGAACTGGCATAGAAGGAGCTTGCTGAGATCTGATTACAAAATACTAAGTTGTTTTTTTTTCATCAAGTCAAATTAATTTCCTTGAAACATTTGCAACAATACCCACAAGTTATCCATTATACCCACAGGTTCCTTATCCCATTTTATTTTCTGTGACCTAACTTTAACACACAGAGTGTCAAATGGAGCATTCTTCTGGATGGTTTTCCCATCTTCAGTGTGTTTTTTCTTGTGGCACTTTGCTCCTTCCAGCTCAGAAATGAGCCTTGTCTTTGAGGATTCACATGGTCACACATTGCTCAGAATTAATGTCCCTGCTCACTGCTTTATCACCTCAACACAATTCTTTGTGTACTCTGGGCACTCCCAGTGCTTTCCACCCAAAAACCCTCAAATGATCTCAAAAGGAGTTTATTAAACTTTCCTTTGCCCCTGTGAAATGAATTGAGGAATGTGGTGAGCTCAGCCTAGAGGAGAGAGAAGCTGCTGTTCAGCTGATGGCTCTCAGCCTCCACCGAGTCCCAGCCTGGTTTGGGTTGGAAGGGACCTTAAAAACCATCCAGTTCCACCCCCTGTCCATGGGCAGGGACACCTCCCACTGTCCCAGGGTGCTCCAAGCCCTGTGCAGCCTGGCCTTGGACACTTCCAGGGATCCAGGGGCACCACAGCTTCTCTGGGCACCCTGTGCCAGGGCCTCACCTCCCTCCCAGCCAGGAATTCCTTCCCAATATCCCATCTAACCCAGATAAGCCATTCTCTGTGTCCTGTCCCTCCATGCCTTGTCCCCAGTCCCTCTCCAGCTCTCCTGGAGCCCCTTCAGGCCCTGCCAGGGGCTCTGAGCTCTCCCTGGAGCCTTCTTCTCTCCAGGTGAGCACCCCCAGCTCTCCCAGCCCGGCTCCAGCCCTTGAAGTATCTCCATAGCCTCCTCTGGACTCTCTCCAGTAGCTTCTTCTGCTGTAGGGGACCCCAGAGGTGGCAGAGCTTTCCAGGTGGGCTCTCTTGGGACCAAGGCAGGGACAGAATCCTCCCCTCTCCTTGCTCCCCAGTGCCAGGACTGGGTTGGCATTTTGGGCTGCGAGCACAGAGGGCACAACGCTTGGATAGGAATTTTCTTTCCCCTTTCAAGGCTTTTCCCCACATAGAAGTATCACAGCTTCTTCTTTAAAGCTCCTGACCACTCTTTAAGCAGCTCATTAAGGGGTTTGCAGGTGGCAGCCCCTCTGTCCTTCCAGGGGAAGGCGCCTTGTCCTGTTGGTGTCACAGGAGAGCTCAGAGCTGTCCCAGGGGCCCTGGATTGCTCATCTGAGCCCTCCCAGAGCGTGGTGGGTGACCCCCTCTCTGATTTCAGGTATTGTTTCTTCTCCAGTGTGGCAGGAGAATATCCAAAAGGTGCCTCTGACTTCTGGCATGTGATGTGATAGCAGACAGGCATTAACAATTCAGCACAGCCCCCGTGAACATCCCAGTCTGCTCTCACACTGCAGCCAGCAGATTCAGCTGGAGTGTTTTTGTGGGAGAGAATTGTGCTGTATCCTCCTCTGTACCAAATCCCTCTTTAAACGTTACCCAGATGTAAGAAAAAGCAATAAATTGATATTCTGATACACACAGGCCTATCTCTAAATGAGCAGTCATTTCACATTCTGCCCCTGACCTTACTGGTCCATCTGTGGTAACGTAATCTTGGGGTTTAGTGTCCTCAGTGGGTGACTTTGTTTCACATCTGTGTCACTATAGCTTCATATTTCTTTAATAATAAATGGTTGCAACAGAGATTAGAAAGACTAATTGTTGCATAGTAAATTCAGAGTTGCTACCTTCATTATACTGTTAAGTGCCTTTTTTTTTCCCCTATCTTCCCTGTACTTACTTGCAGGCTAATTGTAATTCTGTTAATTATTGATATATGTCTTGGCAGAAAATGCCTTTAGTGCAGAATAAATATAATATATATCTGTCCTCTCAAGATTTCTAAGGATTTAGTGCAAATACTGAACTATGAAAGTGGAGAAACTTCACTGTCCACCTTAGAATCATGGAACAGTTTCTGTTGGAGGGGACATTAAGGATAATCTCATTCCAGTCCCTGCCATGGGCAGGGACATCTTCCACTAGAAGGAGGTTGCTCAGAGTCCTGACCTTGGACTGGCTTCATGGTTTGCTCTTATACACATATTTAAAAGGAGAATTAATGACTAACTTCTTGAAATTTGGGACAAGTATCATCTTTTACCAGAGCTTTCATCCCTCTTGGGTTATTTTGCAATGGAAATACCATTCTCTTGTGCACTCCTTTGAGCACTAAAAGGCAGCTGGTTCAGTTGTGTTTGAAAACAGGATGGGAAGCAGGAAATTTTAAGCTGAGACTGTTTCAGGTCTGGTTTTGCATATCCTGTTGAACCTAATAGTGAAGGAGCTGCTTGGCAGCACTTCACGGCTGGTTTAATTAATTTGATTGCCCTTGAATGTATTCTCAGCTTTATAAAGTGATTGGTTAGTGGCTGTGCCTGAACCTAAACTTCATCTTGAGCACAGTGACTTGTTAGAAATGGATTAGACTCAGCTTTTCAACAGCAGGAGGGGTCCTGGGAGAGAGACTCAGGCAGATCCACAGATCCTTTTTCTGCATCATCCCTGAGACACAGAGCCCTCCCCGTCTGTTCCCACAGCCACAGCTCATTCTGGCCTCTCATCTGTTGTTGTGACACTCCTCTGGCATCCATCAGTGATTCCATCAGGGAATGTGACAACTGTTGTCTCCTTGGGGGTCAGCAGCCTCACCAGCTCTGCTGGCACGTTCTCCTGGGCCACATGGAGCAAAAAACTCCTCGTCTTTGCTTTCCCAATCCTTCACAATCCACCCTTGAGCTGCAGCTCCTCCCTTGGCTTTCAAGGACCCTCTTCCCCCTCCAGCTGGCTCACACTCCCTGTTGCCTGCTGGCTGAATTTCAAACGAGTTTGCACTTTCTACTGAAGTTCTCTTGACATTTGGAAAGAGCTGCTTGCAGAACTCACCGCTCCTCAGATCTCCTTCACATTCCTTTCCCACACAGCCTGCAGGAGCAGTCCTGCTCTTCAGGCTGCAGAGGTCAGGTGTCCTGCACTCCCTTTCCATAGGTGCTTGTCTCTTGCTTTATTTTTCATGGGCTTCACACTGTTCATGTGGGAAGATTGTTTAGTGGGTGAGGATCCTGTGGAGACAGCACAGAGAACAGGAGCAGCTCTCAAGCTCAGTGTTTCTGCCATGCTCAGGTGCCAGCAGGGGCTTTCTGCTCCTTGTTTTCTTGAAAAAAAAACCTCATTTCTTGGATATTGAGAGGGAAATGTCATTTTCTACTCTGGTCATTTAGGTGTGCACTGAAAAGCCCCTTCAACCTCTGCAATCTGCCCATAAAATGGACCAGGAGATGGAGTTCTGGATCTCCTTGGTGTGGGTCCAAGGGGTGTTTGTCCACACACACATCCCAATTTCCTTCTGCTTTGCCAGGAACATGCTATCCATGCTTATTTGTGCTGGTGTCTTCAAAGCTGCTTTTTCTCAGAGGAGATTAAACAGCTGTTTGGGGTGCTGGTGCTGGAATTTAGGGGTTGAACAGCTGTTTGGGGTGCTGGTGCTGGAATTTAGAGGTTTGGATTTTTCCAACCCAGCACAGGATGCTGTTAATGCTCTGCACAAAAGGGCAGCAGCTCTGGATGTCTCACTCCTTCCACAATTTCTTGTTCACATCATGATCCAGCAGTTGAGGCTTGCCCAACACCCAGGAGGTGATAAAAGACATGATTCTGCTGCCCTTTTTATCACTGTTCTTCAGCCTGAGGTGACAGGGATGTGTCACCTGACTCAGACTCCCCATTTTGTCTTTACAAAACCCAGGCCTGTGCCAACAGGATTCCTGAATGGATGGGATAGGCTGTTATTTTTTGATTTCTTGGAAGCCATGTGCCAGGCAGGCACATAACTGGGAAAGCAAAGGGCATTTTTGGCCTCATCAAGCCCGGCCTCCTGCTCCTTGGTCAGCAGTCTGGTTTTTGGCTTCCCCCTGGAATTGCATGACCCTCAAGCCAGCTCCCTGTGAATGTGCAAAAAGACCACTCCTTCCTCTGCCTTTAATTTGGTCTGAAGGGCAGAGAGCTTTTAACCTCAGTTGGTCTGAATATGAGCTGCTGCCTTCTGGGCAACTTGATCCTGCAAGCTTGAGTTTCCTGCAAGGAGGATTTATTGGCAAAACTTCAGCTGATAAAGAGAGATAATCTCAGAATGGTTTGTGTTGGGAGGGATCTTAAAGCTCATCTCATTCCAAACCCCTGCCACTGGCAGGGACACCTTCCACTGTCCCAGGCTGCTCCAAGCCCTGTCCAGCCTGGCCTTGGGCACTTCCAGGGATCCAGGGACAGCCACAGCTGCTCTGGGCACCCTGTGCCAGGGCCTCCCCCCCCTCCCAGCCAGGAATTCCTTCCCAGTATCCCATCTGTATTCCCCTCTATCAGTGGGAAGCCATACCCCCTCATCCTGTCACTCTTTCTTTGAAATATTTCAGTGGCTTCAGGCTGATGCTAAATGAGTGCTGAGGTAGGAGGCCGAGCTGGGAGGATGGGATTTGATACAGCTTTTCCTGGAAGAAATAGGAATTGTTCCCTTTGTTGCAGTGTTTGATCTGCTCAGAAGCAGACAGGTAAAGGTACTGCCTCTGGAAGAGCTGGGGGTGATGGAACAGAGCAGCTGGAGCAGCTGACTGGGAAAAACATCAGCTCAATCAACTGCTGCCTCATTTATTCTTTTGTGAGGTATTTGAGCTTTCTTAGTCTGTGGGAGAAGCCTTAGGAGCTGAGCAGAGACCCTTAAAATGGGCTGGGCAGAAACTCAAGGAAATCTCCAGGGTTTTTGTAAGGAAAGCCCTAAGGAGACCTGGGATGGAGAACCAGCTCCCACTGTCCCCAAAGTGAGCTGGGAACTGGGAGGGAGGATGGAAGAGGGGAGTTGGAAAGAGATGCAGACATGGAGCAGGCACTTGGATGTCCTGGGTTTGAGAAGCTGGGGAGGGAGTTGTTATTTTGTTGTTTGGGGTTTTGTTTTTTGTTGTTATTTATTTATTTATTTATTTAATAGTGAACCTTTAATTAACACCCTTTACAGGGAGTGGAAAGACAAGCTGTGCATCAAAAGATCAGCTCTTAAAAAATTAATTATAGTGATGCCATTTAGGAGAGAAAATTTGATAGGCAGGCATATTTGTATGTTTAAATCCAATGAAAAAATCCACTGATTTAAGGCAATGTGAACCCACTCAGTGGTTTTAGAAGTGTTTTTATATGGATTGTTAGGAAATATCAGGCTGTAACTGCAGAAGATTTGCAAGCAGTTCATTTTGCATTTACTGGGCTAAAACCCTGTTCAAACCAAACTTTTCTTTCACAAGTTGGAATTTTTTATAAAGACAAAAAAAGGCAAATCCGGATTAAACCACAGCATGACTTGGATTGGAAGGGAACTTAAACATCATCTAGTTCCATCCCCCAATAAATATTACCTTAACTTCATATACTGATTAACCAAACAGTTTCAAGCTGGCACTTTAAATGAATATTGGTTTTCTTTTCAGTTCCTTTTGTTTTTCTCTTTTTTTTTTTCTTACTCTGCACCACAAAGGTTCAGTTTCTAATCTTAGGACTGGCACAGGACTGTTGGCAGGACACCAACATGCATAAGTGCTCACTGCAGGTGGAGGGCTCCTGCTTTTGGCAGAGCAGCAAACCAGACCATTGACAGTGCCTGGAAATCTGGAGCCTTTCCCACAGCAGGCCTTCCACTCCACAATTTCCCCAGGGATTTGGAGTTCAGGAATCATCTCCAGAAGATGATCTGGTTGAATTCAGTGCTTGGACTCTGGTCTGCAAAATTGCAAATGTGCACCTATTTGGAAATCCATGAACCACTTCTTAGTTACGTCCATGTCTGTGCTTCAATTCCCAGTAACAGCAAGTTTTTAAGGAGGAGGACAGTTAAAAACAGGGCTGGATTCAGTGTCCAGCCAGGATTTCCCAAGAATATTCTGATTTATGCCCTCCAGATTGCAAGACCAGATCTTTATATTGGAAATGCCATGATGCCAGAAGATTATTTACCCCTTCCTGGCAGGAATCCCCCCTCAAACACTTTGATTTCAACTGATTCTTGCTATTTTATTCTGAGTTTTAATCAAAACCATTTTAAATGGAGAAAACACCAGCCAGGCACAGCTCATCCTGATGGACATTTTCAGCTCCAGCTCTTGCTGAAACCTCTGCCTCTTTGTTCATGTGTGAAAGTTTGTGCCCACAGCCTGTGTAGACCCAAATGGAAGAAGAGGCAGCATCACAGTCAAAAATACTTGAAAATGGGTGTTCTAAAACTCCTTTTTCCAAGCTGTGAAAGGCTCTGGTAATGATTTCACAGTGCTTCAGGCAGAGGGTTTGTTGTGTGGATTCTCACTCGGTAAAATGTGTATCAAACACTGGCACTTCTGGTGCCATTCATATTTATATTCAGTAATGACTCAGGCTCTTGAAAAATCATGTTGAAATTATATGTTCCATAGCTTTAATTTCCCGTTGCTAACAAGGGAATGATTTGCACTCTCTTGTTTGTCCTCCTCCCTGCCACAGCCTGGAAGCATTGCTCAGTTTCCATGCTGAGATTCACAGGCAAAGCTGCCTTTTTTTTTTCTTTTTTTCTCTTCTCTTTCTGTCTCTTTCTGTCTCTTTCTGTCTCTTTCTGTCTCTTTCTGTCTCTTTCTGTCTCTNAGCATTATGATTTTTCACGTTTGTTTTTTTTTTTTTATTTTTTTTTTTTTAATATTGGCCAGTTCCCAAAATTCATGGTTTCCAGTGTTTCTCTCTAAAATACTTTCTGAGAAGCTGTACCTTTTTATCCTGCAGTGTGGGGTTTGGAGCAGATAAGTTTCTCAGATACTCCATGAACATAGGACCAACATTTATTTATTTATTGCTTTTGTACTATAGGATTAGTCTGTGATGTTTAAGAACCATATTGCACTCCTTCTTTTCCCCAGAAATCCCTCCTGGACACCTATAACCAGAAAAGTGGTTTTTTAAGCATTGTTTATATCAAATGTTCAAATTCTGCCTCTGTTTGTTTCTTTTTTTGCCTTTTTTTCCTCCCATATCATCCTCTTACCTAAGATGAGGCTTTTTATTTTTTAGCAGCATCCTTTCATTCTGATTCCTTGGGAATAATTTCCAGCAGGTGCAGGTGTGGGAAGGGAAGGAGGACAGGAAGCTGCCTCTCCTTTCAGCCAGGCAGTGGGGAGGAAAATGAAAGGCTTGATGAGTTCAAGCCTGCTTTACTGAGACCCAAAAGCAATTTTAGGATATTTTCCCAGAGCCCATGCAGGCTCTCAGTGCAGTGTCTGAGCACATCCATTTTAGTGGATTTCTCTCCTCCCAGTCCCCTGTTGCTCACAGAGAGAGGGAGAAGGGGGTGTGAGCTGTCAGTAGGGTGATGCCAAGGTTATGGCAGGGATGTGAGTTCATTCCAGGTCATGTGTGGCTCAGGCTCCTTCCATCCTCCCTAAATTAAAAAAGGAGCTGAACCTCTTGATACAAGAGGAGTGCTGAGTGCAGTGCTGCAGAAAATGGAAGAGAATCCAGCAAGAAGGGAGACACCACAGTGCCAACAGTCACTGCTGTGCCAGGGAGGAGCAGGTGTTGCTCACCTCAGAGGGTGCTGCTCAGCACTTCAAGCACAGCTGCCATTTATTGAGGTGTTTATTTCAGTTTGATGCCTTGGGCCCTGCAGTGCAGCTGTTTTAGGATCACCTTTAGGGTCACCACATGTCCTGTGTGGTGGCTGCTGGTGGCTCTGGAGGGGAGGGATGAACTTCTGGAGTCTGTGACCATCAGCCAGGCAGCTGCTGCTGGGATTGAGCTCATGTTCCCAGCCTGATTTAACAGTGTGGGGTGGGAACATCCCTGAACATCAGCTGGAGCAGCAAGGTGTTGAAGGATGTTGAGATCCTTGAGTGTGTCCAGAGGAGGCAACGAGGCTGTGAGGGGCTGAGAACACAAACTCCGAGGGATCTGGGGCTGCTCAGCCTGGAGAAAAGGAGACTCAGGGGTGAGCTCAGCACTCTCCACAGCTCCCTGCAGGGTGGCTGTGCTCAGCTGGGACTGGGCTCTCTCTCCAGGAACTGACAGAACGAGGGGCACAGCCTCAGGCTGCACCAGGGGAAATCTAGGTTGGGTATTGGGAAGAAGTTCTTCATGGAAAGGGTGATAAAGTTCTGGAATGGCTGCCCAGGAGGTGCTGGAGTCACCGTCCCTGGATGTGGCACTGGGTGCCAGGATTTAGGTGGGGAGTTGGGGTTGGACTTGATGATCTTGAAGGTCTCTTCCAGCCTGGGGATTCTGGGGTTCTTTGACACTAACCCCTCTTTCCTGACCCTCTCTGACAGCTGGTGAAGGGGCTGCAGCAGGAGCTGAACCGCCTGTACTCCCTCTTCTGCTCCCGGAACCCCGAGTTTGAGGAGAAGGGAGGGAAGGTCTCCATCGTGTCCCACTCCCTGGGCTGTGTCATCACCTACGACATCATGACTGGCTGGAATCCAGTCAGGCTCTACGAGCAGCTGCTGCAGAAGGAGGAGGAGGAGCTGGAGGAGAGTTGGATGAGCTACGAGGAGCGGCGCTTGCTCGAGGAGCTTTACCTGACCAAGCAACGGTAACGCCGCCCTGCCAGGGATCAGGAGATAACCCCATCCCTGGAGAACACCCCTGGATGTTCCCACAACCCACCAGGGCTGTTATCTGTGGTGGTTTCTGTTGGGGCTGGGTGGTAAATGCGAAACACAGCACTGGGAGCTCTGAATCCACACAGGCTCCTGGAATGGTTTGGGTTGGAAGGGACTTTCAGGATCATCCAGTTCCAACCCCCTGCCATGAGGAGGGACACCTTCCACTATCCCAGGTTGCTCCCAAGTCTCATCCAAACTGGCCTTGGACACTTCCAGGGTTGGAGATACTGTGGTGCTGTGAGACACCCATTAGAGGATCTAAAATTAGCAGCTTCAGTCATTCAAGTGGGACATGACAAATCATGAACCAGAGGTTTTTGGTTCCTTCCTGAAACCCATCTGAGCACTGTGGTACTTGGGAAGCATTAATGTAGCAGCAGCCCTGCTGAGGGGAATCAGGATGTGTCTCACTAGGGATGGGTGCAGGATGTCTCTGTCAGCTGCAGGGCTGGACTCAGTGCAAGATTTCTGAGAAAAGGGAAGTTTGGAAACCTAATGAAGTGTTGCAGTGACAAGGTGACCCTTCAGGCATGTCACAAACATATAATCAGGGAGAAATGGCCATTTCCACACTCGTGCTCCAGCTCCTTAGGCATCCTCTGAAGTGCTTCCACAGAAATCCCAGGTCTCATTTGACACTGGCACTTCTGCACAGAAAGAGTGACCCTCCCTTCAGTGAGCAATTCAGTGTGAAATGATGGAAAATAGACTGCTGACATCCTGTAACCTCTGGAATTTACTGGGAACTGGGAACAGTCTGACCCATCCATATGTGTGCTTTACATTGTAGCTGCTTTTTTAATTCCGGCCAACTAGAAAAGCAGGTGAACAACTTTTTTTCATGGTAGTAGAAAGGGGTGGGACACCATCCCCCAGAAATTCCACCTCCATGCAGAACTCCATAATGCCCAGAACCATTTCCTGTGGCTTTGTTGCTGTTTGGGGGGGTGGGGGTTAAAACAAAATAAAGCAGGTGATTTGGCTGCAAAATCACCAAGGAAATGGGAGGTGAGTCAGCTGCTCCTGAGGAAGGAGGGTGGGCAGATGCTTGGGGTGGTGAACAGGGGAATTGTCATGTCTTGATTGATTCCTTCTGTGGCCAGAGAAACAGGATTTGATAGACATTGATTCTTAATCAGCTGAGCTGCTCCAGGAAATACTGACACCATCACTCTCTCTTCCCAGCAGACAAAACTGTTGGACCCCACAGGAATGCCTGTTTGGATCAGAGAGGTTAAAGCTGCATTTTTTATTGGATCTCAGAAAGATCTCTATTTTCTAGGTTGAGAGAGATAGAAGAGAGGTTACATGAGTTAAAGGCATCCACCATATCAAAACCACCTGTCTTAAAATTTAAGGTATGTATGTTTAAGAGGTTTTTTCTGAATTTTTCTGCTTCCTGTGAAAACACACCTGCAGTGTGAGTCATTCTGCTTACTTTTATTTTTTTTCCCATGTCCCTAGACATGATTTTGGCAGAATAATTTGGATGTTGGAAGAAGTTTGTGTACATGTATGTAAAAATGTTGCTGTATTCATAGATTGTTGTTACTTAGTCTGTATTTGTAACACATTTTGAGCAACCTGGTCTAGTGGGGGGTGTCCCTGCCCATGGCAGGGGGTTGGAATGAGCTGACTTTTAAGGTCCCTTCCAACCCAAACCATTCTGAGATTCTGTTATATATTTTTATATGAAATTATATGTAAACATATATGTAAACATATAGATTATAAATATATTTATCACATAAACCTAGTTTAAACACACACAGTTCTGTGGGAAGGTAAAAACCATTTGGCAGATTACATCAATCACATATTTTAAACAGTTTCACTTCTACTCCATTGAATAATCCATCTTCCTTGGGGACTCCTTCTAACATGTCACATCTCTGA
Source organism: Phainopepla nitens (assembly GCA_013400175.1). Taxonomy (NCBI): domain Eukaryota; kingdom Metazoa; phylum Chordata; class Aves; order Passeriformes; family Bombycillidae; genus Phainopepla; species Phainopepla nitens. The sequence continues at coordinate 57,711 of VXBQ01000964.1, read as the reverse complement.
GCAAATCTGATTGAATTTCCTCCAGGAGTGGATTTTCCTTCCAAATTACTCTGCTCTGACAGCTAGCACACTTTCAATCTCGTGAAGCAGATTGCTTTGCTAATCAGCTGTACAAATTGCTAGAATCCCTTATCTTTGGGAAAAGGCATTTTCCAGCTCCTGGGTGGGATGTGCAACACTTTCTAGTTGCTCAGCTCCATCCTGAAGTATTAAACCATAAAAATGTGACATGATAGATGAGAGTAAAATGGATTATTGTTTCTTAACTTGCCATTTTTCTTTCCTTATGAGTTCAGAAGGGCTCCTGGAAGCCAAGGTCAATGTTGAGCTGTAAAAAAAGAGGAAACCAGCCACAATTCATGTTGTCACAGCCTTCTCCTTTTCATCACTGCTTGAAAGCATGTGCCAGGCTATTATCTCTCTCATCAAGGAAGCTGGAGTCAGGCTGGTCCTCCCCCAGCTCTGGGAAAGATTATTCTTCACTCAGTTGCATTTCAGCTGAAGGGTTTGTGGACAGTTGCTTTTTAGATGGAGAGGAGGAAAGAAAGGGGGAAGAAACTTCAGATGAAGAGGAGTTTATCTACCTAAATAGATGGGCTAGATGTGTAATCTTCAGGTGATATCTCCACTGCAGTTCATCCTTTTTCTTGCCCTTACTGACAGGGAGATGTTTTGTTTCTGTGGAGCCTCACCCTGGTGACTCCCATGGCTTGAGACAGAGCTCCAGAGGGAGAAGCTTTCCATGGAAATGATGGCCAGGGAGGATTTCAGCAGAGGGGCTGAAAGAGGATTGCTCATCAGCAGACCAGCACTCACTGAGGGTGACTGGTTTGTTGGAAGAGAACAGCCTTGTTCAGAAACCAGCCACCCATCCCTTGGCTCTTCATGCCAGCTCTTTTTTGGACTGAAAAAAAATTAGGGTTCCCAGGATGGGACAGAGTCACTGGTGCCAGGTGAGGGAGAGTTGAGCTTGATGTTGAGCAAGTACAAAGGTTGCTTTTGGTGAGACAAATGCAAGAAGAAATACAGCAGCTTGCTTGGTTCGTGCTTAATATCAGAGGAAATAAAATTATTGACCCCATGGGGAGGAAACACCCCACAAAACATGAAGATATGGGGTGTATTTTACTCTAATAAAACACTGGACAAGCCACCAGAGTGGGAATTTGAGGGGAGGGATCTTTGTCCCTCTTCCTCTGCTTGTCCTCAGATGGGATAAGGGAATTAGCTGCTAGACCAACAGGAGCTGTGGGGGTAAAAAGCAGAGCCAACACCCCATTGTAAATGTAAAGCTTTAGAATCACAGCCTTCTCCACACCAGCTTTGGAAGAGGAGCTGGAGTTAAAGGATGAGGGGCTGAAGAACATGGGAACACGGGGAATGGTGTGACACCAGCCCCTCCATGCCTCTGGTGTATGAAAATAGGAAATTTCTTATTGTAGGATGATTTTCAGTCATGGGAGGGAAGGGGAGAGCAGGGTGTACCTCAGTTGTTCCTTAGGACTGACACAGAAATCCATTTAAATCTGGCCCTGCAATGTCCTGGCCCAAAAGATTTCAGGGTTCCTCAGCACTTCTCACTCAGCCAAGGTTGCAGAAACTCTTCTGGAGGAAAGTCCAGCCTGTGCCCAGCACAAAAGGGCTCTGCTGCCTCATTTCTGTTGACTCATTCAGCTTTTTTTTTTTTTTCACTTAATTATAAAAATACTGCAGTGCTAAGTTGAATGGATGACTACTTGGCTCAGCTTCTGCTTAAAAATACAAATAAATTCATTAAGTCTTCTGCTTATGAATCATAACCAGGAGAGGAGTGCTGCTCTCAAAGGTCATGTAGTAAACATGTCTCCTGTGTTGTTGAACATTTACAGGAAAATGGCCCACTCCTGATTCCAGGAGAAACACCAAAATTAATAAATATTTTCTGGAAAGATTCTGATCTTCTATTCCCATAGGTTTTATAATCCAGCAGCCTGATCTTCAGCCACCTTGCAACAGCACTGACAGTCTAATGGCTGCAGTTTAAAGGATTTGGGGTTTAGAATCATAGAATCAAAGTTGGAAAAGACCTGCCCACCACTAAATCATGTCCCCAGGTGCCACATCCACATGAAATCCCTACAGGGATGGGGACTCCAGTACTGTTCATCAATAGAAATGATGAGACAACAGTGGGACAAAAGCCACACACCGTGTGACCACTGAAACCAGTCACCTTTTGAGGGTTTTCCCAGTCCCTTTTGAGTGTCCTCTGCTCAGGGCAAGCTGGCAAGCACTGTCTGATTCTTCCCCAAAGCAGAAAAACTGTAATTGTGCCTTTCAGATGCTTGACACAGGAATATCAGCTGCACAGGGTTAGAGGTTACTTACTCAATTTAAAGGATTGCACTGGAAATGGCTCTTTCTGTTGTGTTTGAAGATGAAAAAGCTTTTTGTCCAAGCTTCCAAAACACAAGATCTGTGTAAAACTTGGGCTGAAGAAAGGAAAGGAGCTTTGCACCAAGTGACAATTTTAATGACAGAGCAGAGCTGTGCTGCATGTGACATGGAATAACCATGCTGAAGGCCTAGTTTTTTTTCTTTTTCCATCAAACTGGGACTTCTTTTGGAAGGAAAAGGGGTGGTACCAGTGCCAAGACAGAGGAGGAGGAGGAATGTTCTGTGCAGCACTGGAGCCCAAGAGATGAAAAGGACCATTATTCCTGTGCCCTCATTCCATGTGGTGGCATACAGGGAAGGCACATGGCATTCAAAGGATCTTTCACATGAACTTAGCAAGAATTCAGCAATTCCTGTTGCTGGCTGAGCATCTGACAGTGGTAAAATTAATTTTTTAAGTAAGAAAATACAAGGTTAAAAGGTCGTTTTTACTTATGGAAATGTCTTTTACCACTGAGTTTTCCATTTGATGGTTTTAGGAGGCGATGCCTGAGGGTGGGTAGTGGGGTTAAGTGTTGAATCCTGACCTCAGGTTGGTTGCAATGCCCCCAAAATGCAGGTTCAGTGACTTCTCAGGTGTGGCAGCTCAGATTTGCTGAGTTGGTGTTGGAGGCAGGACTTGTGAGCGAGGTCACAGCAGCTTTGGGTGACATCAGAGGGTCTCAGTGGGCTGTGCCTTCTCCTGGGATATGGTGGCATTGGTGACAAGCACCATTCTGTTCACTTAACACCAGCTTTGTGTGGCAACAAAATCATGAAGAGCTTGGTTAGGATAAGAATGAGGAGGTCTGGGAAGCTCTAGAAGAAATCAGACTCATTTCTTTAGTGTCTCCCAAATTCTTCTTGCTCCATCCTTTCCAGCACTGATGGACCTGTCTGAGTTGAAATATCAAAAAAAAAAAGAATGGTTTTAGCACCCCAACATGCATCCAAGGGCAGTTTAACCCTCATTTATGGATGTTATGGTGTTCCTTCCTGTTTGGACCAACCAAGACTTTGAGTCCCTCTGCTGAAATCAGGCAGAGAGAGAAACCAAACCCAGCTGTGTTAGGAAGCATCGTTTTTATCCTTGTTAACATGGATGAAATGTTCTCCCCAGGTTGAGAATTTCTTCTGCATGGGATCCCCACTGGCAGTGTTCCTGGCTTTGCGTGGGATCCGTCCTGGAACCAGTGGCAGCCAGGACCACATCCTGCCCAGAACCATTTGTAACCGGTTATTAAACATTTTTCACCCAACAGATCCAGTGGTGAGTCTTTATTTGCAGTTCTCAAGCTTCTGCCTTGCCTGTTTTTGAGCTCTGGGATCATGTGGGATCTTCAAAGTGTGTGAGTCAACACGAGTGTGTTCCAGCTGAGGATTATTTGTTAATGGTTATTATACAATAGCTTGGGGTTTGGAACTGTAGAATTACATTTCCTGCAAGTAATTGCTGTAAATATATTTTGCTTCTCTTTTCATAGTAATAGGCATAAGGTTTGGGATTATTATGATTTTTTGGGGGTTGTTTTGAAATATGTGGGGTGTTTTTTGTTTTTTTGTTTGTTTGTTTGTTTGTTTGGGGGTTTTTTTGGTCTTGTTTTTGTTTTTTGCAAAGAAATAATCCTTTTTCAAACAAGGATTTTGTGTTTGACTTCCTGGCTTCCATTAAAACATAATCTGTCCAAAGACATTTTTGCTGTTAAAAAAGGCTTCACAAGCAGTTTACACGATAAATACAGAAAATCAAAGACTGGATTTTTTTTTTTTCCCCAAAAAGATCCTAAAAGTAAAAGTTTGTTGATAGTATTTGGAAGAGGATAATTGATGTAGCTTTGCTTTTCCTTATTCCACAGCAGCCAGTGTTGGCTGTTACCAAATCAGTTACTGGACCTTTGATCTGCATCCCCTTGGTAACTTCTTTGATGCAAGTCTGATTTGGAATTTCATGTACAAAAGCAATCTGGGGATACTTTGCTATTTAAAGTAGCTGAATTTAAGTCTATTCAGACTTCAAACATGGTCACATTCAGCTCCAGCTATTCCAGAATTTTCCTGGATTATCAGGGACAATTGGTTCCACTCTGCAAATAGTAATTTCACTTAGTTTTAAAATAAAGAAGTGCAGGATGCTTTTCTACACCTGAGTAACAAAGAGAAATAAATAATCGATAGGAAAATATTTTTTAAATAAACATAACTCATGATTTGCACGGGAATCAACAAAGAGCCATCAAACAAAATGTTTACACAGCCAGTTCCTCTTTATTGTGTTAGAATCAGCTTGACTTTACATGAACTTTGTTCTCTCAGTAAAACCATCTGTTAGTGACCTGTGTGTTGGTAACAACGTGTAGTACAAGTGTTGTAGTAGAGCTGTTGCAGAGATGTGCAAATCTCAGCTGTGGAGCTGATAAATCTTCCAGGCTGTGAAACTAAAAGTGAATCAGACCATAATAAGACAGTGTCACCTTCTAGGCTTTGCCTAGGACAGATATCCTGGATTTGAGACCTCTGGATGGGAAGGGAAAGTGATTTCTTTGTCCAGTCTGGATTCCCAGGATTGATCTTTGCTCCGAATTCCCCCTTCCAGGCCTACAGATTAGAACCCTTAATCCTGAAACACTACAGCAACATCTCGCCCGTGCAGATCCACTGGTACAACACAGCCAACCCCCTCCCTTACGAGCACATGAAGCCAAGTTTCCTGAACCCCAGCAAAGAAGCTACCTCAGCCCCGGAGAGCGAGAGCGCCTCGGCGGCGCCCAGCCCCACCACGTCCCCGGTGCTGGTGCGGCGCCACTACGGCGAGTCCATCACCAACATCGGCAAAGCCAGCATCCTGGGTAATGTCCCTCTGTCCCTGGGCTGGGCTGGGAGATCCAGAACGTCCCCTCTGTCCCTGGGATGGGAGATCCAGAATGTTCCCTCATCCCGGGGCTGGGAGATCCAGATCGTCCCCTCTGTCCCTGGGATGGGCTGGGAGATGCAGAATGTCCCCTCTGTCCCTGGGATGGGAGATCCAGAACGTCCCCTCATCCCTGGGATGGGAGATCCAGAATGTCCCCTCATCTCTGCCTGGGATGGGCTGGGAGATCCAGAATGTCCCCTNTGGGATGGGAGATCCAGAATATCCCCTCATCCCTGGGATGGGCTGGGAGATCCAGAATGTCCCCTCTGTCCCTGGGATGGGAGATCCAGAATGTCCCCTCATCCCTGGGATGGGAGATCCAGAATGTCCCCTCATCCCTGGGATGGGATGGGAGATGCAGAATGTCCCCTCTGTCCCTGGGCTGGGAGATCCAGCATTTTGGGTGATGTCCCCTCTGTCCCTGCCTGAGCTGGGAGATCCTCAGGGAGCTTTGGTGCTCCCTGGGGTTGGGATACAGCCCTAAGGAAACTCAGCTCTGGGGATTGGATGGGAGCTGAGGGAGTTCACCTGGAGAGGAGAAGGATCCAGGGAGACCTTGGAGCTCCTTCCAGTGCCCAAGGGGCTCCAGGAGAGCTGGAGAGGGACTGGGGACAAGGCATGGAGGGACAGGACACAGGGAATGGCTTCCCAGTGCCAGAGGGCAGGGATGGATGGGATATTGGGAAGGAATTCTTCTCTATGAGAGTGGGGAGGCCCTGGGGTTTTCCAGAGCAGCTGTGGCTGTCCCTGGATCCCTGGAAGTGTCCAAGGCCAGGTTGGATGGGCCTGGAGCAACCTGGGACAGTGGAAGGTGTCCCTGACATGGCAGGGATGGGATGGGATGAGCTTTAAGGTCTCTTCCAACCCAAACCATTCCATTATTCTATTCCTGTCCCTTGCACCGAATCAGAGGGTGGCTGAGGTTGGAAGTGACCTCTGGAGATCACCTCCTCCAACCCCCAAAATCCTCACTGGCAGAGGATGGTTTCAGTGAGTTCTGTAGGTGCCTGGCTTGGTTTAATCCCAGCTGACATTTATTTTAAAATAAAAACCAGTTTACGTGCATTGGAGTCAAAGCTTGAGGGAGATGATGTAGTTCATGCAATTGCTGCCTTATTTTTGTCTGCCTTATTGAGGTAACATCCTGGTGATTTAACAGTTTCCACTCTGCTTCATAGGAAAAAAAATTAAATTAAAGCTTGTTTTCTGATTCCATTTTCTGGTATTGGCAAATAGCAGAAAAATCACACCATTTAACCCATTACAGTTACCTTTAACTCATGATTCTACAATAGGAAATTCAGGCTGGTCTAATATAAAGTCTGTTCCTTTCTGGCTTTCTGAGTCAAAATAAGCCCTGGTTTAAGTGAGCTTAAATTCCCTTCACTGGAGCTTATATTTGATCATGCACTTGCAGTTTTTGTTGACTCGAGGCTTTTCTTTAGCTCTCTATGGGGTTTGGGAGAAGCCTGGTGCCAGGAGTCTTCCCAATCAAATAAGAATATAAAAGCAGTTGTTCCTCAAGTAGAAATATGAGGTATTTCAGAGCAGAGTGGCTTTTTGGGGGGGGTTACTATAGTAACTTTAATGTCTTGTCCATGAGGTGGCAGCAGAGTCGGGATAAAACAGGACAAAACTACTCTTTAACTTTTATATCCCTCTTCCTGAGCAACCAAAATACTCCTTTTAAAGGATGATATAACATTTTTAAAGGTCTGTTAGGGCAATGGACCCTTAATAAGAGAAATGCTTTAATGTTCTGATGGGATTTTTAAGTGCAGAAGACACCAAGGTTGTTAAAAAGCATTTTTGTCTTGTATTTTTTATGAAAGAGGAATCACAACATATCCTTCAAAGTACCAGATTTCTCTCTGCAGATGTATTTCATGCATTTTTTTTTTTCCCCTAAATACAGCTTTCAAATTACAGCTTTTGCTTGTGCACAAGATGAGTTTGGGGATAAACAGAGCCCACTCCAGTCAGATGTTCCCACCCTAGGAAAGCACCAAGAGTGTTTCCCATCCCTCAGCTCTAATTAACGGGTGCTGCAGTGACTTTAATTTGCAGTCACTTTGATTTGCAGTCTGATTGATGCATCTTGGGCTGGTTTTTTCCCCTCTGTGCTGGATGCAGGAGCTGCAAGCATCGGGAAGGGCCTCGGTGGGATGCTCTTCTCCAGGTTTGGCCGCTCCAGTGCCACTCCCCAGACCATGGAGACAGGAAAAGATGGCCCTGAGGGGGACGAGAAGAAGGCCACGACTGTTGGGACCCCACCTTTGCCCCACAGCAGCTCGGGATTCCTCGAACCCACAGGTGAGGGATGCCCACCCTGTGGATCCAGAGAAACAGGAGTGGGGTGGGGGGCTGGAAATGTCATAACTGCACAAGAAAGGGTTTGCTGTCATGGCTTTGCCATGAAGTAATAAATGTTGAATATCAAGGAGAGCTTGGACAGGGCTTGGAGCAACCTGGGGTGGTGGAAGGTGTCCCTGCCCATGGCAGGGGGCATAGAGATTATTTTAAAGTCCTTTCCAATCCAAACCATTCTGGGATTCTGTGAATCTGCTCCTGGGTTGGGTTGGAAGGGACCTTAAAGCCCATCCCATCCCACTCCCTGCCACAGGCAGGGACACCTTCCACTGTCCCAGCCTGCTCCAAGCCCTGTCCAACCTGACCTGGAACACTTACAGGGATCCAGGGGCAGCCACAGCTTCTCTGGGCACCCTGTGCCAGGGCCTCCCCACCCTAACAGCCAGGAATTTCTTCACAGTGTGTAATCTAACCCTGCCCTCTGACAGTTTAAACCCCTTTTTTCCACCTAAGCTCCCAGTTCCCCCATGCTTTTCCCATTCTGAAGCACTCTGGATTTTAGGACACGTATGACTGGAAACAGAAGCTGCCCTTGTCCTGATCTGAACTGCTCAGAACAGAAAGTGCAGCTGGGTTTTTTGAAAAGCATAGGTTCTTCCTCTCAGGAAATTCATCCTTGGATTTATTTCTGAGCTCCCCCTTGGCACTGCTGCAGGACACAGGGGTTTTTTTGCAATCAAAGGAGTCACAAGTGTCCTGTGACAGCATTCACATGATGGATTGCTGTCTGTTCATACTAATTTCGACAGATAACCTGTCTGAGTCAGTGTTGGAGGGCAGGAAACTTTGGGTTGGACGTGAGGGAAGTAGAGAAGCAGGACAGGGAACATCACGGAGCTGCGAGGGCGTCCTTTCGGGTGGGGGTTGGCACTCTGAGGGCTTCCTGCATGGATCCCACATCCCTCTGTGCTGGAAACCCATCCCTGCTCCATAGAAGGAGAACGTGGAGCAGAGGCCAGCGGGGCTGGGAGCTGAATGATGCAATCCCCACCAGAGGCTCTGCTCACAGAGGGCTGTGGTGGGGTTTGGCGGCCGCCCAAGCTCCTGTAACGGCCTCTCCGAGTGGCCTTCCTGCACAGCCACTGGGGTTTTTTGGATAAACTTTTCTTCTAGGAAATGACTCTGGTTGTCTGCTGGTGTTCCAAGGCTCTGGCTGCCTGTCCTTGCTGCAAAGTGGGGCAGTGCTCCTGGGGAAGCAGGGAGATCTGTGCCGTGTCCGCCGGCGCTCGTGCGATGCTCCCTCTCTGTGCTCCTCGAGCCAAGAATTAAAATTCCTTCAAACTGGCTTTGATAAATGGCTGCATTTTTGACTCACTCTGGGGCTTTGGCTTTTGTAGCTCAGCAGGCTTTTAGGGTTTTCTTGTCCTTTTTATTTTATTGCTCCTCGTGGAGGTTTTCTGACCGCTGAAGTGCCTTAGCAATAGGTTAACATTGGCCCAGTTAAAATGCAGTGGTAATTGCTTTGGATGTGGCATTAATCAAAGCAGCCATTGAAATAAAAGGGTAACTGCTGAAATATACTTGGAATAATCAGGATATTAAAAGGGCAGAGCTGTAGAGGGACAATTTTGCAGGAAAGGCTTGTAGTATTGGGTGTAGTCTCCTTGTATAGACACTAAAAATGCCAGAAATCCATTTCTTTCAGAAAGTTTCCTAGTGGGGCCTCAGCATTTGCTGGATATTTCTCTGTAGTTATCATAACAAGTATAAATAAATATATTTATAGAGTTACTATAAGGAAAACAGCTGCTTGAAAGAAAAGCTGTCTTTTCCCAAGGTGAGAATCACAGAATCATTCAGGTTGGAAAAGACCTCTGAGAGCAGATTTAGTTTCCTTTTTTCTTTTTTTCCTTTTTTTTTTTAACTGAACTCAGCACCACTCTCAGGTTTGTGCTAAATGCAGGAGGTGCATTAAAACATATTTCTGTATTATTAAATCTTGATGTGGTTGAGTGCCCTGTGAAATGTAAACACAGAGAGATTGCATGTGTTGTTTGTACAAGGACAGAATCAGAGCCCGAAACGCTCTGGTGTTTCTGCAGCTCTGACATCCCTCTCCTTCCTTTCCTCCTTCATTTTCCAGTGGAACTGGAGCACAGGATCGACTTTGAGCTCAGGGAAGGTCTCGTGGAGAGCAGATACTGGTCTGCAGTCACATCCCACACTGCTTACTGGTCATCTCTGGATATTGCCCTTTTCCTCCTCACCTTCATG
>VXBQ01000964.1:30252-47789 GCA_013400175.1 Phainopepla nitens | reverse complement strand
CTCCTCACCTTCATGTACAAGCAGGACCAAGAAGAGCCTGACAAATCCAATTTAGACACGATGTGAATTTCTGGCTGGGGACAGGAGAGGAAACTTCCAAAACCAACGGCACAAAGTGGATGTTTGACTGCAGAGCTGCAGGACCTGTGGCATGGAGGTTTCAGGTTTAAGTGCATGTTTGGGGGGTTTTTCCTATTTCTAAAGAGGAGAGGTTATTTGTATTTCAAAGCACTTTATAGTTTTCAACATTTTGCAGTGCTGAAGTCGACCTGAAAGGATTCCAAATTCCTGTCAGCATGGACTGTACAAAGAGCCAGGACAGCATTGTAGCATCCCATGAGCAGTTGTGCTTGGGTGACATCCTTGTTAATGACCATAATTGCTGTTCAGTTCATTCAACTATTAAAAAAAAAAATAGTGGATTAAAAAAAAAAAAGTTAAAAAACCAACAACAAACCAAACCTAAATTGATTTCCATTAACAAAAAAAAAAAATACATGTTCAGTACAAACCTAAACCTGCCATGTGCTGATGTTTTATGTACCAGTGAATAACAAGCGGTGGTGTCATTTTTCCAGGACTTTATTCAGCTCCACATCCAATTATCCCCACACTGGAAGCCCATTCTGACTGCTGGCTTCTGAGGGCCTGTCCTACGTGACACATTTAGAAACTAATGCTGAAGAGGAAAAAAAACAAGGAAAAGAAAAAAAAAAAAGCATGAGGCAAATATTTGAAATACTGTAATTATAATTTATTATTCTCTCTAATCGTTTCATTTTATTCCAGTGTATAAAACATTACTTTTTTACTGGTTTCTTTTGACATAATTTAAGAACCACATTTATTTTCTACAGTGTTAAGACTTTTTCTCAGAAATACATATCTTTGTACTACTATTCAAATGAATATATGGACACTGTGGCACACTTTAAGTATTTTTTCATTAAAAATAAATATTTGTGGTTTCACACAAATGACATCAGTCACGTTCTTCTCAGAGGTAAGTGCCTTTGCTTTTTCAGGTTCCAAGTGTTTCTCAGGCACATTGGGTTGGTTTGCAGGGGATCCAGCTGTCCTTTGTTTACCCTAATTAAACCCATACATTTGTGTGTTTGTATAAAAACATATGGATGTGTATATTTATGTGCAGAGGGAGAGAAGGCACTGTAAAATAAACTTGGTGAGGCCTGAGAATACCAACATTTAGATTAGGTTTGGATCTGAAAGCAATTCAGAAGTCAAGAGGGAAGTGTTGGGATGAAAGGGAATAATCTCCAAATAAAACACCAGAGGGTCAGTGCTGAGATTTTAGAACAACTTGAAGTTGTTCCACTTTAATGGAGGGCTCTGGAGCAGAAATGTTGGATATTTGCCCTCAGAACTGCCTCTGCCTGAGGTATTTATCATCTGGATGGCACATGTGGGAGCTGCAGAGCCTAAACTTCAGTTAAAACAGCAAAAAAACGCAGGCTGTGGTGTTGGTGAATCGCTGTGCTCTCAGTGTAAATAGACGTGGCAACATCAGCCCAGAACAGTGGCTGGAGCTGTGGAAACCCCAGAGTTCCCTGTCTAGGGGGAGAAGGTGGCTCTTTTCCCAAATTATATTTATTTGGGCTGCTCCTTCCGGGAAAGAATCGGGAATTAGGGATTTAGGAATCATTCTGAAGGGGGGGAAACAAAGAGAAAGGGAAGGGAGGAGTGGAGGGGAATGGGAAGGGCAAATGACACAAGCAGCACTGCAGTGAACCAATATCCAGCATTCAGATGGTGGAAAGGACCTTGCTTCGCTGTGGATCTGTGAAAAATTCCATCTGGCTTCAGAGAATTGGAGCTCTCCTGCCTGACCTGTTTACCCTGGTGGATGAGCAATCCCAGGAAAGGAAAATAACCCCCTGAGAGGAGGAAGCCTCTGCTCCAGCAAACAGCCTTTTGTTTACCAGACTGGGCTCTCCAGATAAGTTGTTTAATCAGCTCCTCCTAATGAGGACAACTTAAACACAAAAAGGAGAATCTCCTTTTTTTTATATATATATTTAGAATGTGCAAAACGTTTCCCAACGTGCAGGGTCGGTGTTTCAGGGCTTTGAGCTGGGTTGTGGCGCTGCTGCTCTCTCCCTTTCCACCACTGGATCCTTTTTTAAGGGCTGTAAACAAAAGGGGTTAATTCCTGCAATTCTTGTGGTCTGTGGAAACCCTACTGTTGTCCAGGACATGTTTCAGATTTATGGAATAGCTGTTCCCCTGGCCTCAGAACATGCTGGAACTTGCTGACTGCTCTCCATATAAGGGAGGAGATCCGACTTTCAGGTCCGTGCCCCTCGGAAAATCGGGGAGAAGGCAGAGCTGAGGAGTAAAATCACATTGCTGGGGGGAGAAGGGATAATGAGAGCCAGTACCTGATCATCCCTTTGTGTTTTTCCTGCGTTAATGGGTGTGTTTATTTGTGATTCTGTCCTAATTAGCAACTCCCTGGACCACCTACTAATCTGCCAAGCTAAATTCCTAATAGAAAACACACCTGAAAGAATCAGTTTATTCTAAATTGTATGCAGAGATGTTAAACAGGCTTTGATCTTTTTAATCCTCAAAAAATACCCCTCATCCTGCTGCAGAGGTGCAATCCTCTTTGCAAAGCAGATGTTGAAGGTGGTGGAAGGGTTGCCCCATTTCTGTTTTGTGGTGCAGCACAGGATTCAAGTAGGGTCACGTCTGCTGCTTCAAGCTTTCTGGTCAGATGCTCTGTGGCATAATGTGGAGCTGGAATGTCCTGGCTTCCAATTACTGACTTGTTTTCTTCTGCAGGGACGATGTTGAGCTTTCCAAGCTGCGTTGACTGGTGGTTTTTCTTGAGAAACCAAGATAAGGGGGATGTTCCTCACTGCTGTCGGTCTGCCTGATACTGACCTGTTTTCCAAACTTGGCCTTGAGGTCTTGGTCCAACTTTGTTGCATACAATGGTTTTGCTACAAGGTCGTTTTTGCAGATAATGAGCATGAATTTTATTCTTTTTCTTAATTCTGTCCCTTTGCTCCTAATTATTCTGTCCTGGTTCTGCTGCAGCTTCCTCTCCATTTGCATTCACTCCCTCCCTGCTTCAGTGCCAGAGTTTCTGGAGTCAGACACCCTTTGCTTTATTTCACCATGGACAGTCTGGCTGGCCAACTTCCATTATTTTATCTCCTTTCCTAATTAGTATTATCAAGCTGAGCTGAAACATATTTCACATTCCCATGCTTATATTTTGCCTGGTTGCCACCTGTTTTTCCTGGTTTCCTGCTGTCCTTTCCCATGTGCTTGGCTCTTGAGCTGACTCTGCCATACCTGAATCGTTGGGAATTGATTTTTATTTTCAAGCTCAGTTCATGAATCACTGTGTCAGCTGTTTGCACTGAGTTAGTTAATCTGTATTTGTGTGCCCTCTGCCAGGCAAGTTTATTTGGAATTCCTTGTTCCCCGTTTTTCTGTTATTAGCTTGGAGATGAGATTTCTGCTTCCACGCATCTTTTTTTCTGCTGAATTTGGACTGCAGGTGATTGACCTGTACAGGGTCACCTCCCCAGGCTCTGCCAAACATCTTCAGTCACCATCAGAAGGCTTTTACACACCAAGGCCCAGTTTGATCTGTATTTAATAATAATTTTTCCTCCAAAAAAATCCCCACCGTTTCTCTTGGTTTGGCTTTTCCCTCCCTCTTCCACCACAGGTGGTTTTTGTGCTTTTGTCTCTTCCCCACTGCACTCCAACCTGTTCTGAAGTGCTGGGATTTCATTCCTGCTGGATTCCTGCCTGCTGGAATCAGCATTTGTTTCATGCTTGTCTGAGCATCCTCAAGGCTTTTAGGGGAAATCTTGGAACCTGTTTGAACCCCAAGAGGCACATTGTGATCCCCAAGACCTCTGCAGAAAGCTCAGCATCAGCAGATCCCATCTGGATGTGTTCAGCTCCCAGGATGGCTTTGCAATGTTCTCTCTCTCTGTGTTTCTGTCTCTCTGGCTGCTGCTCTCAGCTCAGCCCTGGCACTGACAAAGCACTTTCTGTCCTTGTCAATGAATTTTGGCACTTCAGTCAGCAGTGGAGCTGAGCTGGGCTCTCCCAAGGCTCATTCCTTGCTCCTCATGTTTCTCCTGCATCCCTGGGGACCCATTTGACCCCCACTTTGCTATAGAAATCCAGTGTGCTGTTTCCCTGCGTGCCTTTGCAGGAGCTCCAAAACTGGCAGCACAGCTCAGAGTGTGTCAACACTTCTCCTCTTCCAAGAGAAGTCCCAGTCCATGGAGAGAAATACCTGGCTATGAAGTTTCTGGTCACCCTGGGGGTCAGTGCTCTCTGGTGCTACTGAGAAGCAAATTCCAGCATCAGCCTTTTCCCCTCTCTCCCTCCCTCTGCAGCTCCCCAGCAAACCTTGGCCAGTCCTCCCCTTTGGGAGTGAGAAGCTCCCTGCAAAAACAAGCTGTCCCAGGAGCCATCTCTCATGATTTTGAAATCCTCCATGATTTATCCAAAAAGAGAGGGGTTTCATTTAAAGATTCTGCGAGCATCTGCCTCGGATTAACTCCTCTCTTTGTTTCCTAAATAAAATACCAGTTCTTGCAGCTATGCTGCCCATTCCCTGAGGCCTCACTGATTGTGGGCAGGGACAGAGAATCCCAGAATGGTTTGGGAAGGGACCTTAAAGATGATCTGATTCCAGCTCTCAGTGGGGCTGAGACAGGAGAGGGGAAGTCCAAACTTCTCTAGCACACTCAAGCTCCAAGGAGCCCACATCCAGTTTCTTGTTCTTGCTCATTTTGTGGCTCTTCCAGTATCTCCAGAAAGTCAGGATCTCGTCTCAGACCAGTCCCAGACTGCTGTTAAAGGGCAGCTCTGTCTCACCATTTCACTGGTCCTTTCTGGATTTCTGTTCTATTCCTCTGCCTGCAAAGCTCAGACTGCTTGGAAACCAAAGCCATGGGAGGAGGGAAGGGAGAGCAACTCTGCTGACCTTGGATTTGTGGTCTCTTTCACCTGCTGGTGTCTCTCATACCCTCCCAAAGCTAAAACTGAGGTTGTGCTGCCACCAGAGAATCCCAGAACAGATTGGGTTGGAAAGAACCTTAAAGCCCATCCCACTCCACCCCTGCTGTGAGCAGGGACACTTCCACTGTCCCAGGCTGCTCCAAGCCCTGTCCAGCCTGGCCTTGGGCACTTCCAGGGATCCAGGGGCAGCCACAGCTTCTCTGGGCACTCTGTGCCAGGGCCTCACCTCCCTCCCAGCTGAGAATTTCTCCCCAATATCTAAACTAAACCTCCTCTTGTGAAACCTCGGTGTGGTTGGAGCGGGGCTGCCCCAATCCCTGCCCTCTGTCCCTGTGAGTGCAGCTGGGCAGGAACAGCCCCCCCCGGCTCCCTGGACACGGGTTTCCTGTTGGAAATGCAAAATGGCCAAAAAAAAAACCTCTGAAAGATGAGAAGAGCCAAAACGTGCACAGATGTTTTATCTTCCCACCTTTCCATCGCACTCCTGCTGTGCTGAGCTGAATGTCCAAATGAGGACCATCCATACTTTGAGTCTTACAGTGCCAGTGTCCTGCTCTGAGGACTTTCCAGGGTGTTTATGACTAAAGGATTTGTCAGAAATTTTCACATTTGTAATTATTTCGTAATTACTTTTAAGTGACCAGAACTGAAGTTTAAAAATAACTTGATGTACTTTCAGCTTTGCTAGAAGCACTTTCGGTATGGAAATTTAGTTAGAGTAATTTGCAAAGACCACTTGCAAAACAAACTCCACTTTCTAGGACAGAGGGGAAGGGTTTTTAAGGAAAAGAGGAGAGGTTTAAATTGGATATTAGGAGGGAATTCTTGGCTGGGGATGTGGGCAGGCCCTGGGTGCCCAGAGAAGCTGTGGCTGCCCCAAATCCCTGGCAGTGTCCAAGGCCAGGCTGGACAGGGCTTGGAGCAGCCTGGGACAGTGGAAGGTGTCCCTGCCATGGCAGGGGTGGCACTGGATGGTTTTTAAGGTCCCTTCCAACCCAAACCATTCTGGAATTCTGTGATTCCATCTTCCAGTTGCTTCTTCACAGCCGTTTGTTCCAGCAATCCCACCACTGCATTCCAGTATTTTCCCCAATAGTTTCACAGCTTCTGGGCTCCGTGCTTTGGACAAGGTGAGATGCTGTTGGAAAAGCAATCCTGAAGGATCTGGGATGTGGCACTGGTGTGTAGCCCTGAGTGCTCTGCAGGGAGGGCTCACACTGAGACAGCAGCTGAATATTTTGTGTTTCCAAAGCCTGCTCAGATGGGATGGTTCTGTCTCTTGGCAAACTCCTTGGGAATTCTCCTTTCTGCCCCTCCTCATGTGCAACTGAGCGTGGGGGCTTTATTTTTGTATAAAACTGAGGTATTAAAAACCAGCAGGAGATAAGGGAGGGGGAGGTGAGGCTGCTTTGTGGTGGCTGCAGGAAAGGGAAGAGGGCAGAAACGTTTCTGAAATGTTCCGCTGTCACGGATCCACCTTCGCCTTGGAGACACTGCATCTGCCTGGGGAGGGGAGGAGGGGGAGACAGCCCAGGCAGGAGAGGAGCTGATTAAATCAAGGAGAAGTTTGGCAGCGCTGGGGAACAGCCTGATGGGGATCAGCCAGCACGTGTGCAGCACATGTCAGGGCTTGATGTTCCCAGCCGGAGCCGTGGGCGCGCGGGGAGCGGGACGGGAGCCACGCACCTCCCTCCCACGAGGGCTCAGCTCTGCCCACAGCACCCTCTCATGGAATCCTGGAGGGGTTTGGCTTGGAAGGGAGCCTAAAGCCCATCCCCTGCCATGGCAGGGACACTTCCACTGTCCCAGGGTGCTCCAAGCCCTGTCCAGCCTGGCCTTGGCCACTGCCATGGATCCAGGGGCAGCCACAGCTTCTCTGGGCACCCTGTGCCAGGGCCTGCCCACCCTCCCAGGGAAGAATCTCATCTCAATATCTAATCTAAACTACTCTCTTTTGTTCAGAACCATCAACCTTTGTCCCACCAATTATTCTTCGATTATTCTACTCACCGTGAGCACAGCTGAGCAGAGGAACTCACCCAGATCGTGGCTATCTCAAGGCTTGTTCTGGTGGGATTTAACTCCTCCTGTGACCACACTCGGCCCAGACAGAGCTCTGCAAGGCAGCTGATGTCCTGTGTGCTCAGATGGGATCTCACAGAGCCCACAGCACAATCTGTGTCCAGGGAGCTGCAGGTCTCTGCTCCCAGGGAACAAGCGACAGAAGAGGAAACTGCCTCAAGTTGCATCTGGGGAGGTTTGGATTGGATATTAGGGAGAATTTCTCCATGAAAGGGTTGTCCAGCCCTGACACAGCTGCCCGGGGCAGTGGTGGGGTCACCATCCCTGGAGGGATTTAAAAGCCCTGTGGATGTGGCACTTGGGGACATGGGTCAGTCAGTGGTGGCCTTGGCAATGCTGGGGTTGCACTTGACCTTAGAGGGGTTTTCCAACCTAAACAATCCCATGATTCTGAGCCTGCCCCAGTCCTGCTGCACCATCTCTAGCCCATTCTGAGTGGGCAGCCTCTAAGGAGCAGCTGATTCCTGTCCCAGAGCCTCCTAAACCCGGGCACTGACGGATGGCTGAAGTCAGGAGGGGCTGATGTGGCAGCTCCCACCCAGCATCTCCAGGCTGCTTTCTAGGGATTATTCACTTCCCCTCCCAAGTGCTGGGGCTCCCTGAGAGTTACAGCTTTGACATCTGCAGCCACAGAGCCTCGGGGAAAAAAAATTAAAAAAAAAAAAAAAAAGAAGTTGAGGTTTCACTGCTTCTTCCTGCAGTGAATTTCAATTCTGAGTGGCCTCAGCCAGTGCTGGGGAATGCCTGGGAAATCTGCAGCCCCTGTCAGTCCCGAGCCCTGCAATGCCTCCCCAAAGACAAGCAGAGTCATATGGATTTTGCAGCAAGTGTTTTGCCAGTTTCTGGTTCTCCCTCATAATCCTGATGGCATTCTTGGCCTCCTTGGGCTCAGGATTTATGGGGACGAGTTCCCAGCCTCCCAGGGGAAGCAGGAGCTCTGGCTGCAAGCAGTTCCTGGGTAAGGATCAGGCTGCTCCTGGGTTTATCCTGTGCTCTCAGGAGAAGCTGTGTGTGGAATCTGAGCAGAGATGGATTTATTTTGTGCTTCAGTTACATCTGCAGCGCTCACTTGTTACTCCACAGCCAAAGCTGGGTTTAAATCAGGCCTTTTAAAGCCTAAAACCTGCTGCAAAATTTCCCCCTCTCCAAACAATTTAGTTAATCAACCAGCCAGCTCAGCTCTGGCTGGCTCTCCCCGAAAATACCCAGTCCTGAACGAGATTTTTCCTTAGATTTGGATGAAATGCAAAGATTGAGTCATGATTTTTTTTTTTTCCCTGGCTCGGTTGCCGGAGCAGGGAATGTTGTTCACAATACTGGCTGTTGCCATATGCTTTTTTCATCAAGTTAAAGGGTGCAACTTTCTTTTTTGCTTCCCCCTCCACTGACTCACTCCCCAAATATGTTTCTGGTTAGGATGCCTTGTGACTTCTTCCTGACATAAGGTTTTCTAGTTTGCAGGCAGCTTTGGGAATCGCCTCTGTGAGTTCTAAAACGTCCCAGCTCCCGGGAGAAGTGTCCTGGAGAGAAGGAGCAGCAAGATGCTTACCTGGAGTTTGGGTGCTTGCAGTCTTTGGGAGCTCTCCTGCTCCAGAACTGGTTTTCCAGAAGCCTGGAAGTCCCACTCTGATGCCCTTTGCGTGAGGATTGTTGTGCCTGGGAAATGCTTGAGGGAATTTTGAAGAGATCTCTCTTCTGGATGCTGTGCAGAGCCAGGAGTTGGACTGGATGAGCCCTGTGAGTCCCTTCCAGCTCAGGATATTCTGTGATTCTGTGATTAGGTGCACTTGGCCTTTCAGCTGTTTGCTTTCAGGAATGCTGCGAGTGAAGGACGGGAGATGCTGACTGTGAAGGATCTTGGAGAGACAGACAGACAGACAGACAGACTTTCCCCCCTGGAATTCCTTTAAGGCCTTGCCTTCAGGCCACCTTTTGCTGACCCCCAGGCCTTCACCAGTGATGCCAAATTCCCTTGGAAAAGGTGAGTGGGGAGCCATCCCAGTGCTCCCAACATCCCAATGGGCAGCTCCCAGCACGTGGCCAAGGGAAGGAAACAGCTCCCCAAAAAAATCAAGCTACAAATCCTTCCAGTGGCACTTCCTGACCCTGACCCTGCACCTGTGAGCATGGGAGTGACTGAAAACCAGCGTCCCCCATGCTTGTGGACGTGCTCACTTCCCAAAGTCCTCACAGCCCAGGAGATGCCAGAGGCTGGGAAGAAAATCCTGCCTCTCTTCCAGCTGCAGGAACTGAGATGCTGAGAGTTAAGTGGCTGGCCTGAAGCCAGAGTGCCTGGAAATGAGCCCAAATCTTCCCTGTATTAGCTGGGATATGACCCTGCAGCATTCCTTGCCCTGCTGGAAATGTCACCCATGATCTCTGGAGCAGGAATCCTGCAAAGAACATCTGCCTTTTTTTTCCCCCTCTTGAAATTGCTTTTCCTCACAGGACAACCCCCATCTGTTTGATCTTGTGGGATGCAGGAGGGCAGGAACGCGCCAGCCTCTCTCTTGTAGCACTTCTCATTTCCTACAGCCTCGCCTGGAAAGTTGACTCTGGGTTTCTCCACACTGGGAATGTTCCAGAGAAAGTTGTTCCAGCTGAGTGACTCTTGAGCAGCGTGTCCCTCCGTGGTGGCTTGGTGGCAGAAGACACGTGAGGACACAGCAGGGTGGCCCTGCCTGATCCTGGCACCTCTCCCAGGGAAAAGAAAATTTGGATTCTCCTTCTCCCTGCACCTCCTCAGAACATGGAGCCTGCTCGTCCCTGTGCCACCTGAGGTGCTGCTCCCAGGATTTGGGTTCTCCTGAGGAGGGGCTCCTTCTGCTGGACAGCAGCTCCCACCTTTCCACTGGGGTCTCTTCCAGGAAGGACAGGTTGTTTATGAGCAGCTCTCCACATTTCTCCTTGGAGATCCAGGAGTGAATCCAGCAAGATGTTGCCTAATTTCCGTGTGATTTAATGGAACTTTGGGGTTGTTTTACTGTGAGGTTTTTTTCCTTATTCTTTCCAGTGCTGCTATCACTGTTTTTTCTTGTCCTGGCTCTGTCACCATCCAGTGTCATCGCTTGGGAGATGGAGGAGGAGGAGGCAGAGGTGTTTCCTCGCAAGGAACAAAGGTTGGAATAACCCATCCTTGTTCAGCTGGCAGCATCTCTAGTGTCCCAAACACACTGGAGAGCTGGAAGCAAAGCCTGGCCACTCCACAGCCCTGCAAGGAAGGACAGGGGGCCAGAAGCTTGGAAAAAATACTCCAACAGCACAACCTCATGGATTTTCCTTTTAAGAAAGAAAAAAAATCCGAATGTGTCAGGATTTTGGTTGTTGGATGGGGTTTCCCTAAAGCAGCCAGTGCTTGGTGCAGAGAGCTTTGGGAGACAAGCAAGGTGATAAATCCCTGACTGTTCATCACTTGACATCCCAAAGTGGGAGAGCAGCAAGGGCCTGGGTTGAGATCCCAAATCTGCCCAGTGCCTCCTGTCCATCCCTGAGAAGGTGACACTGAACTGCCTGCTTGTTCCTTCAGTTCCTGGTCCCTAGGAACTTGCAGATCCCAGCTGAAAGCATGACATCCATCATGGGGAATAACCACCCCCCATTCTGATGGGGCAGGGGGGGATGGCTTTACACTGCCAGAGGGCAGGGATGGATGGGATATTGGGAAGGAATTCTTCCCTGTGAGGGTGCTGAGGCCCTGGCACAGGGTGCCCAGAGCAGCTGTGGATCCCTGGAAGTGTTCCAGGCCAGGCTGGACATGTCTTGGAGTACCCTGGGATAGTGGAAAGTGTCACCCATGGCAGGTGTGGAACAAGATGGGCTTTAAGCTCCCTTCCAACCCAGACCATTCCAGGATCCTACAATCCCATGATCTCTGCCACGGTGACCTCTTCTCACCTGAACCAATTCCCTCCTCTGTGCCATTCCCCTTCCCAAGAGCTTCCTGATGGCCTGTTAAGCCACTTCAGAGCATTGACCTGATTTTCTCCTTGTTCCCAGGATGTTTCCTATCCTGCTGCCACAGGCCTTGGCTTCTCCCCCCCCCCTCCCACAGCCGCGTCTCGCAGCGCATTCCTCCGCGCTGGCATCTCCACCTCGCTATCTAAGGAGCTGAGGGATATTTCCAACCCAGCCCTGCCAGAAAATACTGGCATCCACCTCCATCTCCCGTCCTCCTGCACACACATCCAGCTCCTCCAGCGCTCTGATTCTCTGCCATGTTTAAACAACCATCACTGACAGACAGCTCTCGATCCAGCAGGTTGTTTTCTTTCCTGGCTGGAGGGTTTTTTTTCCCCCCTTTTCCAAGCCCCAGCTGGTTCCTGCAGTTTCCTCTCCTAGTGACTGGGTTGGACTTATCCTGCTGAGTGTCCACGCTGAGATTTACCTGCAAGTGGGACTGGAGCAAGGCTGGGCCTGGCGTTAACTTCAATCCACCTTTGCAGAGAATTGCAGAATCACAGAATTCACAGAATAATCAAAGTTCAGAAGGGACCTTAAAGATCACCTGGTTCAACCCTGCTGCCATGGACAGGGCTGCCACATGAAGCTGGAATGAAGCTGTTGCAGCTCCAGCATCCTCCAGTTCAAGCAATGAGCTGTCAAAAGGTTTTTCTGGCCAGAGAGAGCCCTGCTGGCACAGAGTGGGCACAGTGACCACCCAGGACTCCTTTTTCTGGCTTTTAAAACTCTCTGATGGTGGGGTCACTCCTTCACTCCCTCACATTTAAACAGCCTCCCCAGAGAGCCAGTCTGAGTCTTTCTCCAGGTGATTTGTCCATTGCTTTTTGCCCATGGAAAGGGCATTTCCTCTCTCTCCCATCCCTCCCTCCCTCCCTCCCTAGGTAAACCCTCTTTTATCTACCTGAAGATGTTATCATCATTCTTTCTTTCTCTAGGGTAAACAGCCTGAGTTCTTTCAGCCTTTCCTCACTGGTCACTCTCCTGTCCCACCAGGATCTGCTGAGGAACTGGGGCTGGGGGTCCTCAGTGGTGCCCTCCATGAGCCCACCTGACCCTTATTTTGCAGGGAATGCGGGGCTGCACCAGCAGCACCACAGGACCCTTGGCTGCAGATACCGTCTGTCTTCCAGGAGCTCACAAATCACCTCCATTTCGTGGGATTTGGGGGATTCCCAACATGCTTGCCCATTCCCAGCCCTCTGAGATCCCACCTCCCTTTCCTAGGGGAGCTGCTGATCGCCTCAGAGTGCTCTGCTCGGAGACAAAGTTCATCCCACCCAGCTGATTCAATAACATCGACCTTATTAAACCACTCTGCCCTGCTCTGCCTCTATTTTTCCAGCACTAACTGCATTACCATCCCACTCGCATCCGATCTTTCCGGTGAAGGCTGGAGCTGGAAAAGCACAAAGCCATGCAGCTCTCTGGGCATCATCCATCTCCCCCTTCCCCCAGCACCACAGGTTCTGAATGTGCTGCAGCTTCTCGGGGCATCTCAGGTGTCTGAGCAGCAAATAAAAGGCATCAACCCCTTCCACAGAGGGATTTGTTTCCTGATTATGTTCCCCAAATCCCTTTTTCAGCTCAGAACACCTCTCTGAGAGCCGAAGCATCCACGGTGGAGAGATGTGGATGTGACCGTGAAATCTGAGCCTGGTGTCCCCTCAGGGCACAACCCCCCTGTTTCCCTGCAGCCTCCCAGTGTTAATTTCCCTCCAAAAGGAAGCAATTTGGGGTTATTTTTTAACCAATGCTGCACACAGGGACTGTCACAAAGCAAACCACCCCAGCCATCCTGGGCGGTGTGATCCCTGCTCCGGTCAGGACCTGCATCCTCAGGGGTTGTAAGTCACTGCCATGTGCCCAGCCTGGACTTCTCCATCTGGAAAATGGGGAGAAAATTGCTGTGATTCCCTTGGCTATGATTCCCTTCCCATTCATTGCAGGATGAATTTGGGTGACCTGTGCTCACACACACCCCCAACACAGCAAGAAGAGCCAGGATACAGAATCCCAAAATCTCAGAGTGGTTTGGGCTGGAAGGGACCTTGAAGACCATCTCATTCCAAACCCTCTGCTATGGGCAGATATCATTGGTTTCGGTTAAAAACAAGCCAGCAGAGATTTTGGGGGGTCTGGAGAGCCCCATGGACACCCCAGTGAAGAGGTTGTAGGGGATGATGCTGAGTTGCTCCCCCTGGACCTGCGACTTGGGGCAAATTTGGGTGCCTCACACAGGGTGAAAGTGTCCTTCCCCATCAGGGCTGTGCCCCTAAACACCCCACGGAGCCCCGTGGTGCCGGTGGTTTGCTCAGGGACCCGTTATCAGCCAGCCCTCACAGAACTCAGACGTGGGAATCGATAAAAACTCTCCTTCGGTGCTTTTCAGTCTCTGGCAGCGCATGAACAAAGGCAGCCAAAGCCAAGCGGACCCGTACTTGGTGCCCTCCTCCTCCTTCTCTCCTCCTCTTTCTCTTCTCCTCCTCCTCTCCTCATTTTTCTCTCCTCCTCCTCTCCTTCTCTCCTCCTTCTTCTCCTTCTCTCCTCCTCCTCTCCTCTCCTCTTCTCCTTCTCCTTCTCCTTCTCCTTCTCCTTCTCCTTCTCCTTCTCCTTCTCCTTCTCCTTCTCCTTCTCCTTCTCCTTCTCCTTCTCCTTCTCCTTCTCCAAGTCCCTTATTCCCGAGGTTTTGGATGTTTCTGGGATCAGGCAATGGGAACAAGAGACTGCCAGCCTCTCCTTCCTTCTGGCTGGGCTTGAGGGCAGCAGACCCCATCCTTAGGCAGCTCGAGGCCACATGGGTCCTTCTCAGGATGCCACATGAAAGGGAGGTGTGGGATTTTGGAGGATAATTAGTCCACAAGTGTGTCCCAACTGCTCTCCACATCTGGATGTTCCCATTCCTCCCCTCCCTGACCTGCTGCTGTCATACCCCTGCTCATGGGGATGAAGAACAAACCCACCTCAGAGCATTTTTGGGGGCTGTGGGGTGGGGACAGAGCCCTGGCACCAAGAGGATTGGTGGTGGAGCCAGCATGGAGCATCCCAGTGCCATCCAGAGGGGATGGGTGGTCTAGGCTGAGGCTTCTGGGGGTTCCACAGTTGGAAAATCTGTCCCCATCCTCACGTCCCTTGAACACTGCTGGCCAGCCCAAAGCCCAGGGCTGGATTTCCTTCTCCATTCCACAATTTGGGGAATTTTGCCAAGCTGCACAGCAACTCCAGAGCACATCCACAGAGTGGGAGTTGTCCAGCGTGTCTCAGGGATGCCCCAGGGCTCAGTTCCCTAAAAAACCCTGTCAGACCAGCTCCACCTTCCCCTCAGAGAGGGAAAACTGATGGGCTGGGAGCCAATTTCCCGAACCGTTGGGGAGGGAAGAGCTGGGGCTGGGGAGATAACGGGATGTGTCCGTGCCAGGGCTGGGCTGATGCTGCAGAACTCGCTGCTGCCGGCTGTGGGGCTGTCCCTTTGGAACCACACAGGGTGCTGGGGACACTTTTCCTCCCCTCCTTCACGACCTGGGAGACCTGCAGGGGGCTGGGTGCCAGCTCAGGGCGAGTTCCCACAGCTCCACTTCCCATCAAGTGGCCTGAAGAGCAGCTGTGAATAATTGATGGTGGAATTTGGGGATTTTTTTTATTTTTTCCCCTCCAGTAAATCATTCCCAAATAGATGTTTCCCAGTATCTGGCCAGAGAAATGTCAGATCCATCAGATGAATTATTTGGGATTTTTGGTGTTTCTTCTTGCTGACTAACAGTGGATAAATGAGTGTTACTTCTGACACCCCAGAGTCACCAGCCCCAGGGATGGTGATTGAGTGTTGCCTGACATTTGGATTTTCTTTGAGCCCCAGCTCCATGGGAGAAATCCAGCCTTCCAGCCCGGACTTGGTATTTGTAAAGGCAGAAGAATAGGAGGCCTTCTGGAGGTGGAGAAAAGCCAGAACGGGAGAGGCAAAGGCTCAAAAAATCTGATGGACAATAGAAAGTGGTTTAATATGTTGCATATTGTGGGAGAAGAGGGGGTGTGGGAGATGTTTGAGCCTTTGGGCTGGATGGAGGCAATGGTCCAGCATCCCTGAGGGTTCTGCAGATGTCTGAAAGATGGATGTGGACAGCAGCACCTGAGAGGGACAAATTCCTGCATCCCTGTGCAGCATTTACCTCAGAAGTCACAAGGTGAGGATGATGAGTGATCCCAAAACCATCAGTCAGGCACAGGTGAAGATCAGCAGTGGGAGAGATTCCTGGGCATGGCTCTTGGGAGACACTCAGGCACCAGGCAGGGAGGTGCAGGGATATTTTGCAGCCCTGGGGATGAATCAGCTTTTAGGAGAATTTACCTGGGATTTATCCAAATTCTCCATCACATGGATTCAAGTGTTCAGCTTTGTTTGGCTCAAAGTGATGTTTCAGGATGCTCTAGAACCTGCCAGCCCTTCCAGAAGGACACAAAATTCAAGGACTCTCCTGACACTGGGGACAACCAACCTGAAAACTATTTGGGGCACGTTGCTCCCAGTGCGGGCCAAAGCAGGAGTCACACTCGGTAGAGGTCACTCCTGGCAGCTGGAAACATCAGAAGGACACAGCAAAAGGCTAAAAGATAAATGACAGCACAGGAATTAATTTCAGCAGGAAACCAGTGCCTGACACAGGCCAGCCAGAGAAACAGAGGAGTGCTGTGTTATGAAGAGCTGATTGCAGAGGAGAAAACCTCCCAGCCTGAGGCTTCCAGGGCTTAATTGACCCAAATGCCTGGAAAGAAGGTGAAGAGGGGGCAGAGAAGAGCCCTGCAGGGAGGTTTGTCCTGCAGCACAAGCCTGGCAGGCTCCAGTGCACCGTGGCTGATTTCAGGAACTAGAGGCAGGAAAATGAGAGGGGAATTCGTAGCTGTAGGGCCTCAAAAGCTCAGCTTGACTTGCCAAGGAGGAGGCACCTCAATCCAGCTTTGTGCCTCTTATCCCAGAGTAGCTATCTCTTGCAGCCTAGGATTTTTTCCAGATGCTGCCAGGAGAAGCTGTGGATGCCCTGGAAGTGTTCCAGGCCAGGCTGGACAGGGCTTGGAGTGACCTTGTCTATGGAAAGTGTCCCTGCCCATGGCAGGGGGGGATAGAGATTATTTTTAAGGTCCCTTCCAACCCAAACTATTCCAGGATGCTATTCTATGATTTAGTAACCTTTGGGCATGAAGGACCAGGCTGGATGGTTGTGACAGTGTTGGATTCTGGTCCCTGGCTTCATCCCATGTGGCCTCGGCCATCAGAAAAGGGACATGGACAAGGACATGGAGTGACGGGATGAGGCTTCCTAGTGTCAGAAGACAGGGTGAGATGGGATATTGGGAAGGAATTCCTGGCTGTGAGGGTGCTGAGGCCCTGGCACAGGGTGTCCAGAAGAAGCTGGGACTGCCCCGGGATCCCTGGAAGTGTTCCAGGCCAGGTTGGATGGGGCTTGGAGTGACCAAATCACAATCACAACCTAGAAAGATTAAACCTCCCCAACTCCTGTGCCTCTTCAAGATCCTCATCACAAATATCCTTCATCCTTTCATTATGGGAATACTGGATTAACTCCATGCATGGCCCAGGTGGTGGCACACGACAGCCTCACTGCTCTGCCTTCACATCCAGAAAAATACAAGAGCCATGTCATGTGGATGCTTCTGAAATGACAAAACCAGGGAAGAATGAAAGTAGCCAGGAATAAACAAGGAAGCAGAGTTACCCGGTGTGTTTCCTTTGCCAGGAGAGTGACCTTGTCCCTGCTGGGAAATGGTCATTTGTGAAAAGGGAGCCTTGGCTGAGTCCAAAAGACGCTTGGAGGCGGAAGAGGATGAAGAAGTGGGGGATTGGAATGAGATGGTCTTTAAGGTCTCTTCTAACCCAAACTATTCTGCAATTCCATGATTTTGTGAAGTAAAGAGCTTGCAAAACCCATGTGAAGAGTGGTACCAGTGGCAGTGGTTTGGAAGGGAGAATATGGCCTGGAAAGTGTTGGAGACACAAAAAGTGGAGGGAATAACAAGCATCTGCCATTTCTCCTTTTCAGTTGGTTTTTTTTTTTTTTTTTTTTTTTTTTCACCTGAAACTTCATCCTTTAAAGAAAGAAGCTGCAGACAGGGAATATCAAGACCCAGGTGAAGCAGAGAGGCGACAGGAGCCTGCTCACCACCAGGTCAGAGCATGTTGTGCTCGGAGCATTTGAGGAAACAGAGCCTTTGTTTACACAGAGATTTGGGGAATTTCTCTGTCTCTGTGCATGGAGACAGGCAGGGCCCTCGGTCCTGTTGCTTTCCCAGCTCCAGCAGCCCAGCAAAGGCACCCCCATGTGCAGAGCAGAGTTCCATGGCTGGTCACCCTGGGAAGAGCCAGTCTGACCGGCTTGCCCGGAGCAGCCAAGCAGGAACACAGGCAGGAACGCCAGCTGCTTTCAACAACTGCCCGTAACACTTTAAAAACCAAAATAGAGGTCACG
>VXBQ01000964.1:16666-26807 GCA_013400175.1 Phainopepla nitens | reverse complement strand
AATTCCCAGCACCCTGCCCAGTTCAGTGTCCAGCTCCCAGCACCCTGCTCCAGTATTGTGCTCCAGCTCCCAGCACCCTGCCCAGAGCAGTGTCCAGCTCGCAGCACCCTGCTCCAGTACTGTGCTAAATTCCCAGCACCCTGCCCAGTTCAGTGTCCAGCTCCCAGCACTCTGCTCCAGTACTGTGCTTTAATTCCCAGCACTCTGCCCAGAGCAGTGCCTGAGCACCCCAGTTTGGCCCCCAGCACTCTGCTCCAGTACAGTGCTCCAGCACCCTGCTCCAGGACTGTGCTTTAGCTCCCAGCACCGCTGCTCCAGTACAGTGCTCCAGGACTGTGCTTTAGCTCCCAGCACCCTGCCCCAGCTTCCAGTACTGTGCTTTAGCTCCCAGCATCCTAACCCAGTACAGTTCCCGAGCACCCAGTGCTGTGCTCCAGCACCCAGCACCCTGCTCCATTATTGCGATTTAGCATCCTAACCCTATCCCAATACTGTTCTCCAGTACCTTGGCTCCCAGCACCGTGCCCCGGCTCCCAGCATCCTGCCCGAGCGCTGTGTTTTAGCTCCAGCACCCTGTCCCAGTACTCTGCCCTAGCTCCTAGCACCAGGTCCCCACCCCCTGCACCCTTCCAGGCTGCCCCTCTCACCTCCTGCACCCCTCCAGGGCCTCAGCCCCCTCCACCGGCTGCCTCACACGCAGGATTTTACACAGCGCTCGGAAACAGCTCCGCTTGCGGGTTGGGGGTTTCTGGGCGCTCCACAGCTCGCAGCAAAGCTTCATCCTCAAGTTCCGTGCGAGCAAAGCGCTGCCCAGGGCCCGTGGGGCGATGCGGGCGAGGGGACCTCGGGGACACGGCGATGTGCGGTGGCTCTGGGTGCACACCTGGACAAAGAGCCCGTTTGTCCGGGACGCGTGGGAACCGCCGGGACGTGGCCGGGGCTCGGTCCCCGCCGCAAGCGGGGAGCCCGGCCCCGCCGAACCACCTCCCCTTTCTCTCTTTATCGGCTCTTTATGGCTCGGCTGTGTTTACTCAGCGGTGCAGCCCGGGCTGATGGCTGTAATTGCTCAAATAAAATATTAATTGCGAGGTCCCGCGCGTGCCTGCGGCTGTGGGAGTAGCGGAGCTGTCAGCTGCAGGTCCCGCTCTGCTGCGGAGCCCGCGTGTGGCTTTAAAAAGCCCATCTTCCCCCGTGCTCAGGTTTTGATTTATTAATTATCTGGAGTCGTAGGAAGGAAGAGATGGATATAAATATGCTGGATTTCGAAAGGAAGCGAGCACTCACATCAAAGGGTGCTGGAGGTGGCCTGAACTCCCCAAAAACTTGATTTTATTCTGGTTTGTTGGGTTTTTTTTTTTTTACTTTAAAGTTTTGCTGAAGTCGAGCGCTCTGTGGCTGGGGAAAAAGCAAACCAGCTTTCTGGAGGTGATCAAAAATCCCCCTATGAGTGAAGGAGCGATGCTCCCCTCGGTGCTGGGAGATGCCGGAGCAGATCCAGGGCTGGAGCGTGTGTGGAGAGCCAGGCATGTGCGCGGGGCCGGAGCCCGGCGAGGACCTAAATTAGCTCCTGACGTAATCCGTCCCCCCCTAAATGTTTGCCCGGATCCTCTCCACTTGTTAAATTAGGGATTGTATGAGAGGGAAGGAATGCGGCGGCCGCAGCAGCGCGGGGAGAGGGGATGGAGCTCCCCGGGGGGCTCAGCCCCAGTGCCTCCCTTCCCGGGATGGTCAGATCCATGAATATCTCTGCCTGCTGCCTTCCCTTTCCCCTTGGCTCTCGCCGCCCAGCCAAGCTATACGTATTTAGCTCCTTTTAATCTTCCTGCGTGTCACCTCTTCCAGCCCTCTCATTATTTTTATGGCTCTTCTTTGAGCTCCTGCCAGCTGAGCCGGGGTCGGGTTTAGCAGAGCGGGGTGGGACGGGGCTCGTTCCTCATCCTCCCGTGCTCCTCAATGCCTCCCTTCATGCAGCCTCTGCGCTGCCTCATCTCCACATAAATTCATTTTGCAATTTTTCCACATTGAAACCCTTCCCCTGCATTTTTAACCTTTTCCTCCCTGTCATTCCGCTGTTGGATTCCTTACTTCAACAACTTTCAGTGTTTAAAAAAAAGCGTTCTTCTCCTGCCAAGCAGGTTTTGAGTTTTAAGGAAATTTCCTAAAAATGAAGTTTCCTTGCAGTTCTGTGTTTCCCTGTGGGATCCCCCATGGGCTGTTCCAGTTGCACGCTGCAGGGGGAGGAAGGAAGGCGGGTCAGTGCCTTGGGCTGGGGTTTGCCTGCTCCATCCTTTGGGACAAATCCTGCAGGCTTTGGAAAGGAGATTTCTGTGGCCTGCCCGGAGTTTCAGGGAAGTTTAGGACATCAGTGGGAATCTGCAGCAGATCAGCCACACTGTAGTTGTAGGGTGCTGGTGGGAGCTCTTCACCATCAGTGAACAGCAGGGAAAAATGTCTTCCCTCCTCCCAGCAGCAAGGAGAGCTTGGAAAAGGGAAAAATCTTGATTTACATCAGCATTTATTGATGCTTGCAGGAGAAAGAGTGCAGTAAATACCCTGTTGGGATGAAGCAGGAGTCCAGCAAAGCCTCTCCTCCTTAACTTCAGGGCTGCAGGTATCCATAAATCCCACGGACTCGGGCCCTGCCTGCGCAGAGCGGCTGCAGTCGGACTCTTTGGGAGCAGGCAATTAAATTCTGTGATGCAGGCAGGGATTGGAGGAAACCCAAGCAGCAGATAGGGATTCTGGTAACTCAAGTGAATTGCAATGACCTGTTGGCTCCCCTGTTATTCATCACCCGCTGGATTAAGCCACTTCGTTAATTAAGCCGTGCCAAGTTCTTGGCAAAGTCATCTCTGAAAAATAAGCAAAAAAACTGCTGAGGTTTTAAAAGCAGCAGCATTTAGTTGCTCTCTGAGGGCTGGGGTCTGTAATGGAAACTCCTGATGTTCTCTCAGGGTTTTTTAGGAATTTTGCCACTATTGACTTACAAGCAAAAAAAAAAATAAAGCAAGACTTAAAATCACTGGGAGCAGAGGAAGGAAGGAAGTGAACGCAGGTTATTGTTGTTGTCAACTTGAGGCTGTTTTAAACACATGGAATTAAAAAAATCCTGCCTTTTTTTTTATTTTTTTTTTTAAGCATGCTTGGGAGGAGCTCTGTGGGATTTATGGAATTCTGTGGGATATATGGGGGATGCTCTGTCTGGTCGTGGGAATAAAGGAATAGCTGACAGAAACAGGGCAGGGGGGACAAATGGTGTCTGGCAGAGGCACAGCCTAAGACAGATGACCTAAATGTGCACTGAGCAGATTCAGAAAGTCTGTGGATAGAAGTTTTGTGATGGGAATGTGGATTTCTCTCTGGGATTCTTTCACAGGCAGGATATGGGTGGTAGGTGACTCCAGCTCCCGGGGTTTGCTGGGAGCACTGAGCACATTTTTGGGCTTGTACCTGAGGAAAATAGATAAATGAGTGAAAAAAAAAAAACAAACCAACCAGACTTGGAATTACAGATGTCCTTCTGGACCAGAAGGGGTTAAGGATGGGTGGTGTGGTGGCATCCCTATTTTAGTGAGCTGGGATGGGCAGCAGAGCTGACAAATGGGATGAATGTCAGAGCAAACCCTCTGCCCTCAGACAGGCTGACAATGGCAGGCAGTGATGACATCTCCTGAAGCTTTGGGGTTTTTTGTGAATTGAAGCTGGGATAAGGGTTTGTGCAACTGGTTTAACCTCCATTGTTCCCTTTGGCAGCTCCTCCACTATCTCCTTTGTGTCACCTGGGAGAGGGTGGGGTGTCACCTGAGGACTGGCACAGGAGTTGTCCCGTGCAGTTTTGGTTGTGGCACTTCAAGCTCTTTTTTAAAGTGGTTTCAGCCTGCAAATGTGTCTGGGATTCGTGTCTGGGATTCACCCCAGGGGCTCTTTTCACCAGCAAATAGACTTTGCTGCTGTGTTATCTTCCAAGGATTTCAGCTCCATTCCTTGCAAGATCAATTCTAAATATTAGTGTTGTTCTTCCTGTGAAGTCTCCTCTCCTTAATGGACCCCTGAAAGGTTTATGAATAAAACACCAACAAAGTGCAGTGTCATTGATTTGCCCAGGTTTGTGTTTGAGGTTTTGCAGTGCTTATAAACACTCCAGGCCCTCGTGAGACTCGCTGGGGAAATTTTTTTGCCTTGCAACTGGAATGAACTCTTGGAAACAGCTTAAGGCTATGGGAGGGAAATGCAGAGTCCTTGTCCCAGCCCATTCCTGTTGTAAACACAGGCAGGAGAAGGCTGCAGGGCTTGTCTTGTAGGTGGCTTGTTCCTTGTGCTTTGGACTTTGCTGGAATGGTGCATCCAGATCTGGGGACTGCAGCACAGGGAGGATGTGGAGCAAATCCAGAGGAGGCCACAGAGATTCTCCAGGGGCTGGAGCCTCTCTGCTCTGGAGCCAGGCTGGGAGAGCTGGGGGTGCTCACCTGGAGAGGAGAAGGCTCCAGGGAGAGCTCAGGGCCCCTGGCAGGGCCTGAAGGGGCTCCAGGAGATCTGGAGAGGGGCTGGGGACAAGGCATGGAGGGACAGGACACAGGGAATGGCTTCATCTGGGCCTGAGGGCAGGGATGGATGGGATATTGGGAATTGGGAATTCCTGGCTGTGAGGGTGGGCAGGCCCTGGCACAGGGTGCCCAGAGCAGCTGTGGCTGCCCCTGGATCCCTGGCAGTGCCCAAGGCCAGGCTGGACACTGGGTCACAGAGCACCCTGGGCTGGTGGAAAGTGTCCCTGCCCATGTCACAGGGTGGAATGAGATGGGCTTTGAGATCCCTTCCCACCCAAACCATTCAGGGATTCTCCAGTTGCGGCCACACTTCCCAGAATTTGGTGTCTGAGCATCAGTACTTGGTGCCAGGTGTGACTCAGGGCATTTCTCCAATCTGTGCCCACGGTGTCACCTGGGCACCTTCACTTGGCACTTCCACAGGTGCTCATCTGTCCATCAGTTGCCACCTGAGATGAGAAGGAGTTTTTCCTGAAAAATCAATGCTGGCTACTCCTCAGTGTTGCTTCCCAAGTGCATGAAGGCCATGAGAGCACTCCAGGTGCCATTCAGTCCTCAGGGAGCTTTTTGTGTCCCTCTGGGGCTGGGTGCTGAGAGCTTGTCCTGAATCATGTCACAAATGGGGGTGGTGCTTGCTGTGGTTTGGCCAGGCTGATCCCACTCCAGATTTCCCTGGAAAATTTCTTCTCAAGCTTTTAAACTTGCCCAGCTGGCAGGCAGTGGGATGGCGAGCACAGAGTGGGACCTGCTGAGCACCACAATCCTCCTGCTCCACATCCAGGCAGGATTTTGGGCTGTTCTGAGCTGGAACTGCTCCCTTGCTGGATGCTTCCACTTCAGCAGCATCCTCAGGGAGTCCAGCAGAGCTGCTCCCATTCCCTGCACTTCCTTACTGCCACTTGATCAGTCCCTTCACTTGTGGCCTGTGCTGATCCTCACCCTGCACCCTGCACGTTTTTGGTGACATTTAAGTGACAACGTGCTGTCAGCACACACCCCAGCCATGCACATTGATCTGAGTTGAGGGGCCAGCTCATTCCTTTGCATCCAGCTTTGGACTGCAGGAAGCTCCTCCGTGGGCTCAGATTGATGGTGGCTCAAATAAAGTCCTCTTTGTGAGCCTGGGTGGAATATTCAGCCGAGCTGCCAACGACCAGAGGAATTCAGGGTGGGGGGAGGTAAAAACCACATAGAGGCAGCTCTGAGCTGCAGTCACGGCAGTTAATATTTGTACTCAGAGTGGTGATGATTCTTGAGGGAGAAAACAATTAAGATTTTATTTTTTATTCATTTATTTATTTATTTTTAAATTCTGTCGCCGTGAGCTGTGTGATTTGGCTGGAAAGAGCCCGGCTGAGCTCGCAGGTCCTGGTGGGAGGGGAAGGAGTGCGGGGTGGGAGGCAGTGTTGGTGTTCCTGCAGATCCCAGAGCCTGGGTTTGTCACACCACAGACAGGAAATTGTTGGGTTTGCTGCTCCCACCCAGCCCAAATCAGTAGTTTCCTCTTCCAGCTCCCTCAGGTTTCGATTCGACATAAGGCACGTGGGGAAGCCGGTGTGGGGAGCTGAAAAAATCATAGAAATCATCACATCCACACACTTCTCTTTTTTATAATCCTTTTTATTTTTTATCTTTCCTTTTTTTGTTCCATTTTCCTCTCCATCAGGGCTTATGTTTCACCCAAGTGTCTGCTGAGTCTGTGTAAAGCTTACAAAAACTCAAAGAAATTGTACTCAGAACAGAATCCCTGGAAATGTTCAAGGCCATGTTGGACTTGGAGCACCCTTGTCCACTGGAAGGTGGCTCATGGGGTGGAATTAAATGTTTTTTTAAGGTCCCTTCCAACCCCAGCCACTCTGTGATTGCATGATTCAGCAGACCAGGAACCTGGATTTTAACCCTTGGTCTTTGGTGTGTTAAAAAAAAATAAAAAAGGATTGTGGATAACTGCCTGAAATTGTGGATGTGGAGAATGTTTACTGAGTTGGGAAAGATGAGGGATTATTTGCACTGCAAACTTCAGTTGTTTCAACATCACCAGGGACACCAACACTGCCAGCTCCTGGTTTGGGTGTTGGGGGAGGTTTTTTGGTGGTAGTTTTTCTGACAGATGAGGGGAAGGAAGGAAATTTACAGCCCTTGTGGAGCTCACTGACTTCAGCCCAGCATCCAGCCCTGGGTGTGCTTGGGGGAAAAGTCTGGTGGTGTGAAAACATCTTGGAGAAGCTGCATTTCTTTATTCTCATTCTGAAATTTGAATTAACTGATTGCTTAAAAAGGGGCAGAGAAACAAAACTGAGTAAAACTCAGCTGGCAGGATTCTAAATGTTCCAGTGGCTTTCAGGGGTTTATGGTGTGTAATTTGGAAAAATGCTGAGACCCCCAAATTCCTGTTAGATGGAATTTTAGCAGAGTTGCTTTAATTTATTTTTCTTGCCCAGGTTTGCTTTTGACACATTGCTCTCATCCAGGCTGAAGCTTCTACCAGGTAGAACTGTTGGGACAGAGCATGAGAAGTGCCCGGAAAACCAGAGGAAAGCTTTTTAATTAATTAATTTATTTTATTTCTGGAGAACTGATCTTGGTTTTTCTTTCATTCACCCATTTTCCAGCGAGGTTGCAACACCTCTGGATGCAGCTGCCACTCTGTGGCCATTCAGATGTGAGCCTCAGCTGGGTGCTGTGTGCTTGGCATGGCCCTGTGCCAGCATTGATCCCACTTTTCCACACCAGGTGGGATCTTGGGACACCTCCACTTTTTGGTAAAACCTGGCTGAATTCTGCCAGCAGGTTGAGAACAGCTCTGGGAGGGGGTGCACATAAAAACCAGCCACGCCAGAAACCTTCCCCCTTTACAACCCCAGCTGGTTTTTAGCTTGCAGATCATCCTGACAGCACCCAAAAAATCCATCTTGCCAATGGATTTTAAATCTCTTCCCAGCCCATTTCACCTGCCTGGCTGCTGGTTTTCTTTCTTTTGCCCTGCTCCCTGCAGGCACATGGACTTTGGGAAGAGTTAGTTGTTGAAACTCCCAATTCAGTTGGAAAGTCGGAGCTTTATGAAATTGCCTGGAAGAAGCTCAGTCTCTGTCTTGCTCAGGGTCCCTTCCTGGCTGAGATGGAGAATTGAGGAGTAAGGAATAATTCATCAAAATGAGCTGACCAGATAATGAGCAATGCCTGACATTTACTGTGCTTGCAAAACTGGGAGGTTATCGGGGTTATCGGGGCTGATGCTCCACAGAGCTTTGCCCAGCCCCAGAGTTTCTGCAGCAGGATTGTCCCCATCCCTCATGTCCTGCCCCTGGGCTTTAGTGCCAGGACTTGGGCCTGTAGTGGGTGAGGCAGATCTAGGCTCGAGGCTGGAGGTGTTAAAGTCCTTTAAAGTGTTTTGTGTTCAGTAATGAGCTTGGGGCAACAAGCAGGACCAAAAAGGAGTCATGGGATGGTTTGGGTTGGAAGGGACCATCCCATTCCACCCCTGCCGTGGGCAGGGACACTTTCCACTGTCCCAGGTTGATCCAAACCTTGCTCAGCCTGGCCTTGAGCACTTCCAGGGATCCAGGGGCAGCCACAGCTGCTCTGGGCACCCTGTGCCAGGGCCCTGTTCTACCAACCATGATCCCACATGGATCTGGAGAAGGACCAACACTTACAGTTATGGAGTGGGGTGAGGCTGCCTGAGGTATCCTCAGGGCTCCAAATGTCATTTTCCAGGGATTTGAGCTCTAACCAGGGATTAACCATCATTAAAGCACTTGGGGAGCTGCCTTGTGAGAGGCTGGGAATTCAAGGTTGGGAATTCAGGTTGCCCATCATCCTCCTTTCCCTGCCTGATGCATCATCCCTCCCAGTACACATCCTCTGGCTCCCTTACTGGGTGTGATGTCTTTTTGGCAGGACCAGCTCCTCTGGCTTGCACATTCCTTGGGGATGAGTCAGGACTGCAGGCTGCTGTCACCCTGGGCCACTTGTCCTTTCTGGAGAGGGAAGGGAGCCTGATCTGGGGCCAGAGGGTGAGGGAGGCTGGGCTGCTCCTTCCCTTCTCCTTCCCTTCTGCTTCTCCTTCCCTTCTGCTTCTCCTTCCCTTCCCTTCCCTTCCCTTCCCTTCCCTTCCCTTCCCTTCCTCCCTCTCTGCTGCATTTCTGCCCGATGCTTCCTATTTTGTGCTGGATGAATCATGGAAACCATGTTCCTTAATCAAGTTTTCTGATAATTCCATGGAGGCAGGAGCAGCCAGTGAAAGCTTCCTCTGGAGGGCTGCTTGATGAGTGGGGGGGAACAGTTGGCAAAATCAGGTTGTGAAGATCCTGTTTCAAAAAAAATCCAATTTAAAAAATACTAGTCCAGCCTTGCTTTCCTTTGTTCCGTGCCATAGGAAAATGAGTAATCCACATTTCTCTGGGTTGCTGGTGCAGGGATTTAAAGGAATTGTGCACAGCACTAGCAAAGACCTTCCTGAGCCCATCAGTGCTGGGGGTGTTGGGGAGCTGAGGTGACCTCAGCTTTCAGCTCCTCTGGAGAGTTTCTTGATATTCCAGCTGGATTCAGCAGCCCTGGAAAACTTCTTTCCATACTCAGGGATTTAGACAGGATTGGGTACGACTGTGCAGGCATTTAAATGGAACATAAAGCTACCAAATATCCAAGATGCTAAAAATACAGGGAAAATTTTGCAGGAAAACATGATGCCACATCCATGGAAATGTTCAAGGCCAGGCTGGAGCAACCAGGGATAATGGGAGGTGTCCCTGCCCGTGGCAGGGGGGTGGAACAAGATACAATCCAAGTTAATAAACTTTCAAGTAAGCTAATTGAGCAATCCTATTAACACTGGGAAGAGCTTCCTTCCTCGAGTTTACTTTAGAAAAACAGTGGCTTTCAGGCTTGTTAGGATCTGCTCTTCTCCCTGTATCCCATGGGCCGAGCATGGTGAGCCCTGCACTGCCAGGAGCAGCGTTTTGGGATAGTTGGTGTTGATGCATCAGCTCTTCAGGACTCCAGTTACCACCCCTGCCTTGTCAAGACAGGGACTTTCCATTGCAGAGCTCCCTTAAAATCCCAATAAAAGGCAGTAAAAGAATCCCACTTCTTTTTCCAGCAGCGCCTCAGCGCGTTCCCTCATTAACAGCAGACACTCCGTAATTCCCTGAGCAAGGACAGGCACATGGAACATCCACATGCAGCATTGCATCCCAATGTGCTCAGTCTCCTCCACTGGGCTTTTTTTTTTTTTTTTCCCTTTTTTCCCCCTCCCTCCTCCTTTCTTTCCTTGCTCTGGAATCACTCTGTGCCACTGCCACGGGGGCTTTGACGTCAGGACTCTGCCGTGAGCGTGTGCCCTGGCACGCCGGGAGGAGAGGGAGCTCTCCTGGACTGGGTCGTGCTCATGGAGTCCCAGAGTTGGGAACAAGGCTCCTTTTGTCCCTGTTTGTTTGGTGGTTGGTTTTTACTTTGTTAAGTCAAACTATTTTTTCATGCAAGAAGTATTCTTCTCAGACTGCAATTCCAGCACAGGTCCACCCACCCTTTTTTTTGGGCACCTCCGCGGATGGGCGTGGATCTTCTCCTGAACATTTGTTTTCCTGAAAATAAAG
>VXBQ01000960.1:970962-1219025 GCA_013400175.1 Phainopepla nitens | reverse complement strand
CGGGCGGGAGCGCCGCGGGACGCGGGCCCGGCGCGGGGCTCTGCGGGGGACGCGGCCCCTTCGCCCGGCCCTCGCCTAAAGCCCCTTCTCCTCTCTCTGCTTTTCCTCCCCGAAAACAGCGGATAAAGGAAGGGCCGGCTGCGTCTCCGTGCTCGTGGAAACGAATCCCGTGCAGGTGCCTTCACCGCGGCGGCGATGAGCTCGGCCCCCGAACAAGGGCAAAAAAGAGCTTCCGGGACTTTTCGCTGTGTTGTCGTACTCTGAGTGCCGTGGAGAAAGCTTTTCCTTTGGAGGGTTTCTTGGGAGGGTCGGTAGCATTCAGCTCGTGGTCCGGGATGGCTCATGTTCCGAAAGATAAAGCACTGAACGCCGTGAGAAATGCAAGGGGGCGGCCCCTTCACCTTTGTGCGTTTGGTGTTTAGCACGGCGTGGGCCGCCTTCTGCACGAGCCTCTCAGTGAAATCAGAATGCCTGGGTTTGAAGTTGCTGGATCTGTCTGTAAACACCCTGTGGACGAATTGTGTTGCCTTATCCAGTAGAAAGCAGGACTCCCCTGCACCCAAATGCCTATAATGACCAGGTATTTCTCCAGTTCTGGTTCCATCCTTCTCCTATTGAGGTTTTCTCTCCAACACCCTGCAGCATGCTTCCCACTGTAACTCTGAATTTCCACCATGATGTCCCAGCCTTTGACAACAAAGAGCTTTGCAGAGATAAGTGGTGAAATAGTCTTACCTACAGAGAGGGAAGCCCTTTAAAAGTTCATTTCTCTGAAGGGGTCATGGTCTCATCAAGGAAGTGCAATCAGTTGTCAACTTTACCTTGAGGAGCTTGCACAGGAGTGAGATCAGGGAAGTTATGCATTCTGTAGTCATATCCTCCACTTTGTTCATTAGGAAGTGATGATTATGCCTGGCAGCAGTTGAGACTGCATCAGGATTTATACTGAGTGCCCCCATCTCCAAAAGATGTTCACATAAAATACAGAATCAAATTAAAGACTTACTTTCTAAAGTCCTAGCTTTTGTGTGGTTTGGTAGCAAAGGACCATCACGTCCCTCTCCATGCCTTTGGAGGGTTGTGTTAACACTACAGAGGATGTTGCACTGGAATGTCCCCTAGGACAGGGAAGCATTTGTAGTCTGTCTCTAATGCATGAGAAGGTATTTGCTTTACTTCTTTTTTTTTTTTTTTTTTTATTCTTAGTGAAAAAAGACACTACAGGGAAAGTTTTTACAACTGTTCTCTTAGGGTTCAGTGCAGGTGCAGCAGTAATGAATAGGGAATGATTATCAAAATATTTTAGAAGACTTACAGAAAGGATCAAGTCATCCTTTTTAAGGCAGCCCTATAAATGTCAGCAAATGTTGGTGATTTTTTTTTTTTGGTTGGTGGTGGAGGAAATTAAAAAAAAAATTCCCGCAAATCCTTCCGTAATGCAGGACTATAATCCTTCCTGAAGTGCTTTTGCATTAATTATGACAGCTATGTACTGTATTATGATAGCTCTGTACTTTTGACAAGACATACTTTTGGTTGTAGTCTTGTTTCAGGGAACATTGTAGCAAAGAGTCTACAAGAGTCTACAAGAGTATTCCTAGCTTAGTGATTAAAAGCTGTAGAAAGCAGTCCTCTGGCAGATGTAGGAATGAAGTGCCTGTCTGTACATCGTGGGGTTTTCAAATCTTTGCCATATTAGTACACTTGGAAAAGCTGATCTGAGTGTTTAGAAACAGCAGCTGAGCTTTTCTTCCCAGAATCCACTGACATGGACATCATGTTACGCCCCATGTCAGGAGCATAACCAAAAATACCGGTTCTTGCCATTCTTTTCTAGCTCAGGTGGGTCTGAAATGAGCTAGAAACATGTTGATAGAGAAAAAAAATTCCCAACAAAAGTCCTTGGGTTTTTATGCTAACTATATATCTGAAAAATGTATAATTAAAATCATTACAACTGCCAGATATGGTGTCATACTTCTCCTGATTAAGTCAGCTGTGTTAATTTGGTGGTTTCTGTAGGCATAGCAGCACAGCTTGTGACATCCAGTGGAAGCTGATATCTAAACTCAACACAGAACTTTGCAATTGGTCTGTGGAGCTGGAGCTCACGAGCAGCATGGCCAGAAGTTTCATTGCTTCCACACCAAAAGAGCAACAGAGGCTCTTCAGGTAACATGTTTCAGAACAGAGTAGAGAGTAATACCCTAAAACACCAACAAGAGATAATGCTGAAAATCAGATGCAGATGGCAAACATTTTATCAGAACCAGAGAAATATTCTTCTGCATTATCCTGTTATTCACCAAGGTGGCATATACAAATAGTCAGATGTACAAATATTCCTAATGCTAAGCAAAGCGAAATAATTTTATCCCCAAACATTATTCAGGAAGAGTCCTCATGTGTTTCCTTGCACTGAATTGGTAAATAACAAGTTCTCCAGCTTATCATAAAATCACCCCAAGACAACAGCTAAACTCCACCTCTTCTAAACAGAGCCATCTGTGTTCTGTTGGGTTAGAGCACCCCTAGAGTTTGCCCTGAAAGACAAGCAAAATCTCAAGGGATAATCATGTTTTTTAACAATGCTACTTGATAGCATCAGTGGTCAGTGATTAAGGAGGGGAAACCCAAGGAAAACATGTATTTGGCAAAATACTATGGTTTTGTTGAGTTCATCAAACAGTGGAAGATGTATATATAATTAATGGAGGGAGAAAATTCCAGTGTTACCAGCTGGGAGGCATAGCTTTTGAAGCAATTGTTCTGTGCTCTGTCCTACAATATATATTTTAAAGTAACTTTTGTATAATATAGAGGGTAGGAAAGAAATAGTCAAAATATGGTTGCAGAATACCAAAACCAACTAAAAAAAAGCCCCACAGGAAATAAGGAGAAGGCAAGCTGCTAGTGACAGAAGTTAGAGACAGATTCTGTCCTGAGTCGCGAAACAGCTGTTAGGGAAGCAAGATTTATTTACATGGCTCAGGAAAAAAAAAAAAAAAAAAAAAGCTTGTGAGAGAATCCTACTGCAGCTGCCCCCTAGCTTTGAAGAAATCTCTGGCTGTATAGCAGC
Source organism: Phainopepla nitens (assembly GCA_013400175.1). Classification (NCBI taxonomy): domain Eukaryota; kingdom Metazoa; phylum Chordata; class Aves; order Passeriformes; family Bombycillidae; genus Phainopepla; species Phainopepla nitens. The sequence continues at coordinate 1,215,946 of VXBQ01000960.1, read as the reverse complement.
CTCTTGCAGTAGTCCTTAATAAGTGCCTAATGCTTTGGTTTGCCCCACCACACCTGAAAGTGGCACCATGGCTTCCCTCATGTACAGGGTCCCTGGATCCAGGAGAGATCACAGCAAGTGCATTTCCCTGCTCAGTGCACCATTCCTGGCCTATGTGGAAATCAGAGCACAGAGTTCATCACTGGAGTCTGTGCATTTCCTTTTTGCACTGCCCTTCACCGTGTTTCAGCAGCTGCAGCAGAAGAGTCAGGGTTTTGTTTGCTTTTGTTGCTCTTTGGAGTGAGAAATTTTGAGTGGTTGAGGTAAGTCACTGATATTTTTAATGGTTTGGGTTTGGCAGAAACTGATTACTGAAAAAAAAAAAACCCACCCAAAAAAACAGATAACATTTCCTTACCAGATGCCAGCAAAAATGCAATGGTTTGAACATATACTGTAACTACTAATTCAGTTAAATCTATCCAACTGTGAAAATATATTGGCGTGAATAAAAATATATAGACATGAAACGCATTGCACTTTTTTTTTTGTTTGACAAAAAAAAAAATTGGCTTCAGTAAAGAGCAATTGAAGTTTGAAAATATGCTCCAGAGAAGAAATGTGTTCATTTCCATAAAACATATTGGTGTGTAAATATACAGAATGTATCAGTTCCAGAGCAATATTATGAATTCAGTGAAATTTTGTTCTGTGTTAGTTAGCAAGATGAAGCAAGTAAAAGGAATTGCATGCTGTGAATACTACATATAAAATATGTGTGGGATGAAGTCCCATTTATAAAGCAATTATAAATGTGAGATATTTCACAGACTTTTTGAGAAGAAAAAAGTCTATAGAACAACCCTGTCAATGCAATGCCGGTGCAAAGTAAACCAAGGTCAAACCTCACTGGTATCATTCTCATTGAAAAATACCTAATCTACATTTTGAGTTGGTGAATATAATTGCAGAAGAGAATTACCAATGATGAGTGGAAGCAGAATTATCTTATTCATTACCTGACCTCTCATCCATATAATTTGTGGAATGAAGACACAGAAAAAATGGTGCTGCTAACATGATTCTCCATATATTCTAGTTAGGTCTCCCCCTTCATAGAGTGTCTGATAATTAGCAGAAGTGTGTGCTTTCCTACGCCTTCTAACCCTCAGCCAAGAAGCAACTACTTGAAGAAATGTTAGTTCCCTACCCAAAATGACAGAATTGGAGTGGGGAGTTATACAACTTTAACAGCTTTTGTAACATTATTTCCTTATGATTTTTAAAATATTCCGGCCATATTGTGGAAGCTAGAGGATGATTTGGCACTGGAACCACAGGGGAGTGGTCACAGCCAAGCCTGACAGAGCTCAAGAAGCATTTGGACAAGTCTCTCAGGCACATAATGTGACTCTTTCGGTGTCCTGTGCAGGGTCAGGAGCTGGACTCAATGATCCTGATGGCACCCTTCCAGCTCAAGATATTCTCTGGTTTTCTGGTTCTATGATCCTTGTGCGGCCCTTCCAATGCAGGTTATCCTATGATTTCATGTGATGCATGTTAAAGTTAGCCGTAAGAACATCTTAATGCATGGAATGAAATAGACACTGATTGTGTTTTAAATGTGTTTGAACAAATTTGCATATAGTTTAGAATGCATCCCAGCTAACTTCTTTGGAATATGTATTTATCCCATTATCTAATTTTTTATTTCTAATATATTTTTAATTTTTAATTGCTTTGCCTTTTATTACTTCTGCAGAAACTATCTGATGTGTTGCACAAAGCCTCTCTTGCACTCAGCTAAAAGGACAAAAAGTATTCAAAAACTCAGCAAGAAGGGAATTATTCCTTCTGTAGAACATCATGTCATCCATCTTACTTTCTGAAGAACAGCTTTGATTACTGACACCAGTACAATGATTTTCTCACATGTTCTGATAATATAAAGGAGGCTCTACAACATCTGTTTTTTTTCAGACTAAGATTTTCACATTAGTGCATCCTATATTGAAAATATTTTCAAATACAAGTCAAAGTATTTTTACTGATCCAGAGTTGGATTCATAGAATTGAACAAATACATCAGTTTGCCCATACTAAAGACTATTAAAATATTTGTTCAAGCACATCCATGCTTTTTAAAACAATGCTCTAAAAATTCAGAGGATGTTTCTGAAAAGAGCATTTCTTTTGCTGTCTCTATATAAAATTTGCCCACAGCATAAGCCTCGGGAAATAAAGAAATGCACACAACTGACTACAAAGATTATAGCCTTTATTATTTCTATGTGTTCTGTCTCTGCTCAACACTTTCCTAAGAATTAGATGATCTAGCAGTGAAAACCAGCTGTACTGGATTACCAGTGCTCTTTCCTGTAATGGGGAAGAGATCGTAATTCTGTCAGATGGGTGGTGTTGGGTACCACAGTTAGGAGCAGAAAGAGCAGACTGCTTGACCTGTGTCTAACCAATTCTGATGCCACAATCATCCTTATTGAAGATATGCTTTGTTGTGTCCTGGCATGCACACCAAAGGAACCAGGGAATATGAGAAACTGCGCTCCAGTTTTTGCTCTTCTGCTCATCAGGATGCTGAGGATGTTAACAACCCCGATGATCCTGTTAGCTGGGGTCTCCACCCATGGGCTCAGCTTTGTTTAAGCTGAGCTGTGTTAGGTGAGTGCCTATCCCTAGCCTAGTCCTACTCCTATTTGGTTATGGAATATTTTGAGCCAGATTTCAGTCGATAGCTTGATCCTGTGACTGCTGATCCTTGGCCTTTGCAGTGTGGTCTCTGACCTGCTCCACAGATGTGATGTTGTGTTATGGCCTGGACTCCTGGCTGGACTTTGCTGTGACCTCTGGGTCTGTCCTTGCTCCAGCACTGGGACACTGGGCTGTGAGTGCTGAGGTCTCTTTCCTCGTGGGCTGGCCATCCCTGTGTTCCTGGCTCTCTTTTCCTTAGGAAGCAGCCCTTCTCTTGTTAATTCCCAGCAGATGTAGTCTGAGAGACCACAGTTCCCAAGGAGTTGGAAATAGATCCAGGTCTTCCGTTTCAGAGATTTGTGTCGTCTTTTGATCTGCTGACGCTAGGCAGAATCAAAAGGATGTCATGTGGTTAAAAAAAAAAAAGATAAAAAAAAGAAGAGAACAGAAGAAAAATCCACAAGGGGAGAAGGTAAAATATATTCAGACAAATTATTTTGGGAGACTAGCTCTAGAAAAAGTACAGGTGTGATGGAAGGTCAAGGTAAAATTAGGACTTAAAATTATAGGTTGAATGGATGAAAAAGGCTGGCGTAACGCTGAGGTTGAAATCTGAGGGGAGATAAATTGTTAGTAAGGAAAACCAAAGTGAGGAGAACATATTGAGACCCCAGAATGGAAGGAGTTTTTGATCATCCAGGTGAGGAATTTAGGACCAGTGGATTATCTGGAAATAAGAAGGATAAGATAAATCTGAAAACAGAGTAAAGCTTCGAACAGGAACTTAGAATCCTTGAGTTCAGAAAATGAACTGAGGAGCTACAGGATGGGGAGCATGAGTCAAGACCAGAAAACAGATAACAAAGGGAAAATGTGTGGTGATGAAAATCCAGAAAATAAAGTCCAACAGTAAAAAATATGAGAGCAGAAAAAAGAAGATACAAAGCATAGAAGAAAAAAAAAATCAAGAATTTAGTAGTACAACTTACATAGCATGAGCTGAGAAGCCCGAGGAATTGAAAGGGAAATGATAAAAGCAGTTAGTGATAGATGAGACAAACAAGGAGAATAACAAAACTTCAGGTTTTAAACAAGAGGAAGAAATGTCAGTACCCAAATTGTTTTGCAGGGCTGGAAACTCATTTTATCTCACTTTCACAGTGCATCTACTTTTAGTAAATATCTGAGATTCATGATAGATTACTTACGAAATTAGTCTCCTTTAGGAAACAGTAATTTTCTATACCATTCCCTAACTGATGAGCTCAAATGAAAAAATATCAGGTGGATTTAAAGACTCTGTGTCTTCTGGTGATCTGCATGGATATCAACATGATAACATTTTTTCTCCTTCATTCACTTCCATAACTTTTAGAGACATACATACATTTACTGTACATAAGGATCTTATTTGGACATGGTCATAATGAAAGAAATGAACTTGTAAGTTATACAAACTATATGTTGCTTTTGCATTTTTATATGATGAGCTGAAACTGCCTGGCAGCTCTTCCTTCTGTTTGCTTCCGTGCCTTGTCCATCTGTCGTCCTGTTCTACCCCTCCTCCACATAACACAAAGCCTTGGGCTCAGTCAGCCTGAGAAGAAGCTCTAGGTGTGATTCATGGGTCTGGGAAAAAGGAAGGCCCTGATAGATACAATCTCTAATTCATTAACTGAAGAAAAAACAGAAAATCCGTATTCAATATGGCAAAGGTCTGAAAGAAGTGGAAAAGACAGTCTCCGAGTAACTAAATGAGGCCTTTGAGAATTGGATTATGTTCCACTGTGCCTCAGAGTTCTTCTCTGATGTTAGGTAAGTCACTCAGACCAAATGTTTTTACAGTGCTAATAAATTGATATTAATGCTCATTTGCTCACTTTCTAACTTCATACCAAAGAGTCTTATCTGCAGAAATGTGAAGTACTGCAGACATCCTAAAGCCAGTGTGAACTGGACTAAGAACGTGCAGAGCTGTGTAATGAAAACTGGCCACTTGGAATTAGTGGTTACCTTTGACATTAATCTTAATTAAATACTTCATTATAATGTATCTGCAGAATGAGAACAAATTAAAGTTGCATAGGCAATTCTGAATCCTGGTATTTCTTAAGCCTGTGATTTTTCAATTTTAGTGATGTTAATATGGCTTTGTATATCTATTGGTCATTTATTAGGATTCAATTATTTACTTTTTTTGTATTATTAGCTTACTAGCTTTGACGTAGTTACTCTTCTGGAATATTTGCCTAACACTTTAAATCTGTTACATCTCAGAAGAGTAATCATTATGAATGATGTCAGTGAAAGTTCCAGGATTTTTTTTTTTACCCTGAAGAGTGTGAATCTCTTGTATTAAGCCAATAAATCACAAATGAACACAGACATTATGACTACTAAGATAAATAATGACTTACATTGCAACTTGTTACTGGCTCAAACTGTGGAACCAACTTCACTCGTCTTTGGAAGAAAAATAATGGAAATCTATTGGAGAAGAGGTAAACCAGGAGGTATTATACAAAATACAACTTGTCAGTCTGTTGAACTGCTGTTTCAGAGAATCTGAGTGGTGTTTGTTACTGTAATTACTACATTATTTTACATGTAAATAATCCTTCTTTTTTTTCTTTCTTTCTTTTTTTTAAAGCAGAGCATTGTTATTCATGATCACACTGAAATGCACGTGAATCACGGAAATCTATAGAATACAAACATTTATAAATTTTCTGGATTTATTTTTTATTAAATGTGGTTCTAGACCTGCTAATATGTTGTTTAATGAATGTGGCATGTTAAGAAGTGGACACAGCATAGTTTTTAATGCTTTTAAAACATAACAATGAAGTAAAGTATTTTATTATATCACTTGCCATTGTGGTACAGGACAATTGAATCAGAGTTTGCTCCTAGGTGAAAAATAGAATTAAGGATTTTTAAAAAGTGAATGTTACACTATCTGCTGCCATAAAAACTATAATACAGAAGATTTAGTGGATTAGCATCCAAAATTCAAGTTTCTAAAGCAGTGAGATACAAGAGTTTTAAAGGAACATATATATGACAGAGGAGCAGAAGAAACTATGGAAAGGTTTTCAAGGTGCTTGTACTTGTTAAAGCAAATCTAAATTCTCTGATAATCGCAAAACTGGTTTTTGGCAAGTGCATTCAGTTGTCATTAATACTTTAGTTGTTAGAAGACGGTACTAACTTTAAAATAATGACCTGTAAAATATGATTTTTGATTATTATGGCTCTAAATTATGGGTCCTGAGTTTTCTTATTAATATCAGGACTGTGTTGTCACCTATTGTCAGTAACTTTTTCGGTGACAGATGATAAGATTAGAATGAGCTGAAAATTATCCCTTGCTAGAGGCTTTGTATGGAAATAGTGGTAAGTAGGGACACATACAAAATGTCATTTAAAAAATTCTTCTGGATTTTAGTTGTCTGAAACTTTTCACTTACAACAGAGATTTAACTGTGGCTGAATTAATTGGATTAAGCTATGTCTCATTTTTTAAGATCAGAATGATTTTTATAGCACTAAAAAATAGAAAATCACTAAACACAACTATACTGTGTGTGTACCCTCAGTTTTTCCTGTGGAAGTATAAAGACTGAAATTAGCAAATGCTATCTGAGCAGCAGGCAATCCACTGGAGGCTGGTTTCTTGCCTACAGCAGAACTCAATTTGATTTGCTCCATATTTATAGCTTTTGCATTTTACAGAGGTCAAAAAAGGTTAATTAAATAATTTCAATATTTCACTTTAACAGTATACAATAACTATTTACTGTATGAAAGGTAAGCTGAAGAAGAAAAATAAGAAACTTTATGTTCAGTTCTTATGTTCTGTTAAGGCATCTTTTATATGTGGGAAATAGAAGGTAAGACTGGATCCTTCTCCAATATTTATACTCCAAGTATAGCTTGATATATGAAAATGCTTCATCACATCAAAACTAATGATCACTATATAATTATGAAACACATGCTTATCTTTAAAAAAGTAATTATTTTTATTTCAGATATTTAATGAAGATTAAACTGGCGGAGTAAGGATTCTTTTTGTTTTTCATAATGGTTTCACAGACATTTCCACAAGTGATGATGGACTGTGAATGGAAATGAAGTTTAGTAAATGACTCATCAGAGTCTGGGATGGTGCGATACATTCCTTTTGTGACTCTGTTTGCAAGCATACTCTGAGGATGTTAACAAAATACAGTAACACACCAAGACCAAAATCTCTGTAGTTTCAAGATGACCCTAAAGACTCTGTAAGTGAAGACACCAGAACAATCTGGGACAGCTACTAAGCAAGTGTATTTTCCTGTAGCTGCTAAGTCCAGTTTTCTCTCCAAGCTTAAGCATGTTCATGAATTTCCTGGCCTTCACAGCCTAGTATTTACAAAAGCATAACTTTCTATCTAAGTTTTTGTGTAGGTTATCACATCCAGCAGTTTTAGATAGCTGAAGTACATCATTCACTAGTCTTTTACACTGAGAACAGTAAAAAAATTAAAAAGGCAAAGTTTTCAGGGGTTTGACCTTATGCTCACTAGTATATTGTGGCCTGGTTTTCTCCAGGGATTTTAGGGAAATGTTTGCTGTGTGAGGTTTTGCAGTTCATACTGATTAAGGAATCTCTTTAACCTCTCTAGCCTGTGACTACTGGACTCCACCGCTTTTTGAGAGGTCAGACAGTCTAATTTGATAAAAATATATAAGGTCTTCTGACAATCCTTTTAACAGTATTCTGAAAAGAGACCCAGATAAAACTTTGCAAGTTCCAGTGAGCATTAGGTCTTTGACTAATACCAGACAATGCTTGATTTACATTTAGCCAACACATTTTTCTGAACTACATAATCATAGAAAGTTGGTTTAGTTGAAATCATGGTGTTAATGTATTATCATTAGTCACTCATTGTTGGTCACAATCATGAGTAAGGCTGAAGATACGCGATTTTTATTGTGTCATATATGGAAATCAAGTGTCTGACACTTTGAATTGTGCCAATAAAAGTGTTTTGTTTGTCTTCAAAGACCATAATTTGCACTTCCAAATGTGACCATGAAATGGTTTGGTCTCAGTCTTTATTTTCATTTTGTAGTGTTTCCATAGTCTCATTGTCTGGCTATGTGGATCAGTAGTATAAACTAACACTTTTTTTTGGTGTAGTAAAGCTGGAGACCTGTACTCTGTGCCTACATTCACCAACAGAATGTTACCATTTTGAAACTAACTGTACAGGATGAGTTACCTGACTGTATTCCCTGATGGCTGTGCTAGTCCACATGAGCCTATAGAGGCTGAAAAAAATGAGAAGAAAGAGAAACTTACCTCATTCCCCGAGTGTCTTGAAATTGAAATATTTTGATGTTTTGTTCCTTTAACAATTTTGATAGAAGATGGGGAGGATGTTGCCATACTTGTTTTTATTAAGACCTCTGTCCTGAAAGTACTTCTGAACTGTAAGGGAAACAAATAGCTGGGTAAATGAACATTCTACATAAATATTAAGAAAGGGCAGGATGTTTCTGAATTTCAAAAGGTTTCGTTTATATTAAAATTCTACAGGGGCTTGCAATGTAAAAAACATTTCAGCCAAACTGAATCTGTATTTTAACAAAGCATATAGATATAAACCTAGCCAAGCTCTTCTAGGACCATTGAAACCGTTCATATACTTAAAACTATGCAGAAACTTTTCTAAATTCTGCTTGTCTGGAAACATTAGGATGTGCTTACCTTGGTTTGTTTTATTTTTGATCCTGTGTGAACCTCCCAATCACCCACAGTTACTGTGCTCTGTGCAGCTTCAGCGCATGGTCTTGGAATTAAAAAGCTGAATTTCTTCTTTATGAAACTAAATGAAAATGCAAGCTTGAGAATGCACTTCGCACACTTCACTACCTCATGGGTTTTTTCATAAACAAAACCTAACTACAGTTAGTCTAAGGAACCCGCCTGCCCCCATGTGCTTATGACATTTTCAGAATTAATGGTTTTCTTCTGCGGAGCCATTCTTATTGTGTTTTCTTGCTTGGTGGCATAACCCTATCCTTAATTACAAGAATTTCTTCAAATGAATTGAATTGTATAAATTTCATATTTGAGAGCATAATGGGGTTTTGGGGCTTTTTATAAATTCAAGGGGGAACAAAAAAAGCATTAGATTTGCAAAGATTTTTATGAGACCTAGTAGGAATTTTTTTTTTCTTCATTGTAAATTGAACTTTTCCTTCAGAAGGTTACTTGTTCTAAATTAATTTCTTTTCAAAACATGTTTTTCCTTGGTTTGTTATTTTTAGCTGACCATGGGACTTTGTAAAGGAGTGAAATTCCTCCTTATTATCAACACAGGAAAATCAAGAACTATCAGATCCTGGATTTTTCCATGGAGCATCTCAAATTCATTTCAGCCTCAATAGGAAAACAGTTTACTACTTCACCTAGTGAAATTAGCCTAAGCTTTTCCTCTCTTCTCACTGTGCTGCTTGGGTCATCATGACCTGGAAAGTTCTCTTTTTTTGCATGACCAAGTTGTGACTAAGTTCTGTCTGGGACCCTGTTTGGAGAAAACTATGACTTGACCAGAAGCAGAGCATCTTGGAAAGCTGATTAAAATCCTCTAAACTGGCAAGGAGTATTAAGACTAATATACAAAATTTTAATAAATATCACTTAAAGCAAAAAAAAAAAAATAGATATATGGCCATAATATCTTGATAGGGGGAGAATTTAAGGTTAAAGTGAAAGTACTAAATATTTATAAGGGAAACACACATTACTTGATGCTGTCTTTCACCTTGGCATCTTCCCACAGGGAATGGGATGACCCTCACTGATTGCTGTTCAGTAGAAGCTTTGATATTGTGGCACTAAGCAGTTTAAGCAAAACAATTTTTCTTTAGTTTATCTTTGAATGGAGAAAAGCCCCATTGCAGTTACACTGGGAATTTTGTGATCCATTGGCTTGGAATCTCGTTTATTTCCTGAAAACAGTATCCAACGGGATCTGTAGCTCAAGTGGTGATGTCTCTCCTTCTGTGTCTCATATCTCTCTTTCTCTCACTGCTGCAGAAATTGTGACAGTCCTCACAGCAGGGTTTGACTGCCACTCCACTGAGGAATTTACAAAATACTCCTTGGTGTACACCTTCTCTCTCTGCTTCTAAATTCATTTCTCTTTCTCAGATACTCAAGATATCACCACACACTTGTGTCTGCTTAGTGGGCCAGCTGATATGCCCATAAGTCTTTTCTATCAAATTCAAACAAACCTCATTAAATCAGCAATAGAAAAACATCTTGGATTGCAGTTTTAAGAATAATTTCAATAAGTCAAGATGTGAAACGCTTTTTCCTTTTGTTGTGGAAAATACAGATTTTTCTGGAAGAAAATCTAGCCTTGCAATGTACATATAGCTCTTTTTCTTTCAACTCTCCAGACTTCTTAAAGCATGAATTTTGACATGAAAGTGCTCATACAGTAGTATGAAGTAAACTCATTGTCTTGAAATATATTGACCTCAGTGTAGTATGTGATTTCTACAGAGAAGTTAAGACTGATAAATTTTCCTTACATTAAAGTAATAAAATTATGTTTGAGATATTTGAATTCAGTAACAACTAGTGAGAAACATTTATTGAATAGGATACAATAAATAGTCCACAACTGAGCGATTGAATTGTTCTGTATTTCCCTGGTGATACTCCCAGTCTATATAAGTTAGTGCTAGGATTTTATGGTTTTTTTGTGAAGAAAATAATTGCTATAGAAATGTACTTCTGGTTTTAAATGTTTAACATTTGCATTCTTAGGTGCACAAGGCACCATTATTTCACACTGGGCTGTGCAATTCAATTGTTTGCCTATTGTATTGACAGAGTAGATTTTTCTCTACAATGTTTCAAGAAGGGCCTCCCTTTTGAAGTGATGTCTCTGTGACCTTTTATTATGGAATAGTGTTGTTAAAGCATGTCCTGAATGTGGCTGTTTTATAATACAACTGACATTTTCTATCTGTCCCACTTGAAAAAGGCTTAGCAACACACATTCAGCAATGCACAGATGTATCATCCACCTTCCATACTATTTCATTGAGGTTCACGCTTAAACAATCAGAAATTTCTTTGAAATTGCTAAGCTCTCTTCTTTTGGTATACTTTTGTCCATGATCAAGCTGTCATTTCGATTTACCAGCTACTCTCCCATCAGGTTTTGAGTATTTAATTACTTTTTTCCTATGAAGTTGCCCTTTAATGTTTTTTGAGAATTTCTCTGCTCCCCATCCGAGGATCTCAGCACGTGAAAGGAATGTGTTGTGTTAAAATGCCAGTCCTACAAATGATGCATAATAGTATTGTAGTCTAAAAATTCCGTGTCAGGAAACTAACCTTGTTAGTGTTCCGTGATAAAATTTCCTGTTGATTTTGATACTGATATAACATTCCAAATCTAATTTGGGGCAAATTATGCATTTCTAAACCAGATATGCAGTTTTTCTTACTTAGGATCCCTACAAGTATGAAGGGCTCCTCATTAATAAGCATTGCCTAAATATTAGAGCCACTGTCAAGCAGTGGTATGTGGCAGAAAGGGGATCATTAAAAGAAAATTAATCTGGTTTTCTACTACACTAGCTGATACTTAATTGTCTTGATTTTTAGACTTTGTTCCTAAGTAAGACATAAATTTTCTTACCTATTTGAATGAAAAATACTTTTGATTCCCTGTATCCCAGTGGTTTCCTTCACAGTTTCTTAGTTCTGCTGAAAGGGACAAGGGCTGTACAAAATATTCAAATACGGTTTTGCAATTATACTACGGCAGAGAAATTTCTTCTGTGTTATCTGTGATGCATCCATGGGTGTAGTACATAATTCAGTGCCTTATTTTCACTCATAGAACAGTGTTCTGAAAGGGGTTTAACAGCTGTGTGGTTGTGGCACTTGGGGACATGGGTTAGTGCTGGGACCTTGGCTCAGGGTGAGGCTGGGGCTGATGCTGAGACAAAGAGTTCACAGAAAAGCAGAGCTTCCAGGGCCTTAAGTGTCAGGAAAAAGAAGGAATGCTGATTTCTGTAGCTGTGGTTGTTCGGAGCCTTCTTCCTCATTCCACTTAGGTGGGGTTCAAGCCCTTTGCCTCAATGTCACGGATGAGCCTGGGGAAGCCCCTGGGGCACAGGCGCCAGGTGATATATCTCTGAGAAATGACATAACACTAAAGCTTTCTCCCAGGAGACCTGGAGCAGCTTGTGAGAGAAGCAGTCCTGGGTAGAAACTCTGAGCCAGGGACTGGGGAAAAGGCAACGAACCCCCAGGCTGGTACAGGAATTTAGTGGGGGAATAGGAAACCACAGCCAGGAAAAGGTGGGTCCTGCAATTGCTGCTACATGTCCATCTTGCCCCTCTGAGGATTGTTTTCCTTTGCTCCAGTTAAAGACCAAGCAGTGGTCAGAACTGGGGTGTGGATTTAAAAAACATTGAAGTCCTGATATTGATGGGGATGTACATGGGAAATTCAGTCAGAAAAGAAAAATGCTACAGGTGTGGGCTGGCTGTGGACTGTTTTAAATATTGATGTGTTAAACTTTTTTACAGCCAGAAATCCAGTGTGTAGCCTGTGTTAATCTGAATGAAGGCTCTAGATAACCACTGGGACTTGTTGTGCAGAGAATCTGGCATAAATATTTACACTGTCTCTCAGTCAACCAAAACTTCTAGTTCCAAAAAATAAATTAGTGTTACAGAGAGACCATACTTCTAACTCCTTCAAACAAGGTTCTGACAAAGGGTAGCAGAGAGAAAAATTAGATAAAATAATAAATTCTCAGTAATTATTTTCCTACTTTCCCAACTAGTTATATGGAACACTCAAGAGAAACAGGGAAAAATGTTTATCTTTTCCATATCAAACCACAAAAGTCAGATTGCTTCATCATTCACCTTACTTACTTTTTGGGATAGAAATTGAAATGGAAAGATCAGATTCTTCAACTTTTTGCAGATTAAATTTTGCATGAGTGTTACAGCTGCTATTTAATTTCATCCTGCTTAGTACTTTCATAGGAGTTGTCTCAAACAGAATTTTAATTCTGTTAAAAATAAAAGTCAGATGAAAAGTGACTATATGGATTTAGTCAAAATAAACAATTTGAATTAATTTTGTCTTCTGTGGAAGTAAAGATGATTTGTAGTGCTGCGTTTCCAGCTGGAGGAATTTATGACCAAACTTTCTCATTTCCATTGCATAACCAGAGGTCACTTAAAACGGGAAAGCAAATAATTCCAGTATTTGGATGTCTAGTGAGGAAGAAAACAAAGTCAGCCTAGGATTTGTTTGAGTTTTTTCAAGACTGCATAGTTTATACAACATAACATAACATCCAGAGACCATCCAGAAACTTGACTAATTACATTACATGGTTACTGATTCATTCTGTTTCAGAGCAGATCGATGACTTCCATAAATTTTACTGCTTTCTACTTGATTTTGCTAGACAAAGCCCTAATGAGAGCTGTAAGTTATTTTCCTTTTCCCTTTTTCTCCCTGTTTTTGCTAAAACATCTGCTTTTAGCCTGGTTATATCAGAGCTGGAAACTTCATAGGAGAGTGTTAAGATGAGCTGAGGTTCTTCAATTAACATCTAAAAAAATCACCCTTAGCAGCTCTAAGAATCACCCTCTGGGCAGTGATGCTAAAATGTCTGGAAGTAGCTTGGGAATCAGGTAGGCAGTAGATTTGCAATAACTGCTAGAAATCTTTCTAGGTTTGCCTCTTCCCACTATTTTGAAACAATAAAGGCTTTGCCACATCATTCCCCCATCCCATCCTCCATAAGGAAATCATAACTATGTTTTGCTTCTAGTTAGTCCTGGAGTATCCCACTTTCTGAATCTTTGTTTCTGCTACAATATTATTTTCTGGGGCATTTTCTTCTGCCCTCTACTGTCATTTATCTGATTTTTTTCCTGGTGTATTTGTGTGTATTTCTTATTGTAAACAATATTTTATTCATTTCCAAATAACCAACTCTTTTCCCAGGCCATATGTTGCATATTCTGCTTAATATGTTGGTAAATGTTCTGAGATATTGCAGTTCCTGTCAGTTAAATGACACATTCTTTTACCTCATGACACTTACCTCACATTCATTTTACTACAGGCTCCACAGTACTGAGCTGCAGAGTTCAAGAACCGTCTGGATGACACTCTTAGTTTAGGATTTAGTTTTAGGGGTCCTGGAAGGAACAGGGAGCTGGACTTCATGATCCTTGCAGGTCTCTTCGAACTTGAGATATTCTATGATTCTATTTTTTTTGTTGTTTTTGTTTTTTTACTGGAGATTCATATGTAAGGCAGTGAGAAGGTTTGGTTTGGACTTCAGCAATGCTATAGAGATACTGAACATTTAAATCACTTACCAATATTTTGAAGGGGAAGAGTCAATATTTCTAAAATGGAGGACTCCTTCACACTGAGACTTAATAAACTACTGAGGTTCTACACCTTTTTTTTTTTTGTCTAGAAAGGCTCTGTCGTGTTTCAGTAACATTTATAAAAGATTGTATTTGCTTTTTCTTTGCTTCTATAATAGTAATTTAAAGTACATAACATGCATTATATAATCTTCTATAATTACTAAGGGAGAAACAAAGAAAATATACTGTCTTGTGCACGTATAAGAAGATACAACCATAAAAAATGCTTTTATTTACATTAAGATATTGCAGATCACCTTATTGTGTTGAGAATAAATTGTTGCTAGAACCTCTTTTCACTTTTGCTTATTTTTCTCTCCAGCTGTTTTGCATATTTATTAGCTTCTTATCAGAGATACTTTTAATATAATTTTAAAATACGAAAATAAATATTTTCCTGCTTTTTGTATCAGGATAGTTGTAAAGAAGTACATTTTCTGCATGGTGTACAGGGAGTAAGGCATGCAATTTCCATTAATAATGAATCATGCAGAAAATTTGCCCTTGAGAGGTACATGTATAGACATCACAAACATTAATCATTAAAGTTGTCCAGGATTCCTGAACTACTTTCTTATCCAAAAATGATAGGAAATATAAGAATTTAATTTCACATCGAAATGATTTGAATTCATCTGACTCATCTTGCATAAAGAAATATTTTTGTACAAAAGGAGTAAATCTGTGTCCTCTTCTGTGTCTTCCGTGGAGTTTAGTGGACAGACAGACTGTACCAATCCCTCTACACATGCAATTTGTTCAATTCTAGTGCTTACTTTCAGATTCCATACATGTCCTTTTCAGGCAAATATTAAGCCTACTATTTGTGTTGTCAGAAAACAGGTCTGGTGTTTTTCTAGGGATTCTATAAAACTTGGAGGTGTCACTTGACGCATAAACTATGTTTCTCAGGAGTTTACTAGAATATGCCACCACTTTCTGTGCCTAGATGTGACTACAAGGGTGCTTGTTTCCTTCTCTCCTTATCTGACAAGTGGTTTTCTGCAGAGTTAGTCAACAATCCTGTAAATATTTATGCAGTTACTTCCCACTTTAAAAAGCATTACTCACTTCAATGGGATGCACAACAGTAAAATTGAGACTATGTGTTAAAATTTGAGGGATTAAGGCCTTGGGTTTGTAGCAACTGGCAAGGTCTGTGAGAAAATCCTGTGACCTTGATGGAAAATGCTCTTTTGTTTTGGTGACTCACATTTGTAACTGTCTCTTTAGTACAGGACTCAAACAGAATGTAGAAGACAAAGCCTTCTTTTTTTGATTTGTTTCTAGTGGAAATGTCTTCAAACAGTTTGAAGACCTAATTGTAAAAAGTAGTCTGCAGACTACATTTGAAGCAAAGTTGGTGTTTGCAGTGCCTGAAGAGGTAGTCAGAGCAATCTGAAATTAGCTTAAAAAGCCATGTGTTTATTTTACATTATTCTTGTATTCTTTCCATAGTTAAAAGGAAGATGAATGAAAGCAACCTTTTTATTTTTTTTTTTTTAATTTCTAAAACTAAGCTTTCAATGCATTTTATGCAGACTTGCATTAACCTTCTGTTCTGGATGTCATGAATACTGAGTTTTTGGAAAAATACTTCCTAGTAGTTAAAAGTGCTTACTTGAATTATTATTCACATTATTGAATGTTATTCAAAATGTGGGGCTTTATATTTTACAGCCTGTCCTGGTGACATAACATGTGATATCTTACCTACAAACTATGGGCTCTGTGTTAGGCCTCAGTTTGGTTGGCTGATATCTTGGAAGAAAACAAGGTTTCAGTTTTTTAAGAATGTTTCCCATAACTTATAGAGGAATTCAAACAGAAGCATGGGTATTTAAGAGTGATGACTTTTTGCATGTGTGATTTGTTTGGTGAACAAATACAACCTCCTAAAGTTTCTTAGGTGAGAAGAGTGCCATAAGTGCCTTTGGTTTTTAGAAATATCACTCAGTTTAGTCTTAAAGCTACAACTTCTCTGCATAACTTTTATTCTCTAGTTTTTTAGAGTTTTCCTTTGAAATACAGAGAAGGAAACTCACAATATGCTGGTTTTGAATTGCACTCCCTTTGTCTTGAAATGCTACTTTCTTTCCAACTTGGTTTTGTTGAGCTACCTTGATTAATTAGTAGATGGTCACCGAGTCCTTTGAAGGAGATGACATTAGACATTCTAGAGAGCTCCAATATGAATAAAATGTTGATGAGATGAACAGAATTGATATCCAACAGATCAAATATGTCTTTAGCCAGTACTTCTTTACCGACTAAACCCTTTCTTCATACCTCAAGAGCAAGCATCCATTTGGAATGAGTAATGCCATGTAAGTTCTCAAATTTTGAGCTGGCCATTGCTGGAGAGTCAAGAAATCTCCAGGTAGCATCATTCTCAAATTTTTCTGAGATGTGAGGAAAATTCTTAGGAGTAATGGCACAGTGATAATATTTCCCTGATAGAAGACTAGTCTGATTGCAGCACCTCCTATTTCAGGGAGTTACAGCACCTGCACATGCTCCAGTGAGTCTCAGTGAACAGAAGGGGACTAAAAAAGACGGACGAATAACATTTAGCAGTTTAACTGCCTATAATCTTACTACAGTTTTAACAGATGGCTTTCATAGTGATACTGTGCATTGCTAAAAAGCTGGCATATAACCTCAGTTAAGTTCCAGGATTGCATTACACGCATGGTGTGCTGACTATGTGGGAGTGTGTATGTAAACACATTACCTGCCTGCAAGATACATCATATGAAAAGTCAAGATTGACAATTCTTGGGGTAGCATCATCACTCTCTTTGGTATTCAATACCAATGTATCTTGTTAAGATGTTGTAGAAACCCAGAAGATAGGGGACTTTTGTGTATGATGTCTCAGACAGCAATAGCTGGATGGCTGTGAAGTCAAACAAGAATTGTTGGCACCAACAGTCAAGGATTGTTGGTAATAGCACACTGTGAGAAAGAGCAGGATGTGGCTGGAGAAAGGAGCCATGGGGAGGTAGGGAAGCACTTTTCTGGGACAAGCACCCTTGTTCTAGTTCCTAGAGATAGCATAGCACAGTGCAGCACAGGCACAGGAATCAGATCAGGAAGTAGGCATGAAGTGTAGGGGGGTAACAAGACCTGAAGCCTTTTCTTTCTTTCTTACTCTCTTCCCTTTCACTCTACCCCTTTATCCAATTCCCTTATACAGTCAGGAAATAACCTAACAATTTCCATGCCAAGAGTGTAATTTGCTAAAAAAACTTTGTGAGTTATTTGAGACCCTCTGACTTCTGTTTTTCCTTTCAGCCCTGAGCATCCATGAATCTTGAGTGCTCCATTCCCCTTAAAGATGGGATATCACAGATGCTGACAAGGTGTCTGTCGTCCATTTATATGACTGCTTCTGGTTTCTTAACCATGCACCTGGCCATTATATCCTGAGACAGACTTCTTTCACTGAAAAAATAGGAAGAAATCATAATGTTGTTTGTATTTGTGCCCCCCCAAGACATGTAATTTAATAAATAGATGCTTAAGTTTTAGCCTCTTGTCAGCAGCATGTGTTTTGGGGTCACTTTCTGGTGGAGAGATGATAGTTCTGGACAACAGTTAGGGAATAGCAGGGGCAGTCACATGTCTTAATGCAATCACAGCAGTTACAGATGTTTAAATCTTCCCAAAGGTGGGAGCTTTAACTTCTGTTATGGTTTCAAAAAGGGAACTAGAAGCAGTGAGTAAAAGTAGATAAAAAAGGCAGTAGCTCTCTATCTGTCATACAAGCAGAAAGAAAGAGTAACTTGTGCTGTAATACTGTGCCTAGGACTGAGCAAATGAGACTAAGAAAGATTGTGCTGGACATGGGTAATTGGAAAACAATTACGAGATGGATAGGGAGATTAGAAAGACACAATGAATTCTTGCTACATATTTTTTTAGTCAGTAATAAATATGCATTCTCTAATTTTTAACTAAATGTGTATGTTTGAGGCAGACAGTGTAATTGGCTGCATGGAGTTATCAGTGTATTTGCATACGGGGCACCTTAAGAAATTTGTAGGGGACTTGCAGCCCTTCTGTGCTGGTTTTAAGAGAGGGGCTCAAAATTTCTAAAACTGCAGCAGAAGAATCAAGGAAAAGCCTAAAGGATTCCCTTTCAAGAAATTGTAGTGGAAATGTCCCCTAAACTTTTGACATCTACATGATTCTTTCCTCCAGCTTTATTGCAAGCCAGCCCTGGCAACCTCTCCCACAAAGCTGGCAGCCCCAGCAAGAGGCACAGTCACAGAATGTTACCTCTCCTATGAGCAGCTTTCAGCAGAACCAAAGCCGCCTTGACATCATACAGACAAATGCCAACTCTGCTTTCTTTTGAAGGGGTAACTGAAGTTGTCTTAGGAAGGCAGGGATAATTTCCCTTTGTTTCCTTTAAAACTGAAGCTATGTCTCCAGTATTATATTCTGTTTCAAAAATTGGAGACTGAACTGATAAAATAAAAGATGTCATGGCCAGGAAGAGTTGGCAGAAAAGTTGAAGTCAAAGAGGGATTATGTGGGAGTTAGGACACGCTGTAGAAATACCAAGAGAAAAACTGAAGGAGGAGATCACGAATACTGCTGCTGCTCACCCTGCATTCTATTCATTTGTTTTCCCTTTTCAGAATTTCTCACTTGGTTTCTGAAGCACAGAAAACCATACCTACTTCCCAAAATGCCATCTTGATTTCAGTCCAGTGAATTTAATTGGAAGTAGTGCACAGTGATTTGAAGAACAAGTACAGCCCCAAAGCCAGTGCTAATACTGCTGGGGCTTGGTATATGCAGAGAATTCATTGCATGAAGCTCAGCAAAAGATCAAGACTAAAATCATTAGTTAAGCTGACTTGAAGAATTTGGAAACTGATTTTGCACTGACCTAATTTGCATGAAGCATGCCCTGTGAAATAACACATAGGCAGGAAGTAAAATTATTTGTAAGACCAGACAATTTTCAAATTACTGGATCACTTGAATAAAAAAAAATCTTTGTGAGAGAATTTATAATCCAGTGAAATCACCAGAAAAGATGGGCCAAAAGACCAAACATCACCCTTTTCTTTCATGTTAGAATTTTTCATACATAAAATTCACTGTAGATGAAACCCTAAATCTAAACCAGCTGTTTCAAGTATTTCTGTAACTAGAAATGTCCCTAAAAAAAAAAAAAAAAAAAGGCTGTAACTCATTCAACTCATTCTGTTGTATTTTGCTCATGCAAAGAAGGTGCTGTCATTGTGGGAGAAGGGCTGGCAAGGATTCACAGGAGGAAAGAAGGTAGGAATAAAGAAGAATAATACATTCATCTATAGTTAAAAATCATGTTTGATATTTTTTTTTGATGATTCAATTGTGCCAAACATGAATTCTCATCTTTTATTGAGAGAGAAAATTAGAAGTGTAACTTCAAGCAGGCAGTAATGAAAAGAAGTATTCATCATTCCACACTGACTAGAAAACAGCAAGACTAGATCAGACAAATCAAGCATTGTGGTAACTGTTATACAGTTTATTGGTACTTTATACCTATTATTAATTGAATGACAATTCCTATTTATGGTGGGATATCTGGGTCATTTAGCTTCAAAATGAAAGATGCCTGAGGTAAGGGACTTTGGTGTATTCTGCTGAGAGGTGTCTACTGGTTTAAGGAATAACCTATTCCTGGATGCAGAAAGCTACTTGCTCTTTCTTTCTGGCAGTCTGTTTTTTCTTCCTTCCTTTCTGAGTTATTAAAAACTGGTAAATGAGTCTTCACCTCCACCCAGGATTTTAGCTGCAATCCCAAAACCCACTGACATCCTGATGGCAGCAGAAGTGCCACCACAGGGGACCTTGCTCAAAGGTTTGAAATTGCTAACACACATTCTGGTGAACAAATATGCCTGTGGTGACATTTATGAGTAGAATCTATTCAACATGAAAAATATCCAACTAAGTTAATAGTATGGCTGACTGAATGTGAATAGAGGTTTTAAGCCTATGTATCTTTGATTTCATTAGGCTTAAATCTTGAAGGATTTGCCATTCTGTAACACACTGTTTGAAGTTATCATAATTTTAGGTATTACATGAAATGTTTCTTTTTATGTGCCCCTTCTTCTCCAGGCTAATTGCAATACCATTTGAGAATTTGTAAAACTTGAATGTCCTCAGGCTGTTGAAACCAGCATGGCCCTATTGCTGGGACCCAGCATGTTTTTGAATGTGGTTCAGATGTTGTTCAGGGTTTGGCAACTATTTGTGGCTACTTTGACCCCTGTGACAAGCACAGAAGCTGTTAATGCCCCAGTACTGGTTGTACGTGCTCTAAGCAAGCTGTATATTCTATTGGTAACAGTCTTATACATTCATAGAACATTAAATTCAACTTTCAACATAATATACAGATAACATAATCCTTCACTCAACTGCTTGATCATCATATTCCAGAGAATCTTCTATATGAGGAAGAATAAAGCATTAAGTATCATTTGTAGTAAACCTACCATTAATCCATTTCTTTTCTTTCACAGTCTTGAAAAATAGCCTTGGCTCTGCAAGCACTTTTGTTTCTTTTAACATTTTGTTTCCTTTGGATTTAGACTGTGTGTTGACTCTGCTGTTCACTCTGGATAACAGCTGTTCTTGCTGAATTGGTTGTTTTGGTGTCATCCTTCTCTGCACAAGGATGTGTTTGCTCTCTCTTTTCCTCTGGAGGCAAGGCCTTACTTAGAGTACTCCAAAGAAGTTTTTATTTTGTGGCTATATCCTCCCATCCAGAATTTTATTGCAAGTGAGATTGCTCTGTCTCTACTAGTTTTACATACAAAAAGAAAATAAAGAAGACAAAATTGCGTCGGTAAGTTTCGCTTCTGGGCCAGTTCTCTGCAAAGACTGTGGCATGTCAAAAACAAAGATCAGCAGTCGCAGGGATCCATGACCAGATATACATTTGTATCACTAAAATAAATTAATTAAAATAAATTTACACCCTGAGTAAATGACTGGAATACTGAAATTGAGAAGCACTCAAAGATGAGTAGACATAATCTGTACACGGATTATTACACAGTTTGATAAAGCTGCAGCAGTAGATTAAGATTTGGCTGACAATTACATATTTTTTTTTCTCTTTCCCAGTAAACAAGTGATTATTTAAACTGTCAGAAATTGAAACCAAAACCTGAGGTGTGTGCTACTGATTTACGGAAAATATATTTAGGCAGTAATAAATAATGACCTTGGAGGTAAAAGGTGAATAAGAAGTGGGTCAACTTGCAAACCTTGTTCAGAAATACAAGACATTTTCAGAAAGAAATGCCACAAACCTAGAAGTAGAATTATTTATTAGACATTTGATGGTAAAAATATATGAAAAGTCACAAAATATGTTTTCTAAACTCTAATATAATCTCTGCTTCAATATATAGCTAAAAAGGAGGAGCAGCAATCAGTATTATCCCCAAATATATACAAAGAAATGCCTTATTAAAAGATTAATTATTAAATGAAAGTAAATGTAGCAAACCCAGAATTTCTTCTGGGAATTACAGTAACATAGGATTTAAAATTGCTTCAAAAGATTATCTTAGTCTATTCAATGACAAAAAATTATCTAACCAATCTCCATGGGGTTTTTTTCCCAAGCTATGGACTTGTTTTTGTATTTAAATATTTCTTGCTAGAAAATATTTCTCCTGATGTCCTATGCATGTCTTTGTTGTAAATGAAAATTATTCCTTGTTAACTTCCCCTTCCTCCCAGAAAATGTTGATTTTGAATCCATGCCTTTCCTTTAGTAGAATGCAAATTCTCCTCCAAATCTTCTTGTTTCTCTTTTTTTTTAACTGAAAAACCCATGATTTTTCCAGTTTTTATTCACAACCATATGTTTTTAAGGCTACCCTCAATGATGGATTTGCTCAGTAGTGAAAGATTATGCTAATCTTTATAGCCTCTGAAATGATTTTAAATCTATTGCATAAGAACTAATATTTTTTTCTAGTTACTAATACTGTGATATACATTGGAAAAGATTGTTTAATTTAATGGAATTTTACAATCTCAAAAATCTTCTTTAGGGCTGACATATTAATCTGTTTTCTTTAATCTAGGAAGCATAGGGTTAAGTTTAAAATACAGTAGAGACGAAGACTCTGAAAAGTAATTATGCACCAGCAGAATCCCAATTCTGGCTTTTGAAATGTTTTAAGCTTCTATACATTTGAAAAACTGAGTTGTAATAGTCTTTTCTGCAGGAGGAGCCTAACAAAGCTAACTTGTTCTGGGATTTCCTTTTACCCCAAAGTTTACCGGGTATTTTGAAGTCGCTGTTACAGCAGTGCGCAGGTGAAAGTGTTATTTCTGCCTTCAGCTCTTGGTTTTTATACAATGTGTAGAATATCAGCAACAAAAATAAAGAACACATGCCTGGAGAGAGAATGATGTTCATCAGACCACAGGATACACAAACTGCTCAAGTTCTAGGCATTTTCATTAACTGAGTATTGCTGCTGTGGCAAATATCAAGTTTTACGTGACAAATTCATGTCACTAGGAATTTTATCTCTCCCAAAATATTTGAAAAATTATAGGTGTGTTGGGAAATCTGCTGATTATTATTCCCTTCATCTTGCTTCATCTCTGATCTCTCTTTCCTAAAATGTTTTTAAAGTGTGCGATTCCCTCTTGCTCTTTTACAAGTGCAGATTCAGCTGTATATAGCAAATACAAAATTTTTAAGGCAGTACTATGAATTTTTTTATTGTACAGCTGACTTGTGAATTTATACTTGGGAATTTTTTCAGTTATGACTTTCACTCTCTGCAGTCCTTTAGGCATCTCACATGCTTTCTTCTGGAAAAGCAAGAAGAAAATCCCCCTCTCCTGCAAGTGAGACACTAAGGGCATTTAGAAGAATCAGCAGCTGCCAAATGATGTTCTGCAGGTTAGCAGGCTGCATTAATCCAGCTTCATTTGCCAGTACATCACCTGTTCACCTTACACACTGAACAGCAACTTGAATGTCATATCATGCTGCCCTTAGTGGTGGCTGTTCATACAGCACTTTATTATTAAGAGAGTTGGATGTGTAAAAATATGATTTCTTTTCTGTATTTTGTTTGCTACGGCCATCACTGAGGTGATTGATTTTGACCCTCTCAGGTTTCTCCTCCTGATTTGTATTTTGCATAGGAAACATTTTTTCGTTTGTTCCTTTTGGTCAGAAGGAGGGAGCACAGTGTAGGTTGGCTGCTGTTGCTTTGGCAGTGACTCCTAGGGTCCTCTGTTCCTTCATCACAGCTGCAAATTCCTCTTGTGTGGCCCCTCCAAGGGCTGTGCGCTTCCCCCAGAGCAATTGCAATTTTGGTCAGGTGCTGCCCCTTTCCAGTGCTCGGTGCTTTCCCGGCCTGCTGGTGTTTGCATTATGCATGTGTCCCCTGCATCCTGGGGCTGCTGTGTGATCACAGCTGGCCTCACCTGACCCCTGGCCTACTGTGCCAGAGTTTTTACCAAACACCATCTGTATCACCTCAAAGGAAAGCTGTTGAATCGTGCACCTGCACCTATTTTGAATACCTGAAGCCATTTTGCTACTTCAGCAGATATTATGGCATAACCTGAATACTTCTTGTTTTTAGTAGAAATTTGTCTGGAAATCGATCCCTTTGTGCCTTTTTTGAGAAATGAGGCACAGTCAGCACTGTACTGTACCACTGAGCATACTTGACATCCATTTGGGTGATGTAGCCTGAGTTTCACGTTGAACTGCACTGAGCTTTGGTTGATGTGAGGGTCTCCGCTGCTCTGCTCTCACCCACCCATTCTGTGCAATCTCAGCCCTGCCTGGTGCTCTGGCAGTGCCTTTGCCATGCCCTCTCCACTCCACAGGTCTCTGGAAGGATGCCAGTTTTCACACTTGCCTGTGGATTGAGGCTGAATTATATTTCTTGCCAAACAACATGTCTGTACATTCAGTTGTTTCTGGGAAGTTTGCTTATCTACATTCTTGTTTTAAGGTAGGAACTTGTTTTCTTTCAATTCTATAGAGATCCATTGATTAATCACTTGTTAATTATCATTGATTAATCTATGATAATTAAGCAGGTAATAACGTGTTTTAAAATATTAATCATTTGCATACATGAATATTTATTTTTTTATTAATATCCAGAGTAAATTAATTATCTGTGGTCTTTCCTGTTAACTCATATAACTTGTACAATGTTTGCTTTTGACACAATACAATGTTAATATTTAGGCTGTAAACTTATTTAAGAAGAAATACACCTCATTCTATTTGCTGCCTTGGAGAGAACTTTTGCCACAGAAAATTCCTCAAGATAAATTTGCTGTTTCTTTACTGGTATTTTCATACTGAAAGTTCATAACAATCAACATAGTGCTGTTCCTT
This sequence comes from Phainopepla nitens, assembly GCA_013400175.1. Taxonomy (NCBI): domain Eukaryota; kingdom Metazoa; phylum Chordata; class Aves; order Passeriformes; family Bombycillidae; genus Phainopepla; species Phainopepla nitens. The sequence goes on along the minus strand of VXBQ01000960.1, from coordinate 1,191,338 downwards.
TCTCTCTGCACTCCCTATGTTTCTTTAAGACCTCTTACCTGCAGTAGTGTATGTTCTTTTTTTTTTTTTATTAATCTTTTGACCTTCAGATTGTAATTTGGGCCTCAGTGATTAAAAATCCCTTATTATATTTAAAATGATAGACTGTATACTGTCACCCACTTTCTTGGAATTGCTGAAGCTCTTGGCACACAGTTAGGTCTAGTGAGGATACACTGACATTTCTGCTTTAGGGAAAAGCATTTATTCTTCCAACACTTTGTTAAACTCTCTAGCTATCATGCTATACATAGAACAGTTTCATTTCTTCTTATAGCTTTTTTTGTTTCTTGTTGCTCCTTGAAGCTTGTTCCTCCATTGATGGAACTTCTGCAGCACCTTGTTTCTTGCCTTGTAACTCTCTCTCTTGCCCCTTCCTTTAATATCAGAACCAGTTCCAAGATCCCAGCTTTAATCTTTTCCTTACTGGGAGAGAAGTCAGTGCACAGGATTTACAATAAATCCCTCAATAATTTATTTTTCTCTGCTATTCTTGTGTGATTTATGTACAGTGCTGTTCCCTTCCTGCTCCTGCTGTCATGATTTGCCTCGATAGCTTGGCTAGGACAATGGATGGTATTATTGGTCTCATAGTGCTTGCATAGTATGGAACATTATCTTCTCCCTGGACCAGAGGGAGCTGAATGAATCAAACATATGGATTTTGGAGGAAGAGGTCTATAAGTCACAGTACCTTATTCTTCTGTCTTTAACTTCTTAGCCCCTTCCCTCCCCACAGTGTAAACAATCTTACAAAATTTCTGTGCTACTTTCCCTCTTGAGCTCTGTGATAGGGAATTTTTTGAATATAGATCAAACAGTTTCTTCCAAGATTATTTTTGTTAAAAATCAAACTCTAAATCTTAATCCACATAGGTTACTGTTATCTAAAGACAACAGCTCCAAACAGTGCATCAGTTCTGCTGTTGCTGGCTTCTTGTTTGGCTTTTTGTTTTGATTGCTAATCCCTTTAAAGTGAATTTCCTCAGATAGAGGACATGTTTTAATTCTGAAACTAAAGAAATATAAAATATATTTCATCTAAACATGTATTACATATAGAACATATGGGTGAAGCAAAAATAGGAATATGTAATTTTATTAATAATACTGTAATTGCCATCATATAAGAAATTTTTGTCTTGCACCCATTTAAGCCTGCTTTTCTAAGATCATATAACAAAATAATGTAAGTGACAGTATCCATTAAGGAATATATTACCAGCAGGTGTTTAACAACTCCTGGACTTTCTTGGGTCCAGTGCTAAAAAAAAATTGTCTCAGCTGTCAGTGTTAAACCAGATACCTAAAAGTCAATCAAAATGCAAAAACTCCAAACATTTTGGAAGGTGTTTGAAAAAAGGCAACATGTCTAGGAGATTGTACAGAGAATCAGAGATTTGGTCTGAGATATTTAATCATATTTGAATTGGAAAGAGCACACAGTCGATTTTTGTTGTTTTGAAGGTGCAAATAACTTGTTTAATGCAACACCTTAGGAAGACAGTGGTGGGTGCAAAAGGGACTCTGGAATGAGGAAACACACTTCACCTGCAAGCATGTCAGTGTAACACCGTGGAGTGATGGTCAGTGATCTGGGATACTGGGGCAGGACAAGCAGCTGAGAGAGCAACCATGGTCACAGCAACAGCACAGAAAAAATAGAAAAGCCCAAGTGTGGACATGGCGGGGGTGGAGAACACAGCAGTGAGAGAAAACCTTGGGGAAGAAAGGTGGAGAGTTACTGCTGGAGGAGTTTAGCTCTGGTTTTTTGGGGAATATTCAAGAGAAAAGAACCAGGGTGTAACATTACCCAAAGTCCACATTTCTTGCCTTGTAGAATGGGAGTAGTTGTTCTTTCTTTAGATTTAGAGATTTTATTTTTATTTTCCATATTTCTGTCATTCCCTTGATTATTTACATAATGCATTCCCTTGGTTATTTACCTAATAAAAAGATAAATATGATCCATTCTCTTAGAACTAATTTGCAGATCAAACGGCAACTCGTAATGCCTACTATTTATATTGCTAGTTTGAACGGACTATTGCTGTACTTGGAGGAGGTTGTCTTTAAGCACCTGTCAATTTTTTAGCTCCTCTGCCCTTCAGACCTGTCTTTCAGTGGATTCCACCTCTATTTTTCTGAATAAGATGGTAGCAGCCACAACTAACTGCATGGTTTCCTTGTTCTGCTCTTTGCTTCTTCTGCACATACTTTCTCACCTGTTTGCTGTTTATAATTTTGTGTGTGTGTGTGTGTGTGTGTGTGTGTATGTGTGTCTTTTTGGTGATCTGAGTGAAAATGCATGAGTTTTTTTACCACAAAATGACAAATGAGTGATTTGCTGAGTGGGAAGCACCATTTAATGAAGTCGAGAACATTTGTCAGCAAGGCACAGATCTTTGAGGCCCCCATGTTTTGCCGACTTACTTTTAAACCTCCTGAATTTGCTAACATGAAGTTCCATGGTGCAATATATTTGCCTAATTTTCCTCTCAACGCTTCCATTCTGCAGTGGAAGCAAGACCCTACTTTTCCCAAGGAATAACAGGCTCTCCTCCAAACAACTTGTCCATGTATATTTTCTGACATCAAAAATCTGAGACTTAGGATCTTACTTTGGTAATAATAGAACACTGTAACAGAGCTAGAGAGTAAACATCATTTTCAGTCCCACACCACTGCCTTTCCCTGAAACCATCATTGCCAATGTAACTAATGACTTGGCAAAATAAGGGAATTCCATGAGCCTGCTCTTCATTATTATGTATTGAGCAGATGTGAAAAGTTCATGGTGACTTAGTTTGCTGTGGTTTATTTCTAGTAGGTAGCATTTGGATTTTTTGGTTTTTTTTTAATTGTATAGCTAAACCTGAGAAACAGCAGATTGCTCCCACAGGAATACCCCCATGAAGAAGAAGGCAAAAGGAGATCTGTTGCCACCTGTGTGTGACACCACTTCAGGCTGTTCTTTGTTCCTGTTTCCCTTTGATGTTAGGGTTGGTTTGATATGTAGGGAAGAGCTGACTAAAATACCAGGGTGGAATTGTATAAGCACACCATCTAAAAAGAACTGGGAGCTCCTATGAAAATCAGGAGGGCTGGGAGTATTTTCCCACAAGCAAATACCATTTCATACCCCCTCCAGTGCAGGCCAATGTTACAATCTGCCTTTCTGCTTCTAATTCTGAAGAAGTTATTTTCTGTCCCTCCTGAGACTGATGCCTTGCATATATGTATTCTGTGCACTGCTGGACTCAGGTTTAGGCTCTGTGGGTGATCTTATGCCACTACAGGCCATTGTACATTCTGTAAAACACAATGAAACTGATAAAAGGGAGAAAGGGCATTCAGGTGAATTGCCAGAAGCAGCCCTCAGGTTTCCTGAACCTCCTGAAAATAAGATGGGGAAAAGAATATACTTTCATCCCTCAATGCTAGTATATCATAATGTTCCTATGCCTGAAACTCCTAAGATTCCGTATTTTCAATATTAGTACCTTTTGTCTCAAGCTAGCTCTTAATTATGTGAGTATTGTGGGAATTCTGTTAAATAAGAAACACCATTCTTGCCAAAATCCACAATTGCATTTCTCCTTACCTCACTGATTGAACACAAATGGTTTTCATGTAGCATTAGAGATGCTTCAGTAGGTGAACATCTATATACTTAGATAAACTTGAAAAGGTATATAAATGTTTATCCCAGCTATGTTCTTAAATAGATTTTTCAAGGCAAGAAAACTAGATAGAATCGTATCCTAGACAGAATTCACAATGGAGAAAAGTTTGTTTCAAACTCAGCTCTTTAATTAAATTGTCCAAACAAACAAACTGCAACTCAAAAACCAGACAGTACAATAACTACAGCAGTGAGAAAGTGCTCGGTTGCCTAGAGATTATTTCAAATATTGATTCCTCAGGAGGATTGCTCTGTGATACATTTAATATACTGTCAAATATAAAATTTGGTTAAAATTTTGCTTATCTCATTGAAAGATTATTCATCTGTTTTCCCTTTGCTCAGAAGTAATACTTTACTGGGATGACTTCAATTCCATTTTTGCAAGTTGTTATGTAGGTGGGAAATACTTGCTCAGGTAAGCAATGCTTTTTGATTTAAATGGAAATAGCTTGCTTGGGTAAATGACTGCATGGTTAGACCAATTGTTTCTCCATTTCCTTAGTCTTTATTCTGTCTGCAAATCATCAAACATGCATCTGTTCACTCTGAGATGATTATAGAAGGAAAAAAGTTTCATTCTTCAAACTTGCTGACAAAGATTTTATCTGATAGGCCATTCTTTGGTTCAGTGGGATTTCCAAATCTATGAAAATTTAGTATCAAGTTCTGAAGGTTGAAGTCTTTACTAAAAGGAGAAGAAAAAACTTGTAACTCGCAAATAACGGCTTAATCAATGTGAGAAGGACTAGTTTTTACTTAATCTGTGCACCTTGAAATTAAAATATTTCCAGTTTTCTCTCCTGTCCTCTTGGCCTTTCTGGATTGTCTTAGGTGATCAGACCTTGCTAGGGCTACATAAGTAGTGATGACAGCAGGAAATGCTTCAAAGATAACCCTGGAGCCCTCTAGAACATGTTGATGTGAGCAGCAATAAGGTGGCCCGGTTAAATAACTAAAATTATAGGGGAAAAGATCTGAAAAATTGTGCAGAGGGAGGACTCTCAGCTTGGAAGCTGGAGCCTGGAAGTAGCTCTATGAATCAGACACTTCCTTGGAAAGTACATCTGGAAGCTGTGTGAATGACAGCTGTGGGCATATGGATGCCAGAGGCACCCTGAGATACCACTGCGAGGAGCATAAACAAGGAACTGCAACAACAATTTGTCATCTGAGCAAGAGGTAAAAAGTCTGGAAAAATCAAATTGCTCTGAAATAAGGGAGAATATAATCTTCTGTTTGCTCTTACAGGTGAAAAATCAAAATTAGCAGCATCTATTGACTGCTCAAAGTGGTGCATCCCACACCCTCTTGTGTTAAAAAAAAGTCTTATTTTTTATCCCAAATGGAGCCTCTTTCTTGGAGAATATCCCATGCTGCACATAACTTTTCCTAAACAGGATGAATGCTCCTCAGGGGCCTGCTGTGAGAGTTTGGTCTCTATCCAAGGATGCCTGGATGGCTTCAGGCTTTGTGACATGGATCACCTCAGAAGGGAGGTGGTGATCTCTATACACCCCCAGACTGGGTAACATTTTAAGTCCTGAAAGCTGTATATAATCTCTTGCCAGTGAAGTTCAAATTCATGGTTTTTTTCTTTTTAAAACCAAATATATTTTAACTAAGAAGATTTTTTTTGTGTGTGTGAAAAAATTCTTAAAAATATAATGAATTTATTTTCTCTATTAGCAAGTTGTTTGCTTCTGTTGCTTTTTAAAAGTATAAAAGAAAATACAGTGAGTATATTAATAGCATTATATGACTTAAACTTATAAAGGAAATTTCTAGATATTATTTTGTAGCACCAGCAATGAAAACTAGTGGTGAAACATTTAAACAGAACTACTTTTCAGAACTTGTGCTCCAAAGTTCTTGGGAGATTACATTTTCTTTTCCATTACACTTGAACTCTGTCCTTTTCACCATAATATTTTCACATCTAATGATTTCTTTCATCTATGAGAGGAAACCATCAGTAACTCTAAACCTACTTTTGTGACTATTTTCCCTTCCCTTTATTTGGTTTGTTCTCATCTCCATTTTTATGCAAAGAAAAAGTGAAATTGCCTGTAAGTCTCCATCAATATCCATTGTTAATACTTATTTTTTGGTCTAGAACTGAAAGACTCACTGTGACTGCGACCCACTTACTCTACTTAATTTGCTTCACTTTCTGCTTTTTCATTTTTTCCTGACTTCTGTGGACACATCTTCAGTTACAACCTTCCTGTAATCATTTTCAAATTTTTATTTTAGGCAAATAACCGGGGCACCACAAATAATGTCAACTATGACTCTAATTTGATGAGGAGAGGGTATTTTGCTATAAACTTACGATTTATGTTCTCAGATACAAATGAAATTCAGAACAGAGATGCCTCTTTCCATGTATGTAATCAGGTAAGTGAAAACCTCCTACAAAGCAGGTTTTCTGGAAAAGTAATGCAAGATTTCTCCAGGGTCAAACAAAGTACTAAGTTTTTAGTCCTCAATTCTCTTTTGTGCCCTAGAAAAGATTTTTTTTTGTAACAGCCTTTGTGAGAAAAAAAGAAAAGATTAGAAATTAAGCCAGAAAAGCTCTCAAGATGCATGTTTTCAGAACATGGCTCCTTTAAAATATATTCCTGCTGGGTTGAAGAAAAATAGTTAATATTCTAAGATCTCTTATCCTGGTGTTGTTTAGTGCATTGAGAGTGTTATTATGCTTCACATATTCTTTATCCCTGTATCTTTGACTTGGCTTTACAACATTGAAATGGAAAGCATTTACAAATGTGATCTCATGTCCCTGAAAAGTTTGAAGAGCAGATATGATCGTATCACAATGAGATTGTCTAGCAAATAAGAGGGACAATGACTATGCAAAAAAACCCCGCATTTTCCAGTGACGGTCATTCTTTTATTTTGAAACTCTTAAAACCTACTAACATTAGTGAGCTAGATGAAAGGCAAAATTTTAAATGTCACCTCATAGCTAAGAAATCAGATTTCAAATTAAAGGATGGGAAAATTGGAAATTTTATCTGATTACTGTTAAAAAAAAATAATTCAAAGCTAGAGTCAAGCTTCTGCTGATAATCTTGGTTTATTGTTATTGTAGGGCTGTGGTAATAATCAAATGGTCAGCTAATTCTTTTCTATATATTTGAATCACTTTTTTTCTGAAATTAAGTACCATATTTTGTGAAGGTAGCTATTTCTCTCTACAAGATCTGAGCTGAATGTTCTATTGAAAAGCACTGGACTAACAGCTATAGAAAGCATAATACTGTACTTAAATAGTACACTGAATTCAAGTAATGACATTTTGGGGTTTTTTTGTACACTTCTACTGGTGAGTCTCAGGTCTGCTCTGGAGTAGTTTCCTATATCTCAAAAATTAAGGGGGGTTTTGTATAAGTTTTGATCAATCTGTACTTTGCTTTTGGAGGCAAAGTACTGTGGAAGTAAAGATAAACTGCTCAACAGTCTTTGGCTTCATCAATGGAAATGCAAACTGGTCACAGCTTTTGTCTTTTATATATGTTTTTAGATCAACAAAGATTTAACATGGACCACAAAAGAGGAATTAGAAGACTGCCCTGGTTGATGTTGTTGTGGTTTAAATTTGAGTTTTTTTTTCATTTCCTAAAATGCCATTATAGTGCGAATCCACAGGATCTGATACTAAAAAAATATCTTCCCACAAAGAAGGATGAGGTCGACCAGCAAAGACTATTCTGTATGGTTCAGATGTTTTGGATGCATGTGGTATATTGAGCAGTTATCAATTTGCATTTATGTCTTACATGCATAAGCTTTGATTGATTTGTTTTACCATTTAAATAAACAAATTCTCTCTCATGATATGCATAGCATTCTTTCCATATCCATGAATATGGATTCTATCTTTATTTTACAAATAAATCATAACTTCTAAATTAAGAAAGGAGTAGTTTAACATTGCTTGTTTATATGCAGGCAGAAATACCTTATCTATGATTTTTTTTTTTAATTTTGTTATTATTATTATAATGTTTGTAAAGCTCTGGAGATTCTAAAGCTAATTTCATTGTTGTTAAACTTATGAATAATCTGTTCTGTGACTTTATGCATTGCTGACATACAATATTCAGAATATTTTTTCCTTGGTGAAGGCTGTAGTTTACTCCTGCTTTCACTAAAGCTTGTTATCATTTATCGTGCTCACCCAGCTGCAAGGTTAGATCCCTGTTCACTGAATTTCCTTAATGCCTCATGTCTTTACTTGCCTGAAACTATTATAATGCAACTTTCTATTCTTATTCTTATTCTTATTCTTATTCTTATTCTTATTCTTATTCTTATTCTTATTCTTATTCTTATTCTTATTCTTATTCTTATTCTTATTCTTATTCTTATTCTTATTCTTATTCTTATTCTTATTCTTATTCTTTCTATTCTTATTTAGTAACATCACCTGTTTTTAGCTTAGAAATACGCCAGCTGATAATGTGTGTATAAACATTTGTAGCTCCTTTTGTGTTATGGCATGGTGTTTAGGATTTAGGAAACTGAAAAGTAGCAGAAGTGCAAGGGCAAAGGAAAATAGGAAACGTGAAAAATAATAGACAAAAGTTTGGTATTTCTGGCCAAGGTTTATAATAAACTTCTTTTCTAAAAAGCTAAATAAAATGTATTTGTCTTGATCATCTGCACAAAGGGATATAGGAGAATCAGAAACTACTTTACCTGACTGTGCAGGGACTACCTTATCACCAGCCCTGTCATGCAGGTGTAAGTTACGGAATCGTTCTTTCTTCCATCTATAAGGGAATGGACAAACCAATGCTCTATCCATTGAGTCATACTAATCAGAACAGCTGAGCTGACAAGAAGAGGTCAAGAAGCACCAGGATACATAATGGTGTGAACTGGAAGTGGTCTTCATATACTGGGATAAAACTATAACTTGTGGATAGTGTTTTCAGAGTTTTTCTAGTCCTCTGGGCTCACAGTTGCTGACAGCTGTTCCAGAAACAATATTCCATTCCACACTTCCTCAGAACAAAGCGTTAGTTCGTGGTACCAGTGATTCAAGTGGACAAACTAGACATTGGATCCACTAAATTGTTCCTAAGAAAAAACGTACCTGAGCAAAGAGGCACTTATGTCACCACTACACCTGTTTGAGAAACAATGGTCTAGAAAAAAACACTTCTGAAGTGAAGCCCTGCATGGCAGAAATAGGAAAGGTTCAATCAGGTGCTCAAATTCGAGTGCTGAATTTTTGAAAACTGAAGACTGATCCGAGCTTGCAGACACACACACGGCTGCATCTGTGCACACAAATCTGGTATTTATACAAGACATCATTCCATATGTGCATATCTTCTCTAGGAGGCAGAAGTCATTCTGCAAGAATATGTTCCTTAAAACCATTTTACAACATGCAGCTTCTTGGAAAGAATGATGATTTCTAATATTTTTTCAAGCTAAACATTTGCTTAAGATCCTTTGCTAAAATGGGCTTTAAAATTTTTTGTGGTGAGATTGTCTCTGTGACTAGATTCAAATTTAACTCCAGAACCAGACTGCAAAGTAGTAGTTTGAGAAGATGAACTATACAATCTGACAATGCAGAAAACAATAATTATAATAATTTTATTTAGAATAATTTACAATTTATTTCTAAAATGGAAAATTATAATTTTTTCACTGTATTTATCACAAATATATGCATAATGGCATGCCTGGATTTAAGACAATTTTCAGATATTTTTGCTGTCAGAATGTTTTGTAATGGCCAGAGTATATCCTGACATATTTCACCTTTGGTTTGAACGGCAATCATTGCTGACTGTGCTTCCTTTTCTTTCCAGAAAATTATGTCTGCAAAGTACTGTGAGTTTTACACTTGATTAAAAAGAGAGGGGCTTTCTGTACATCATAATTAGCCAGATGACCAGAAATGGCTAACAGTAAGGCTTGAAGAGTTGTCCAAGTTGAGTCCTTGGAGCTTTTAAGTTGAATTTAATGTAAGCTATAAAATATTTTTTAGGTAGGAACTCTTACATGTGTATGTTGACATCTCTTTAAAAGATTAAGCTGTGGTTTTTGAGCTCACCATTGGCCTGTGTAGATACTTCTGGGCCCCTTTTGGGTCTCAGTCATGCATCCTATCTGGAAAAGCCAGTGTTGGAAACCAGAGGAAGATGATATTTCTATCTGAATCTCTTATCTTAGGAAAAAGCTTTTCTGTCTGTTATCAGTTCATACTATTTTTATGTAATACTCTATTTATGAGAAATAAATTATAATATTTTTGAAAAATAGACATAAAAATTACAATTGCCATACCTTCTACCTATTCAAATTTCTTTTCCCATTGTATCCAAGCTCATCTAGCTAAATAAAAAAATCAGTAAGGTCCAATACTCTGAACTTCTTTATTGCTGTAAATGTTAACAGCAGAAATGACTGCCTTTTGTATCATAATGGCTCTTGTTGCTCAGTTGGTAAAGAACATGTGTGAGAATGGCCATGTAAACATGACTTGTTATTTAACTCTTGAACTAGGATGCCAACAACAGCTACAGAGGTTGTGCCAGGTGAAGCAGCAAAGCAGAGAACCAGGCAGGACATGATCCATGGGATGTGTCTTACATGACAACAGGGATTTACATCCAGGAGGCTTTTTGAGAAAGCAAATTGCTAGTGGAATGTACTGTTTGTACTATTGCCAGCCCTCCTCTTTCCCCAATAGTAATAAATGCTTGGGGTTTTTTTCAGGCAGCACTGTGCTGGCTGGGCTCCTGTTCGTGCTGCTTAGGGTGCTGGAGGCCTTTTTGGCTGCCAGGGCATGCTGCTGGATCATGCTGAGCTTACTGCCTACCAATACCCTAAAGACCCTTTTTCTATCCTTTTTTAGCTTTTTAGGTGCCATGATTCAGAGTAAATTCTGTCCAAAACATTTAAAGGAGCATAAGGCTGTGCTGTTAAAAGGAATCAGTAAAAAAAAGGGACATCAAGATCAGTATCCCTGAACATCCCAGGAGATTCCTTCCTGACACTGATTTTTTGGAGTAATTTCATTATCTATCTGACACAGAAGACAAAAGACAGCTTTTTATTACCCTGGAGAATGACGATTTTCCCACCTGTTGGACTGAATGAATTGTTGGGCCATATTCACATAATTTCTTTGAGTTTCCATTTATTAAGAAGTCCTGTTTGTGCTGTCTCCTAGAGAAAGACAGGTAGAGGTCATCTAAGAGCAAAATGCCTAAAAGAACATGTACTGGAGAAAGAAGGGGAGTTAAAAGCAAAGAGAAAGTATCCTTATGCATATGGCTGCTGATAGGTCCAACCTTTAAACATGTAATAAATGAACAGTGCTCTGAGAAAAACTTCCTAAAAAGCTCAAACCAAACAACAGCCTTTGCACCTGCCCCAAATAGCTATTAAATAAAAAAAAGTAAGGAATTCATAAAACACCAACCCCACTTCCAATGTGTAGAGACCATAAATTTCTTGTGATGAGTGTGTTGAACTTTCAGCATTTTTGAAGGACAGCAATATCTTGTAATTTCCTCTTTTTTTCCCTGTGACTTTCATGTTGATGGGTAATAAATGCACAAGTCTGGTTTAGAAATCAGTTGCTTCCTTTCCTCAAATCTCTCAGAAGCATGACAGCACATATCTATTTCACATCACAGTACGGAGGAAAAAAAAATGACACTCAACATCCTTCCCACAAGAGACAAATTGGAAATAGAATTGGAGCTTACTCTGAACTGCTTGGAAGAGCAAAACTGGCCGTGAAGTGAGTATGAATTTGCACCACTTTGACCTTGAGGCATCACTCCTGAGAGGCATAGATAGTGAAATGTAGGTGGCAAGAAAAAAAGTCAGTATAAAAGCTGGTGGGGTATTAAAGGAAGTTTAACCTATTTTTTTTATTAGCTTTTTTAAACCCTTTCTTCAATAACACATAAACACACTGTCTAGAAATATCATCATAAGCTTTTAATGGAATAATCCCCACTTAAAATAATTATCTTATTTTTAATTTCTAGTTTCTTTTCCTATTTCTCTATTATTAGCATTATTATACAAATTACAAATGTTGCCCTCAGTAAGTATTAATTAGTTCTTTTAAAAACACTTCATGGATTCCATACAAAGAACCAATGTCTGTAATAAGTGGCTTTTCCCCATCCAGACAGGTAATTCAACATGAAAGAAGCAAGGTTGCATATCCCTTCTTGTGTTTCACAGTTTTGGAGCATTAAGATGCACAAGATCTTTCTCAAAATTACTTATCTTAAGCTGACCACTATCCTCAGTGAATAAAAATTAATAATTCTGCTCTGTGTCTGCTCATTTGTTTACTCTCCCTTCAAACAAAAACCAGCTGCTGGTGAACTATGTACTGGTAGAAAGACTGAAGACTGAAATCCCAGTTGGTCTAAAAGAATGTACTTGACATAGAAAGATACACATGAAGGACCAAAAGGAAAGATACATATCTGTTCATCCATCCATTTTTATGTTACTCCCCTTTCTGTACTTTTTTTGATATGCTCCAAGAGCTCAGTCTTGGGTTTTAAGTTCAGTACTTCTGTCTGAAGGACATAATGAGATTTTTTTTTTCTAAAACATGCCGCAAATGGGATGGCAGTTTCTCAGTTGTAGCCCCTGAAAACTATTATTGCAGATTGATTGTTAACTTTTTCCTAGCAAACAGTTTTATCTCACAGTGTGATCTTCTCCCTTCCCAGACTTGAAGTTAAAAATAAACTGAAGTTTGCAGAGTTGTTATTATATTTTCTCTTAACATGACTGACATTTGGACAAAATCCACTTTTCACTCTCGCTTTCATTCTTTTCCCAAAATTTTGGTTTTGCTACTGAATGTTTCTGAAGAGTAGACATTATTTCTTCTTCCATCTTTTCAATCCTTTTTTATTGGATCTTTTGAAGATATCAAGAAAACAATGTTGCAACTCCCAACTGATTTTTATTTTGCTATACTTAATTATTTGAAAATAAAAGCCAGCCTACTTGTGCTGACAGATTTGCTGGTCATTTGTTTAACGGAGCCTTGGGCTGTTCAACCATTTACTATTCTAGCTGAAGGCAGCTCAAGGCATTTTCATCTGCCAGGCCATAATCAGTGTTACCTTATTTTGTGCTCTTTGTTATCCAGGCCAAAGGGCTTGAATTTGTTAATATGGAAAACCTCAAGTGTTATTTGGCCTTTCAAACTGTAACAAAAATAAATACAAATAAAACAGTACCCCAACTATCACACTGAATATTTTTTTTAATTGTTTTCAAAGGCTTTCACATTTTGGTGAAATAGGTATGGACTAGAACAATAAAATATCTAGACCCATGATGCTTAGAGAGGATTCTGCCAGCTAGAATCACAAAACCTGCAAGGATGAGTCCTCAGTCCCAAACCAGTAATGAAGGAAGCTTATTTTCAGAACTTGGCAAGAGTGCCTTAAATACGGTGAAGACAGAAATACGTATTCAATCTTTGGTATCTATAAACAAGTTTTCCTTTTCTTTATGTTATATTGATCTTTGTGTGAGGAGACAGTTTGTTTTGAAGCAAATGTCTCCGAGACACTTTGATTTTCTCTGAGCTTTCAGAGGAAATGTCTGGAAACAAAAAGGATAAACTTCACTTACGGTGATGTACTGAACGCTGCAGCCAGGCTGCTGACGGTTTTGGAACAGCCCATTTGTATCTTTGGGCACCTTTTCACTCTGCCATAACCTGTTGTGTAGACATATGCCATTTTCAGATGCTTGAGACCAAATATTCCTGGTTTTAGGAGAATGTGGGCAGCTGAGTGTGATGCAGAATGTTGTACCACTCCTTGTGCAGCCATGGTACATCTGACATGTGTTGTTATGGTTATTTACATGCATCAGGTGTGTGGAACAGCGCAGAACATGCCATGGCTTCAGCTGTCCTGGAAGTGCCACCTCTTAATTTATTCTTACTTCAGAATAAATTAGCAACCTGGAAATTTCTTTCTGGCTAGTTAATCTTTGTGCCATTAATGGGTAAACTATATTTTATCATTATTTTCATAGGTTGTGCTGTCCCCAAATTCAATACCGAGGAGAGGTACATTCAATAAAACCTTGATCCAGCAACCAGACATTTTTAAGAAGCAGTGAATTTGGCTCTGAAACATCCTTCTTGTAATATATTTCTATAATTGTACCTGCTGCTGCAGACATTTGCTAGTGTTAAGAACAGTATGTATACTTCAAACTGGACTCTTAATACTGAAAATGAAACAAAGAAATTTATAAACAAAACAGGGAAGACCATTTTGTACCCATGTTGGGATCTGGTTGGATATGTAAGATATATTTATGCAACTGAGTAGATAATGTTTTGCATCCTGCAGTGAGACCATGGAACAAGTGATTTCACTGGCCGTCCTGCAAGGCTGCACTTGTATATTATATCCTGTATATACATAATATCAGCGTAGTAACAACTTTCACATGGCTTAATCCTGAGAAACAACAGCTATTCCTATGTTCTTGACCCATATGATAACATCATTTGTTTGGTAACAGCACCATTTGGAGTTTTTCCACAGCGACTTGTTTACTTCCACGTGGACACTGCTTTCATCCCATATTTAGCACAATTCTGGTCAGTAAGGCACAGAACAGTGAAAGTTGTTCTGGTGAGGAGACTGACATTGCCGTTGTAAAAAAGGTAGTGAACTGTGACAAGAGTCAAGGCAGCAGAATTGCCATTATCATTGATTTACCAACAGTGTTTCTGGCGCTATTATGTGCCCAAATTATTCTGTCTGAAAGTAGCTTTCCTTGATAGAGCTCTATGAAATTAGTTTGAAATGTTTGTTCCTGTATTTGAATTAATGCAGTTTTAGAAAGTAACTTCAAGTTTCCTGAATCTCTTATAGACCCAACTTCTTTGGAAGGTGCCAGCCTCAGGGCTTCCAAATCCTAACTTCATTTGGAGCCACTTGCATAGTTCCTTCAAATTCCCCTGGAAATCTTTTTTTAATGAATTCCTTCCATGTAGCTGCCTTTTCATTGTTCCCTTCAGGATGCAAATTTAAAATATCAAAATAATTTTTTTTTCTCCACAAAACCCAAAATTATACACTTTAAAATCTGGTGAATTAATTTTATTTCATTTAACTGTATCAAGAACATTTGTTGTTCAAAAACAATTTTGAACTATCATTTTGGAACACAGGAAGAAAAAAAAGAGGTCTAAAATGGCTTTCTCCCATGGAAAGTTTGAGTTTTGATACAAATAGGTTCTTCTGTGAGAATTCAACTTTGAAAAAATTACAGTAGTTTCCCTAATATCATAAGCTTTGCAATTAATTAACAGGAATTAATAAACTCATCCTTTTCTGGAGTATCTCTCTTATGAAGAGAGACTGTAGGAGCTGGGCTTGGTTAGTCTGGAGAAGAGAAGCCTGAGAGAGGATCTCATCAATGCACATAAATATCTCCAAGGTGGGTGCCAAGAGGTTGGTGCCAAACTCCTTTTGATGGTGCCCAGTGACAGAAGGAGCAGCAATGACCATAAAATAAAACTCAAGAAGTAGCATCTCAGCAAGAGGAAGAATTTTCCATGATGGTGGCAGAGCACTGGATCACCTGCCCAGGGATGTCCTGGATTCTCCCCCTCTGGAAATATTCAAAGCCCACACGGACACGTTCCTGTGTCACCTACTTGAGGTGACTCTTCCTTGGCAGGGAGGTTGGACTGGATGGTCTCCACAGGTCCCTGCCAACCTGAACTATTCTGTGATTGTGTTCTCTTCAAAATTCTTATTTCTTTTTCCTGAATCATAAGCACATGCCATACAAAGGAAAAGTAAAACTATACATCATGGAAATGCTCCTGTTTGTGTAGAGGCAAAATAGAAGTCATCAACCAGGCAAAAAAAATAGTCACACTTTTCATCCTGTGAGCAGAAAATATGTTCTTATTTAATGTCTGGAAATCTCAGTAGTGCTCAGGGTTGTTGGAGCCTGTTGGAGCAGTTGTTCACTGCTTTTGTATAAGTTAATGCTGCTGTTCTGGTAGTAAAATGTTGAAACTAAGTATGAGAGTAATATCCTTTGTATGTAACGTGGTCTTTCATTATCATCAAAGTAAGTATCCAATTATTGGTAATTTGAAGAGCTAGCCATCTATGTATGTATATATGTATGTATGTATGTATGTATGTATGTATGTATGTATGTATGTATGTATCTATCTATCTATCTATCTATCTATCTATCTATCTATCTATCTATCTATCTATCTATCTATCCATCTATCTGTCTTTTTTTTTCTTTTTTTTAACCAGGAGTTTGTTTTCTTCAACATGAATCTAGATAGTTTAGAGTTTTCCAACTCCATCAGACTTTCAGTATGACCAGAAAGAGTGCAGCAAAACATGATATTTTGTTTTCATCTGTAAATATTTGAAAAGCATCCTAGTTCCTTTGTCATGAATGGCTGGATTAACACCCGTAACAAAATATAGTGGCTTGCTTTACCTTCAGGTTTGTTTCTAACTGTGTGTTCTGCCTGTAGATACTTATCTGTGTCCTTAGACTCACTTATGAGGACAGAACTTTGATCTTAGATATCCTTTCTCCCATCCTCTGTGGATCTTTCAAAGTGTGCTTCTTCTTGAAGAGTTGTGTTTTGAGATACAATTGAAGATCTGCAGGAATCAGCTTCTTCTGGCTGGGAAGGATGCACAGCGCTGTTTTCATTTTCTTGGTCTTTCTTACATACTCTTACAGCACCTTCTGTCAGTTTCATTTCAAGGAGGACTTCTCTGTGTGATCCTCTGTGATTTGTACATACAACATAAGACGTCAGTTTTCTTAATTACTGTGGTCAGTTTACATCGCTAAGAATCTGTCTTCACTTTTGATTTTCTAATTAAAATTAATATAGAAAATTCAAAACTGCTGTGACGGACCAGAGATGTTTTGATTTGACAGTAGGTTAACACAAAGAAAATTCTGAACTGCTTGTATTGCTGCTGTTGGTAAAACTACTCAGTGCCAAATAAAGAAATGCTCTCATCTATTTAGTGTGAAATTAAGGATTAAAGAAACCTGAATTATTATCATATGTAGGTTTTCTATTATAGAATAAATGCATCTCCAGTTAAACATCTATTTTCTTTGTTGGATATTTCTAGTAAAAGCAGCTGAAAATAATTCTAAGTGTAATTAATAATCTGTTTCTAATCAGTAAAATTAAGCACTCTATTCTTTTTCTCTAGTGGCTAAGATGCACCCCAAGAAGTAATTTTTTCTTTATAACAGGAGACATCAAATCCTCCTCAACTGTTTTCCATCGAGAAAGAGCTGTCTGCAGCCTCCTGCATCCCATATATTAAACAAGATCTCAAATTCTAAGTTCTGAGAGCCTTTGAGGAAATGCTTTATCTGTATTACTCTGAAACTACTCTGGATTGTTCTCTCCTCTCTCATTCTCTGTCCTGCACAAATTATCTCCTGACGATTTGGGCATATTATCTATCATCTAATTAGGAAAATTTCCTCAAACATTTTCTTTCTTCTGGGAAATGTCATAACCACCTGTGGAAAGTGGGTTCTAGATTCTCAAATGGCAATATTTCTGCTGCTAAAAGGCTTTCTCACATAGCATGTTCTGGAAATACTTTAGAAGCAATTTAGAACAACAAAGCTTTTTGCCTCCTTCTGATCTTATTAATTTTTAATGCAAGTAGAAGAAAACATAACTGGTGTTTAATGTCAGGCAGGTAAACAGCCCTGACACTCTGCAGCCTGGGAAGAATCAACACTGCTTTTCAAAAGACCTGGATTTTGACTAGTCACTCCAGTGCTCAGAAATCAAAGCAGGGATTCTTGGCACACTGTTTAATATTAAGGTTAAGTTTATGGTCAAGTCCTTTATTCACCTCTGACAAGGAGGAGAAAGATGACACATCAAAAAGATGCATGGATGTGATGAACACAAAGCAGATGTCAGGGAAACCGTGGAGAAAAACATCTTCTGTTCTTGTTATGAAAATAGAAAATATAAGCCAACTAACCATCATTCCTGAAAATTAAGGTATAATTATTTCTTGCATATGTTAAAATATAGCTCTTTTTGAATCACTGCATCAGTTCCCAAGATTATGTGGAAATTAAGTTTTTTAGCATCAAAAGAAAGATAAAAGTAAAATCAATAAACTCACAAGTCAGAATAAAGAAAAAGTTTTTAGCTGTCTTTCCGCCTGCCTGTTTCTGCCCATATAGGACTTGGAAATTCAATAGTATTAAAAAAAAAAATTGAAGTAACATTATTGTTTTCTAAGTAGCTGCCAAACACAAAAATCCTGTCCTTTTTTTTTTTCCTAGCTAAGAATCTTTACAGCTGCAGCAAATCAAACATCTCAGGGAATTTAAGCTTTCCTTACTTCTGCCATGCATAGAAGAAATTTGATTCCTATGCTGACTTTCTTATAATTATTCTGACAATGTAACAGCTCACTGAGTTACCTTCATGAATTTCAAGACTCTTCATTTTTCAGAGGCAGTAAAGAAAGCTTGTGGTAGATACCTGCTAAGTGCTGAATGCTCTTTGGAAAATTAGATAAAGGAACAGGGAGATTGCATTGGAACTAGACAGACAAGAACATACAGCTTTGGGGGTGTCCTAATTTAAGAAAAAGAAAAAAAAAAGGAATTTTCTTCTTTTTTTCTTTTTTTTTTTTTTTTAATGAGATGAAGCATTACACTAAGGCACTTTCAAAATCAGAATGTTTCTAATAAACTGGGTTTTTCTGGCCAGTGATCTTTGGGAAGAGACTTCAGTCTTCAGTTCCTTTTCTACTGATGATGGGTAAAGAACACCCTTTTGTAGCTGATTTCATCTGTCAGTTCAATCTTCTTCTCCTCCTTTGAAGTCAGAATTATCTAATTCCTCAGTTAAATCGAATGTCAGTTTCTGTTTTTATATTAAAAGAATTGTATAAGACACACTGAGCATTCAGTGCTTCGGTGGAGTGTTTATCTTTCTGTCTCATTGATTTTGTAGACAGTTTTCTCTTCCCTTCAATGTCCCTTTTCTCTTTGAGATGCTTACTGTGCTGCAGTGTTGGGTTTTTTTCACAATGCCAAATAGCATCTCAGCAAGCTTTCAGATGTGCACTTTATTATAAGAGGAAAACGTCTCTCTGTCATGTACGTGATTTTAGATTGTTTTGTTTTCAGAAGGATAATGCTGCTTGGGGAATGGAGGTCGGTTCAGATATATCACATCAAAACCTGCAGGTTCCAGAGACAATGCCTTGGCTTTGTCTGGCTTTCAGGGTAAAACAGCCTTTTAATTGAATGCAAAACTGAAATGCCAAATAAAAAAATGCTTCTTCAAGGAGCTATGGATTATGGAGCTGGATTTCAACACTGAAGAGGCAGAATCAACAGAAATATCACTACACAATCCCTCCAAACTGCTCTTTACTCTGCTTTTTATTACACAATGCATACTCCCTCATCCTCTGGAACTGTCATTTCTTAGGTGCTTATCAGTGGTATTCTGTGATTCAGAAATCACTGGATGAATCATTAACATCACAAAGGCCTTTTTCATGTCACCCTAAGTAAAGGAGTACTTAATCCATAAACAAAGCTATAATCCTTGGTTTCACAGTTTCCTGTTCTAACAACTGAACCTACTCCTCTGACTCAGGGTGCTAATGAGAATATTGAATTGAAGCTTCAGTGTTACTGAATCAAGTTGAAAATATTATTTCAGACACTTCAAGAAAACTGTCCTTCTCCCTCTTTTTCGATAAAAAGTGGTACAGTAATCCAAGGATAACTTTACTCAGACTTTTGGTCACAGTAGGATGGGCTCAGGGCTGCGTTTGGGACCTAGAGGAGTTTGCACACACTGTCCCAAATAACCTTCCAATTTTAAAAGGATGTGATGGGTTGACCTTACCTGGACACCAGATGCCTGCCAAAGTAATTTTGTCACCCTCCCTCTTCATCTGGGGAGAGATACTGGAGAGTTTTCATTTTTAAATCATAAGGAGCAAAACCAGATCACCCAATCACTCACCTGGTATTGGATAAAAAGCTTCCTGAGGCTTAACATCAGAGATTGGGATTGTATTTTGGTTAAATCCAACTACAAAAGTTGGTATATGAACGTCACAAAGGATCTGTCAGTCTCTTGACTCTTATATCTTCATTTGAAGGTAGTGACTTTACCAAAGTCTCGTGTTCAAGTCCACCAAGTTAGTGATAGGCATCAGACCATGTGGGTCTATGGCTGGATATCAGCATGGTATGAAGGTAGATGGAAGAGCCTGATAGGCTGAAAGAGTTGGGGTTGCCCAGAGAAGTTGTGAATACTATATCTCTGGGAGTTTTGAAGGCCAGGTTGATGGGGCTCTGAACAACCTGGTCTGATGGAAGGTGTCCCTGCCCAGGGCAGGGGGTTTGGAACTGGGTGATTTTTAAGGTCTCTTCCAACTCAAACCATTCAATGACTCTGTGTTAAATGCTGCTTTAGAAATCCAGGTACTAGATATTATGCTAAGAGATGACTGATACATAGAGATAAGTTCCCTTTTTCATTCTTAAAGTCTAAAAATATTCTTTATGAAAGATGCAATTGATGAAAGCAAAGTGGTATTTTTCTAACAGATGTAACAAGCCCCTACTTTATAGCTTCAACTAAGAGTCCTTCAGAGAAGATGTCTTGATCTGAATTAATTTTAAAATAATAATGGAATATACTAAAGTGGCTTTTCCACTGAGAAGCACAATGGTGCTTTACCATTAAACCCCTACAACATGTTCACTACATTTCTAGGACTGTGACTCCTGCTGCTAACGTTTTTGTATATTTAGACCAAGGAAATGTTAGAGAATGGCATTGCAAAAAGCAGAGGATATATCTCAAGAGAATGAAGCTACTTTGGGTGCAAGTCCTTGGAACTGTGACCTGTGGCATAAGAATTTCATTGCTACTCTAATGGATAATTATGTAGATGTCTTTTAATATGGAAAATGTCTTTGTTTTCAATAGGTTTGTGGAAGGTACTTTTCCCAGAAAAGCTTTTCTAACACCCATTGAACTAAGTTGAAAAATTACTATTGATCTGGATGAGAATGAGATCAGCCCCACACTGAGAAAAATGTCACACATATATATAGAATAGTTAATGTAGAAAAGTAATTACTTCTTGCTTTATAATTTGTTATAAATTTAGCAATTAATCACCAAAAATTAACAATAGTTTCTGGAATTCAATTCTATCTTACATTTCAAAGTGATTTCTTAGTTTTTCTATATCTATCACGTACTGTCATTCCTCATGAAATGAAATAATTCTACAAAATGTTGTTGCTGCTTTAGGTACTTTAAGGATTTAATGTATAACATTAAGAGTTAAAAGGAATTGTAAGCTCAATTTAAAAAAAAAAAAATATACCACACTTGGAGTAAGAGTATGATGCGCTATGTACATAAAGACATGATTTAACCAAATATAAGGCATTGCAAAGGTGACCAAAGGAAGTAATTGGCATGATTTAGAATGCCTAAGGAGTATTGGTTAGTCCAAATCCAGCTGTATCACTGTATCTCCCAAACAGCAAACAGCAAGCTTCAAGTGCAATAAATATTACTGTAGTGATGGAAAATTAACTTGTTGAATAAACATGCAATTGTTGTGGAGGTAATCACTTCTAAAAAACATAACCTTTCTGTGTCTGGCTTTCTAAAATGGAATAAAATTAATTAGTGGGAGCAAAACTTCACCATAAAAAATATGCTGAGGTATAAATCATCATTGAATGCATATGATTTTTTTTTTTTTTTTTGCAAGGTGCCTTGTAAATTTAAATGCAATTTATGCAGTATGTTAGTCCGGGAAGAGAAAAGAGAAAGTCTGTATAACAAGAACTGAATGTCTTCATATCTGAGAGGTTTCTCATTCTGGTAGACTTCAGTGGGCATATGGGGAAGGGGGCCTTCAGCCTTCTGAGCAGATAAGGAGCAGATTGTGC
Organism: Phainopepla nitens; assembly: GCA_013400175.1. Classification (NCBI taxonomy): domain Eukaryota; kingdom Metazoa; phylum Chordata; class Aves; order Passeriformes; family Bombycillidae; genus Phainopepla; species Phainopepla nitens. Next base: position 1,169,566 of record VXBQ01000960.1, on the reverse strand, counting down.
TGATGGCAGCGTTATCTGCCTCATCATCTCCCATATGAGTTGTGACCCAGCATCACCAGCTCCCTGTTCCAACAGCCGGTCAAAGACAAAGGGGGATTGGGAAGGTCTCCAGGAGGTGCCTGCTCATCACCCATGGGAGTGATTTTTAAATCTCTGCTGCAATTCAGCTGACTGCTACACTACACAGGTCATTTGTCTCCCCAAAACCAATCACAACAGCTGTATAACAGAAAAAAACACACAGCATGGAAATATTCGAAAAATTGTGTGCTCAAAACCATTCCAAGCTTTGTCTAAAACTGAAACTCGGCTTCGGAAACTGGCAAGTTTAATGTGATTATTTATGCACATTATTGAATTTTATCCAGAGGAGAAGAAAAGTGATTTGATGTCAATGATGACACACTGAAACTCCAGCTGAAAGAGAAGCAGAACATTTTGCAGGAATGAAGTCTTCCTGAGCTGGACTCTATTAGCAGCCAGCTGACTTACAAGAGGCTTTGACACACAGTCTAATCAGATTAACCTGGAGGAGAGATGAGTCCTGAAATGCTAACACTGACAAATTGCAGATATGTGCTGATGAAAGCCATGCACACTTGCTCTTTGCTGATCTTCTTGCTCAATATGGTACATGACAATGAAGATCAAAACCAGAGACAAAAACAGACAAATCACAGATTGTGGAGGTATGAAAAGGTATTGTACCTTTCAGCATCTTCTCTTTGTCAACGCATCCATCTCTTGAGGTGTGTGAGATATCTTGAGATATCTATTTTCACCTCAGGTAAGCTGCCAAGCGTATGTGAAATGAACAGTGCAGTCGTGTCCATCTGGATAGCAAGGCATACAGTTTGGAAGACATTTCTTTTAAAAAAAATCCCACAAGCAACAAACCAAAAGAAGTCCATGGAATGATTACCTTATCTTTTTTGCAGTTTTTTTTTTTTTCTGACTGTGCTACAATTAAATCTGCTCAATGGATCAGATAGGTGTTCTGCATACTGAAACTGTAGCAAGTACCTGAACAGATCTTGTTTTAATTGTCAGGTTGTACCTTTTGTGATACAGGCTAAGCATGAGCTCGGCTGTACAAGCCTTTCAGCAAACAACTGCTGGAGGTTCTGTCTGTGCCAGTAAGTAACACGTGACCAGTAGCTGCACCAGAGGGCAAGTGACATTACATAGCTTGCATCCCCACAGCTGTTTTCCCTCCTAAAATAGGAAATAATTGTCTTGTCTATACTGCCTACGGAGATTCTGAACACACCCCAAAGGCTCTGCTGCCTGAGTCAAGGTCACGTCTGCTCCACTGCTGCCTGCTCGAGGTCAGTGCTGGCACGTGGATCCTCAAGTCTTGGGTCAGTGATATGTGAAGAGAAGTACCCACTCTTCACTGTGCCCACTTCTCCCCCTCTCCTCCTCAACTGCCTTGCCCTGAACTCTTTCTCGTCCCCGTGGGCTTGTCTGGCCCACACTGAGCTCTTGGCTGGCCCTGGGTACTTGCACTCCTGTCCTGATTGTCCCCTGGTTGCCCTTCCCCTGTGGAGCAGCTGGTGTGGCACACATGGTGAAATTATAGCCCTTATTTACACTTTCAAAACCTGTGGCTTTCTCAGTTTTGCTTTGCACAAAAAAAAAAAAAAAACCAAAAAACTAACTAGAATTTATTTTCCATAATATCTCACAAAAGTAATGCCAGCAGGTAATTTTCCTAGCAGCACACTATTAAAATAAATATCAGATTTCTGTATAGATTTTATGTTTTTCCTATTTGAAAGTAATCTGAAAAATATCCTCAATTTATTCTGCATATGGAAATTAGGTTGAATACAAGACTGAACTTTCTCCTTTACTAACTATGTAAAATATAACCCACAATTTTCTTGTGAGCTTTCTAGCTGATATCATTTCTATTGCTTTAAGATGTAGAAACCAAAGATAGAGTGGTTTTACATATAGTTTTTATATATAAACATTTTTTATAACTTTTCCGTCTTCAACAAATAGTTTCTGCCTCAAGGAAATAAACAGTTGTATCCAAGGTCATGTTGTATCCAGAAAAGTTAAGCTCTATCCCTGGGGTTTAAGTATTTTTAAAAAATTTTCCAGGCATACTTCTACTGAAGACCCAAAAGGGTGTGTTAGTTTCCTTACACGATTTCAAATTTGAACAACTTAGTAGAAGAAAACATCATTCTTCGTAACATCTCTGGATGGGACAAGGTTCAGAGGACTAGCATGCAGCAAAAAGGACAAATGTGTTCTTGTCAGTAAAATGGCTAAAAGGAACAATAAAGTTTTTAGCATGCCAAAGTGTAAAACCGTATCTTTAAGACTAAAAAATGTAACCATAACTGGAGGATGGAAGGTCTGCAAAAAATTTGCATTTTTGATAAATAATGATTTGAACTCAAGCTCTGAATGCAGTGTCATTACTTAGAAGAAATCTGAAAGAGATATCAAGTTGTATGAAAGCCATCTTGACTTCCTCTGCTTTTTTTCTGTTTGCTTGGATTTTTTTGTGATTTTGTTTGTTTGTTTGTTTGTTTTTGGCACTGAAGGAATTCTTCAGAAATTTTTTTATTTCTCATTGATTCCAGTTAAAAAAGAAAGTCAGTAGCCCAAGGATATTTCAAATAAAAGCTAAGACAATGATTATAGAAGTGGAAAATGTATCTTAAAATGAAATAACCAAGGAATATAATTTACATATTTTATGAAAGAGAAGTTAAATGGCAATTTTATTAAACAATTTATTCAGACACGGTCATTTAAAATGTACCTTCTTTGTTCTCTTTGAGGCTTTAAGTAAAGCTGTTTGCATAAGTTTATATTATTACATGAGCAATTAAAAAACTGCCAGGGAACATTCTTGAGCATGGGAATCTCAGCTGCCAATGCTATTTGTAAGCTGTCCCTAACAAGGTTTAGGTCCTGTCCATGTAACACCCTCCTGAGTGATCCCCAGGCACAGCCCAGGCATCAGCCTGGAGAAGGGAATGTTCTGAAATCACGCTTTGGAGGTTGCTCCAGGAGGAGCCTCCAGGCTGCTGTGGAGGGTGAGAGCCTTTAAAATGTGCTGCGGTGTCTACTCCATTCCAGTTGGCCTTGATGCCAAAGAGTAGTTTCAAAGATTAATAAATTACTAATGTGCAAGCTTGCCTTGTCAAGGCCTTAGACCTGAAATGTCTCCAGATGAGCTCTTCATGTTTGATATTTCCTGTTTTCACCGTATCATTATACAGGCTGACATATCTAGAGACCAATTAAAAACTGATATCTGGTAGTAAATTTTTTGAGAACCAGAGTTAGTAACCAGAATTAGTCTTCATTTTGCATCATGAATATTTTGCATACTATCTCCAAAACCCAAGGTGAAACATTTCATGCTCAAGGCATTTTAGAGACACAGACAATTTAGAATGTCAGAATATTTTTGATTTATATTGAATTTTACTTTTTATCACAAAAATACCACTAAAATCTGTCCAAAGGTTCATCACATTGTTCTCTGGATCAGAGTGAAGAGCCAACAACCACAAAATAGAGATGTGGCCTTTGTTTTCTGCTCTTTGCAAAGATACAAAACCAAGAATATTTTACAAGTTTTTCAGACATTGAATACAATATGGAAAAATGAGACTGACCCAAGTCTGCTCTAATTTTTGATTGAGCACAGGAAATACTGCTGCTCCCTTACCATGAATCTGATAATGTTAGGATATCACTGTTAATATGGGTAAATGTAGTTAGACTAGAATTTTGCCTAAAGAATCAAGTAAGATGAGCACTGCATTCCTAGCATGTCTATGAGGCATAGCATTGCAAACTGCAACATTGTACCTCAAATCTTGATTTAATTAAACACTCACCCACCCTTAGGAGCACTGATTTCATTTAACTTCAGCATATTTTGCATGATCCAGTGACAGAATTGCAGCCCCCTGGAAAATACTTTAAAAAAAATAGCTTTATGGTACATTTTTTAAAATAAAAGATAACTTTTGATTTATGGAAGCAATGTTTTAGAATTATTGAACTGAGACCAACAGTTTTTAGGTAGCAGCTCTTTTCACAAATAATGTGCTGGAATAGTTGTCTGTTGATTTGTGACTGCTGAAAAGAAGAGTGGTAAGATAACATTTATTTAATGGTATGAAACCAAAATTTTCAGCTACAATGCTAAAGCAGGCCATGTTTAATTTGCAATATTGACGTTGTTGTGTAAAAGCTGTGGAATGTTGTAAAAGCACAGAAGTTCACTGATTTCTGAGCTGCTCTCTGCATGCCAGGCAGATTGTAGTGACACCGTAGGGCATTACTACGAAAAAAAAAAGTGTTTCAAAGAATGATTATGACAGGCAATTTCAGAGAAAACAACATTTCTCTAGCATTAGACTGACGTGATATCATTCTTTATTCTGTTTGAACACAAAAAGTGATGGTATTGGTTCATTACTTTGCTAGACTTGATTTATCTGGGCTTCTATCTCTTAAGGGATTATAATGATAGCTAATACTAATATATAATAAATTATGTATATTTACACTGCACAAGTGGATTTGATAATCAAAATACATGTTGATATTTCACCAACACTTACAAATACCATGCTTCTGAAATTTGTGAGATTTGGGGAAAAAAAAATGTTTCACTACTTGCAGAAGTGCCAAAATTTGCTGTTTTCCTATCAGTTTGTGGTTGGCTTTAATAAACATTTAATAACAACTTGTTTTTGGAATGAAAAGCTTTACATTAAATAAAACCCTTATTACTTCATTAAAATACCTGCATTTTTCTCTTTACAGCTTGATAGTCACTTAGCCATCCTTTGGTATTGTTATAGAGCACTTTTGACCAAAGATATTTTCTGTCTTTGAAATGTTTAAACAAGAAGCAAACACAAAGGGTGAATATTGGCAAAACGAGTACTGTAACACACATATTCAGAGTGTTACTCTTAGCAGTGCAAATAAATAAATTTCTCTCAATGAAAGTAATAATAGAATAGGTTCTGAAAAAGATAATAGTGATGTCCCTCAGGGGATACACCACAGCTCACCATCAGGAGAGCACAGAGTCCCTGCTCTCCCTCCCCAGCCTCCCCATCCCAAAGCCCCTGGAAAGGCAAACTCTGGGTCCAGCACCAAAAAAATTGTGCTTCTTGACACCCAGCTTTGCTCTTGGGACCTCTGGCATGGGAGAAGGTGCCTGGGCTGTGGTCACAGCCACGTCCAAGTGGCAAAGCTGAGGGAAGGGCTCAGGCCCAGGCCACCACACTCCTCTTCTTTGGAAGCTGCTGGAGCAGGAGAGCTCCTGTGGTACTGCCCAAGGAGCCAAAGGAAAGTACAAGAAGGTGCCCATTAAACCAGCCCTGAGCAGAATGGAGAGATTTAATTTCGCTTGCTTTGTTCCCATCGTTTCACCCATGAGCATGTGAGTTACATAAATTCAGGCTCCTGAGGCCTCATTCTCATTTGTTAGAAGGGCACTTCACATCACTCTGGTAATACGAAGAGGCATTAAAACGAGAGTAATTTATATTTACATTATTTTTATGGCTCTGTTGCTATTAGGAGGGTGTAAAGTGGCATTAAGAGAAACCACTATCAGGCTACTTAGGGCCTTTACTTCCAGAGCCTAAATGACTCTGGGCATGTAAGTGAGGACATCTAAAAAAGCATCTGTTTGATAAGGTACATATTGGAAAGGCCAGGGAAAAGTACTAGTTTAAATCTACTAAACTCACTCATAAACTCCTGGGATGCAAGATCTGCTGGAGTAATGCCATTGAGTTATCTGGAAGCTGTTAACCTTTTTCACAAGGCTATATTGAATAAAATGTTGCTATCATCAGAAAGCTGTTTGCCAGTCTCCATGCTGTAAATAAATTTGAGATAAATATATTGCCTACTGAAAGTATATTCATTTTATCACAACACCACAGAAATCGCAGAAAAGTTGTCTAGGATGTATAATAGGCACAAAATTGATGAACTTGGCAGCCTAACACTCTTCCTGCTGACCCGGGATCTACAGATGGAATAATGTTGTAAATGCCTAACCTCCTTTTATGTGTAACTTCTGAATACATGTAGAAATCCAGTATATTTTGAAAGCTATTTATATCTAAAAAAATAACACACTAATAAAAGTGGCCTAACAGTGCACTTTGGTTTTCTACAAATAATATTGCAGGATTAAGAATGAATTTCTAGATCTCAACCAGTACTAAAATCTGTGAACTCTTCTGTTATTTCTGCATTTTGTTGTCACAGAAAGTAAAGAGCAAAACTTTTTATGAGCACCAACCACTTTTACCTAGGATTTGTAGTGTTTGGCGACATGAAGAAACATAATTAAAGCAGAATTAAGCAAAGAAAGTAACGAAAATCCACTTGTACCTGCAGCTTGTTCATATCCTTTTATTCAGTATCTGCTATTTATTTTCTCTCAGTATGTTTCACACTTACTAAGGCCAAATTTTTTCTTGCTTGCAGATGGTCTTTCTCCGCTCTGTTTTAGTCACTTTGCAATTTATGTTTGTCTTCTTATGCCTTTATGTTTGTCTTCTGTCTTTCCTGCTTCAACATCACCCATGTAATTAAGAAAGAAAGAAATAGGGAGGAAATACACAAAAAATGGTAAAAGTAGCAAGAGGTACACAAGAGCTCAGTGCTCATAGTTTGGTTGAATAAAAATCTCCAAGCCAACACCCACAAAATTCCCTTCTGAAATTCTATAAATAATTGGACTTTGATATAGCTGCATGAGCAGTCCTCAAGTACTAATTAATCTCCTCTCATCAAAAAAGGTGTTGTCATCTTTTGACTATACTGGTCCATGGTTCATACCTATAATTTTTTTACCAAAATTAAACCATGTGAAAAAATAACCCCCACAAGTCTGTTCAACAGCTAAAACTTAACACAGTTCAAGACAGACTTTCTAGAGGGGAAAATGGTAAGACCAAATAATTTATTTATCGGTTGCTCACTCACATCTGATAGACACCAGCAACACACCCATGCACCAAGGAAACAGTAACTGAGAAAGAACTGACATTTTCAAAAGTGCTTCTAATGATGTAAGTACAGTTTTCAGTCATATGGAGGTTAATATATTTCTGCACTCAGAATGCTTTCACAAACCATTCCTGTAACAAATGAAGACTGCTGGGAGGCTGTGAAAACAAGAAGTTAGGCTCTGCTGGTGCTAGAACTATGAAAGCTTGCCTCCTCATGGTTCCTTTCTGGAAGGGACAACCCGAATGGTTTCTGTGCAATTTGCAGCATGGATTTGTGCTTCAGCCTGGTGACTGCTGTCTGTGGGACTATTGTTAGTGGCTCAGCTGTGGGAGCCTGAGACAGCTATTCTTTCCTCAGAAAGAAGATAACGATGCTGTGGTCCTAAATGCAATTAGGCTTTGGACTTTCTCAGATTCTCTAATGCTGCTGAAAGGAGCAAACTCCCTTAAGACTTTGACAGGGCACTAATCCTCTGAACCTTGACCCTGCCAGCTGCCAGGATTATGCGCCGTGAGTAAAGACGCAGGGAATGCTTCTGTACTTCAGGTGGGAACAACTTCATGATGAATTCTTTAATTTTAAACTATTGCAAGAGGTGTTGTTCAGGTCCTGTAAACATCTGTCACTTTTCTACTCATTGGAAACTCTTGATGTAAGAAAACAGTTACAAAAATCTATCTCAGTGTAGCTGAGCAATTAATAAACTTGCTGTACCTTTTTTTGCTTTCAGTCATTATTCTCCAGGGGATTCTTGGACTATACCACTATTCTTAGATTAAAAATTTAGGACAATAAAGAACTGCAAGTAAAGTTTATTTGCCTCTTGGGAGCAAGCAGCCAGAGATTGTTGTGTCCATCAGCTCTCTGCTCACATCAGTAGACAGCTGAATGCTCCTAAAGTAGCAGAAATTGCATTAGCTTTGTTCATATCAGTGTTTCTTGCAGCTTCACAGTCCAAGGCCAACAGCAAGTGCTCACTTGAGCATTCATCATCCCTAGTGGTTCTTACAGTGTATAAACTCAACTTCAGCACAGAGATCTTTCATTTGAGACTGCAGAAACTGGTAAATTCACAACACAGTGCCTGTTACTATTGGTTCAGGCTGATGAACATATGATTGTTCGCAGCCATTGCCTGATATTCATGTCAAATTCAAATCCTTCAGTCTCATCACAGCAAATAAAGTGTCTGAAATGAAGACCTACTGAAGTAAAAAAACTTGTCACAGTTCTATTTGGGAAAATTTGTAAGATTGTGAAAAATAGAAAAGTTCTTAGGAGCTGTAATTTAGCACAATGTGTAACTTGCATGTTTTAAGTAGATATGAAAGCATTTCCTGGCAAAATATAGAAATAAGTACTTGCTTCATGTTTTTCTGGGAAACATTTTTTGGAAAACATAACCTTGTTTTTACCTGGAATTTCATATTTTGTTCTATAAATTTACTTATCTACAAGCGAATGCAAATAATTTAACTTACAATTTAATTAGTTTGGAAAAAAAAACCTTACATGCTCAGCAGTTGTGATGGTTTATTTTATATAATAAATGAGTAAAAACCACTTTTTTTCACCACCCCTCCCCACCCCTAATGTGTTCATATTATGCCATTTTAGTGAAGTGAATGGAGTAGTGCAACAATCTGGCAAAGACCAGAGCCTGTATAAAGTAGACAACGTGTTTAAGAATAGGGAAAGGATCTCAACTTTTTGGTAGTTTTGAGAGAAGGTATTTTGCAGTGCCTGGTGAAATTATGTACCAAGGCAGTAGTACAGGTGTCAGGAAAGTAGATTGTGAGCTTCCTTGATAACTTGAATAAATAAGGAAAAAAAAAGTAGAGAATGAATAGAAGCTTTTTTTTTTTCATTTCAGAAATTAAAAATTGGTGGGATTTTTTAAAACTGATTTTTAATAAAACTAAGAACCAACTATTTCATTTCATGTTTTTAGTATTTAATATTCTTCAACCTGCTTGTAAAATTTGATGTTAAACATAGATCATACTTTAAACATTCCCAAAATGAAAGTGGAAAGCTATCAATCAAAAGAGTAAAAGAAATACTAAAAAATTACTGGAGTTTAATTTTTTCCCCACTCTTTTTTTTTGGAGAAGGTGAACATAAAATTGCAGATGGTTTCTCATCTTAAAACTTTCCATTCTCAGTGAATCTTTAACTGATGCAAAAATGTGTGCCCACCTTGTGTCATTATAATTTACAATTGTGCTTTCCCCACTAACTTTAGCCAAGTAGACCCTTTTGCCAGTATCAGATTTCTGTACAATCATTTCTTTGAAGTGTGGTGCTTTGGCTTTGCAGTAGGTACCCAAAATCTGGCACGAGAACAGTCATTGGAACAAAGAGATTTTGCTATCTCTAAGAAAATTCCTTTCGATTTGGCTGGGATATAAACCTTTGAAAATCAGAATTAACATGTGCTCAGTAGAGCATCATCAGTGGCTGATAAGATCTTTTTGAGCATTGTATCCTCACTAAAGCTGCTTCAGTACCAAAGGCTTTGGTACAGGCCAAATTCAGAGAAAATGAAAATGCTGCCAAACTCCACAAAGTTTCCTATGTAGTCTGTGCACAGCTAAATATTCAGAAAGGGCATTCTGTCCCTCTAGCTGTTGTCCAGACGTCCTCTTGGTTAAGAAAATGGCCTTGTTGCTAGTCTTATAATCACAATTAAGGAATTGGGAAGATCCAGCCTAGTGCTGCCTTATTTCACTGTTAAACTTAAAATGTGATGAAGTTATCAATGACAAAGGCAGGAAAAGGAGCAGGATTCTGTTATGTCAAGATTTCTCTAAGCAATTCCACTACCTTTCTGCATAAAAATTTTGGATCTCTGACCTTGCTTGTGTTGACTCTGTGAATGTAAATCACTTCCCAGTCATATCATGGCTTTGCAAAGCAGGGCAAGCAAAGGCTGCATCACTGTACTTAATTCTGATATTTTTTTACACCATCTATATTAGAATCTTATGCTTCTTTATTTAAATAATTTGTAAAATAGGACTTCTTCATCTGCAATTTCTGTGAAGGTGGTAACATATATCCACTTATAACAAGAAGACAAATTTTAACCTGGCAGTGATAATCAGCTACGATATGTTAAATTCAGTGAAGAATATCAATTTTATATCCTTCTCTGTTACGAACAATGGAATTTAGTGACTTAGTATTCAGTTTGCTATTCCTTAAACTAGAACAATAATATTAAAACCAACAAATTAAAACAGACCAAAAAACACACTAGAGATAGAATTTTTAGCATTTAATTTCCTACAAACAGCCACTATATAGTTCTGTTTAAAGTGACATCTCCAGACACATTTCTCTGGATACATTTCAGCTGCAGAGTTCTGAACTGTTCCTCAGTCACAGACTTTCCAGGTTTATGAACGCTGACATTTAAGACAAGCTTCTTGCTCTGGATAATTAGGCCTCCTTTGCAGGAATTCAAACACCTAGCTCACTTCTCTCTCTGGACCATGATTTACCCTTCTGTCCTTTGCAAATTTATTCTCCTTGTGGTAACATTTAAAATACCTTAAATTTGTATTCGTGGGGATGGATCCTCATGTGGTGAAATGAAGCCTCATTTGATGGATTGCTGGGAGCTACTTCAGTATCCAGCAGAATTAATCTGGTTGAAAATGTTCTTTTTCCATTCTCTTGCTTAACTCACATTTGCAGAGAAATTCGGAGTGTGTTTCATAAGCTGGCTGCTCATCTGAAGACAAAACCATGTTTTGAAATTTCGACTAATTCACTTACATTATTACTTACTTCCTTTAAGGCCTGCTGAAGTATGAGAGTATTGATGGTGGCAGTAGTGCTTCAGAGAGATACTGTGGGTCTAAGCAAGTTATCTTGTCACTGTCTGGGACCAGGTTCAAAAGTACCAAATATCTGTTTGTGAGGAGGAAAAGTTCCATCGGAAGATGAAAGGACAGGGATGCTTTGGAAGACAGGAGGAGGCTCTGCTGGCAGTGTTTAAGATGAATAGTATAATGTGCTCTAATGAATGTCAAAAAGAAAAGTTACACTTGATTCATGCTCAGTATAAAATATTCCAGTAAAATAATTATTTTAACCAAAGACATGTCAAGAGCCATGTTATTTCTCTGACAGTGACTGCAAAAGAAAATCTCTGGGAAAAAGGCCAAAAATAGGTGAATGCTTGTTCTTTATATTTGGTTATTTGACCATTTACTCTGGGGATTTTTGAATTAGTTTTGTATCTGGAGTGCTGCAATATTTCCTACATTTCTTACTGTAGTAAACTCTGTGCTACATTATTTCCAGGTTGCGCCTTTTCAACACTTATTGGCTTATTTTAACATTTATTTTGCAAGGAAATACTACTGAACTGCTCCTGGGATTTCTCCTTTTTGAAACTCTTTCTGTTAGAGTTAGAAACAATATTTAGCTTTGGGCATAGTCTTGTTTTTTTCATTTTTTTCCATTTCCTCTATATGACCCCTGTAACTAACAGTCAAGCTATCAGTAGATTATTTTCTGTTTCTTCAAATAATTAACTGAGACATAGCTTTTATATGACTATGATTTAGTTTCAATTTAGTATGGCAAAATGTCCTTCTTAAAAATATTTAAAGTTTAAGAAAATACCTTGAAAAATTAAGAAAGTTCCTGCTCTCTGTGCAGGTGTCCTTGTACCTTCTGTAAATACAAAAAACCCTGTCTACTGGGTTTACAATGAGCATATAGTAAATGTCTAGTTCCTTTTTTTTCTTTTCTTTATTTGAAGCTGGTGTTTGAATCAAAATCCACTTAAGGCAGCAAATACCATTATCACACTGTGCAACAATACACCTTAGTACTATAATTGAGATTAACTTTCAATCACTACAATTTGTGAATCAGCAATTTCGAGAGGCTTCACCAGTTTTTCCATGTGGAAGCAATCTACCCCCTGCTCACAAAATGATGCTTTTCTTTGGGAAAATGGATGACAGTGGAGTGGTTCTTTAAAAAACTGTTGAGACAGAACAGATGAAGCCAAATATAAATGAATGAATTTATACCTGAGATAAATGTGATCCTTATTCTTGAGGCTTCACAATCAATGTCTTTCTTTTGATTTCAGATTACGAGGCAAAATATGTATCTAAAACCACTTTATACTTAGACAAAAGAACATTTTTAGTAAAGTAAGTATTCTTGATAATGTAGGATCAGAAAAAAATCCTATGTCTTCTTCTGGTCTAGCTGAATTTTAGCAGGCTAATAGTACAGTCTAAGGATTTTAGTACTGATTTCAAAGCAAGTAAAGCTACAGCCTAATGTGAAGGCACAGATTAAAAATGGAGAGATAAGATAGACAGGTACATAATCTTCTTTTTTACATAAAATTGGATTTAGGTGGAGTTTCAGACCTAAAACTGATTCAGTCCTTTTAGGGCTGAGTTAGATAGTAGTTAAATCTGCTCCTGAAAAGAGATGTTTACCCCTCCGAATCCTGCAAGAGGTTTCACCTAGTCAGAATAGACATCACATATGTGTAAAAGTTTAGTCTCTCTAGAAGGCATAGTGTCCAAACTCAAATTTTTTCTTTCTACGTAGTGATCTAATTACCAGATTATATTTTGTTTCATGTCCTCATGGGAGAGAGGAAATGTATGCTTTCTATTCTCACCTGCTAAGTCATTTTGGTTAGCAGAAGGAAAGATTTATTAGATTAAAAGACATGGAATAAAAGTTATAAAGCTCTTTTATGGTGGTGAGGAGTGAAGATCTGAATTTAAGTATATTCTGTTATTTTACAGTATCTTCTATATCTTGAGTGTATTCTAAATATTACCACTATGAAAGGAGCTGGAAGTGCTACCACTTCCTCCTCCTATGTAATGCTGGAAAAAGGAGTAAATGCACATTTTTAATGCAAATTTCTTATAAACTTATATTGCAGCAATTGAACTATGGACCTAAATCAGGGCTTGAAATTAGACACTTGAAGCTCAGATCTGATTGATGAGGAGTAGAGATGGTATCATAAAACTTTCTTTTTATTTTCCCTTTTGTTTGTTTCTAGAGTCAATTAAAAAGTTTTCCTAATAACTGTTTAAATTTCAAAAAAAACCATAAAAATTCCAAATAAATTGCCTTACATAAATTCACTTAAAGAATCACTTGTGAAACAATCTGAATCAATAACATCTCATACTACTTTTTAAAACTTAGAAAATTATTAACCCTTGTAATAGTACTTAAAGAGAATATAGACAGCCAAGAAAGATTATCCTGACACATAAAGTAATGAAAACATAATTTTGAGGTCTGTAAACAAAATAAGGAGTGACTAAATTATAATTAATGTTAGACAGAATGGTTTGAAGTTTTCCACCAGGATAAGGTCTTTTGTGATTCATAAAAGAATATGTGTTAATCCAGTATTTGATTTTTTAATTCAACTTGATACTACATGACGTGAAAGTTCATAAGTTTGCACATATATACATAGAGAATTGATTAGGTGGATTAAATACTTGACAGATACCATGATGCAGCTGTTGGAGGGAATGTACAGAATCCCATCATAATAGGGTTCACAGACATCAGAGCTTGTTTGTTATGTGATATTTTTGTCAGTGATCCAGATGATGCTACACAATCCTGCTAGTGATCGTAAGAGATAATAAAGAACCAGGGGATAAGACATAGTGTAAAGCCAGGGAAATCTGAGTCACTTGGGTAGAAGACCAAATGTAAGGCAACATCCATAATTTAGCCAAATACACCTGGCACAGTTAATCAAAGAGGACAAGAGAGTCAGTTTTGGGAGCTCCAATAGTTCAGTGATGGATATGTGGGTCATCCTGGATAATTGCCCCAGTGTGAGCTCCCAACAATCCTTAATAGTCCACAGCTGAGCACATGAAAGGCATTGCTGTATGAGACAATGGCTCACAATTGTTTAATATCTAGAGAGTGAAAAGATGCATTTTTCTAGGAGCAATTCTTTGATTCACCTTTGAGAAGAAACTGTTTTCCATATGTTTGTAGTTGTTTGCATGCCCACATGTATGTTCTGAACCCTTCTAACTTTAAGTGGGGAATGTGAGGTAGTTTTATTATGAAGTTTGACTATAATTAGCTTCTCAGAATGTGTAAATAAAGGATAGTTAGTAAAACTCGGTCTCCTGCAGTTCTCCAAACGGTTACAGTTATAGTGATGTTGTTTTAAACCGACCATCATCATAGATGCAGTAAAGGCATGGATTCTACAGTATTTTACCAAGGACTTTATGGCAGAAGGGAATCTTTTGTATTTTCAAGTCCAAGTTCCTGGGTAATACAGGCAGCCATGATATGCAAACTATTTCAGACACCTTACTCAAAAAAATTCTATGAAATTCCTGTATTTGCAAGAAAGACCAAACATCACAAATTAACAAATACTCCTTCATTTTAAGATGTGTTTAGCTGTGGTCCAGGTTTTATCTGCATAACTACAACCTTTTAAACTGGCCCATCTCATTCATAAATCCTTGGTTTATGCAACTTAATGGCATGCAGTCTTGTCAAACTTGTATTTATTATCTGTTTTGAAAAATTGGTCATGACAAATGCTAGCTTTTTCTGAGACACCAAGCGTCCCTTCCTTCATTGTCTATTCTCCTGATTGCAGAAATGGTAGTTTTCAATACAGAATAAAGCTTTAGTAATTCAATGTTGATTAAGTAAGGGCTGTTATTTGACATACTCCTACCGAGAGAGACCATGTGAGAGACTAGAGAGGACTTATGAATTCAAAGTGTTACTTTCAGAATATAATGCTAAGATAAAGGGTATCAGACATAAATCATTAACTCTGTTAAGTAGGGAAAATAACTGTATGATGCCCTTGGTTCTTTTCAGTCTTTAAACAGTGGTAAAGATGCAGAACAGGCAAGGCATTCAAATCTTGAGTGACTTTTTAAAATCCCCTTCTTTAGCTATTCTGGTCATCACCTACTGAAATTTATTGTACTTAATGTATTGAAAATGCTGGTTGCTTATTATTCCTACCTTTTTTTTCTTTACTCAAGTTTTCTGCATAATTTCTTTCATGTGATTTTAAAAGCCTTCCTGTGCATGTAGGAGTTTCAGCATCAGGGTATTTCACCTCTGTTTGGCCAGGCAAAAGCACCTGTACTTACATAGAGTCAGCTGGTGTCAACAAGCTCCACAGATAGTTGGAAATTAGGGATTAGTTTGACTGGTGTTTAAAAGAGTGTCAACACATGAAAGTAATTTCTGTACTTGTGATTCTCTAATTTTTGTGCCCATATAATTGCATTCTGTGGGTTATCTTGTTAACATCCTTCTTTTCCTGGCTTTACTGTTTGTTCTAAGTGACTTTTTTCATCATGACACTCTTTAAACATCCCTCTGTAATGAGTCTGTACATCCAGCTGCAATCAATCTTCTGTTAGATATTCACAGACTGAGAAACCCTGATGCTATAGGCTGACAAATAAATCCCTTTTCCCACTGAAAGTAGAACACTTGAAGGAAAAAGAACCCGAAACAGTAATGGTACGAACACTAATTCCTACCGATTTCTAAGATGTCTAATTCCCTTTAATTTGTTTGGCTCAAATGATTACTTCCCCATGTATCTTAAAAGGACTGTTCTATCAGGTAGTATTGACTGGAGTAGCTGTGCGTCTAACTAGGTTATTTACAGAAAGTGCTCTTTAACATGATTATTGTTAAGAGGCAAATTTAGATTAGGATTTGTGTGTGTATTGTCAGTATCTTAGGTATCTGTCTTGGAAGCTGAGCATGGTCCATGAGGTTTTGTAGACAGATCAGCTTGCTAAGATATCCCTCTAGACTGGAAGAAAAGACGTCTACTTATTGCTTTAAGCATTGAGGTGGTTTAGCATAATCAACACACTTTTAGCAGCAATAAACTGTAGGTGCTGTATTTTATTCTAGATGTAGACTAAATCCTGGTCTATCTACCTGTCATACTGTTGATACTTATGGTGAGAAGTGGGGGACAAGAAACATGACTTTTCTATGAATAATAAATGTGATTTGAAAAAGTTCCCATCAAATTAAATTATGAAAGACAAGCAGGTTTTCCAAAACATATGAGTGCTTACATTCTGAAGGGAAAAGTCTTGGCAGAACCGAGCAAGATTTTAGGTGCCTGTATTTGAAATGTATCCTTGGTCAGGTGCATAAGTTGATCACATGATTCTATGATTTATGTCAGTACTCTTGCAATGAAGAGAAATTGGAAAACATGGAAAGGTGCAAATGTAGGACTTCAAAATCAGACTTGTTCTTCTTTCTTCTTGTTATTCAAACAACAGTTCAGCTTCTGCATTCCGCAGATCAGAGCAGTTAGATATCAGAGAGATAAGTAATATTTATAGGGGTAATATTCAAATTGTAATGCATATCAAATTATTGAATAGCTGTTTTAATGAAAGATGAGCAATGTGAGAACGAGTTGGTTACATTCACATATAATCTGAAATTGGTTACTGCAGGAATTGTTGTATGCTGTCCATCAGCTCTCTTTCAATGCACATTGTAGTTGTACTGTGTATTTCACTTTTTGATAAGTCTTTTGCTTGTGAGGAAAACACAATTTTATGACTCCAAACAGGATCTTCCTTACCCTCTCACTTGCTCTAATTGCATCCCCTTCCTGGCCCTGGGTGGTAGATTGCTTAGGTGGGAGCCAGCCTGGCACAGGTGGCAGGTTGGACTTTTATCAAAAAGAGAAGAACCATTGATCTGCTCATATCTGATCCATTAGGTGACATTTTTTGACAAAGCTGGTAAATTCATGCCCATTTGTGTGGACCTTTGCCAAAACAAACTTATACTTTTGTAAAGTTGGCAAATTCCCTCTTCTCTAAATGTGTTTGACGTTCTTCAAACTGTCATACCACTAATTGGTGGTAAGAGAGAATGCAGTTGTGCTGAGATACTAAATATGCGCATGCAAAACCATTTTCACCAAAAATTTTGCCCCATCCTGTGTTCAGAAAGTATTTTTATTGATAGATGACATATATTTGACATAAACATTTTCTATGAGAACTTTTAACATGATCTTGGTTTAAAAAGATTTTTTTTTAATTGTTGATAGAATTTCTTGCATCTCCATGTAGAAATTTTAGTGCAGAATTCCATGGTATTCAGAAAACTATGTTCCAGACCATAGAGCAGACTGTTTTCTTTATGCATCCTTAAAATGAAGGTGAGATCAATCTCCATGTGGTTCTCAGGCCTACCTTCTATTCTTTTCAAAAGCAGAGTTATGTGAGATAAGCTAGATTAGCAAAGGCCTGGTTCACATTGAGTGTGACAAGGCACTGGATGTTTTCTCAAAAATGAAGGTGCTTTGGAACTTCTAATTCCTGAGTAATCAATAGATTCAAACAAAGACTGTCTGGAAAAAGAAGCACATTTTTGACAAAGCTGCCCAATGGATTCTTTTAAAAAAGTCTGCCTCAGGATTTTTGAGAGGTAACTTAGCAAGGACGCTGGAAAGAACAGAGTTGAAAACACTGAAAAAATTTAAGGGAAGAAAAAAAGTAGATTGAGGATATGACCATCCAATAAAACAGCATTCGGATCTTTGTGGACATGAATGAAGGATATAGAAGTTATCTAAGAAGACAGGCATATCTCCCATCTATGAACCTTCCCAGAGTTCCAGTTCAGAGCTCCACTGCTATGAGAACACAGGCCACAAAACTAAAGCATAGCTTAGACACAATATAGTATGAAGAAACGCTGAAAAATTCAGAAAAAAGAACAAGACACCGGCTGCACTGAAGTAAATCTTTGCTGTCTGAGGACGGAAGGTAAAACAATTTTCTTTAACTGCATTTGCAGCTCAACAATGATACCAGGAAAAAAAAAGTGGGATGCCTCCAGAAACTGACAGTCAAGCTTTTCCTTACACCAAAGTATGAATGAACCTGGAACTCATAAACCAGCAGAAAATATCTCAGAAAGGCATAGTTTCTATTTGTGGTTGGTGCACTAATCTAAGTAATGGGAAGGAGGAATTAAAAAGTATGAGGTACTGACAGTGGAAGGAGAAGCACTGATCAGCAAGAAAATAAAGTAGCCAATTTGTTTTATGTTGGGTGATTAAAACTCCTCACAGTCTCTTAAGGCAGCTGATTATGATAATAATGCAAGACCACAAGCTTATGTTTTTAAATTATATTGCATCTTCTTTTTATTGGACACACAAGAATAACGTTCACTTTGAAGCCATCTCTGAAGGTGAAGGTTTTATTACTTTTATGTTTCAAAATGTGTATTGTTATGGAAACATCATATTAATAACCAAATGGGTGATTTTACTTCCTCTCCTCCCTTCTGATCAAGGACCCATAAACCCATGCCTATGTGAAGTTGCTGTAGTTTTTAATATTTATCATATTCTTATTTCACTGACTCAGGCAAGAGTGTATATTTTTCATCTGTCAGTTTGCTACCGTAAGTCAATGCTATAGTGACATCGAGATGTTAAAAAATCATTTGGCTTTCATGTTCTACAATTTAAAGCGGTAGATGAATAGAGTAAATCATGTATATCTCCTTTAAAATACTAATCTGTCCTTAAAGTCCAAACCAAACTTTTATTCTAACAGAGGTGCCTGAGAAACTAATAGTTTTGCCTGCATTAGCAAATTTAGACCTGCATTTTTTACCATCTATCCTCTAGATGTATATTTTTCTCACTATACGATATGTGTTTCTCTCTGCCTAAAACAGGGAAAAAAAGGAGGAAAAGAAAGCCATAATTAGAGTTCAGTGGTCATCATGCATCCTTAACTTATGTTACTGCATCTTTTTCCTCTTGATAATAGTGTCGAGCCTTTACAAAAAAACCTTTATCATTGCCCTCTTTTTCCCAGTTACGGCAGAGCTTTCATTTGCTTCACATAAATACTTTATTCTTGCCTTTTAATTTATAAATAGCCTCTTCTGTTTTTTGGGCATACTGCATTTTTTTTCCCCATTATTTTCAAATAATCTCAAAAAGTCTCTGTGGCCTATACACTTGGAGGAACCTATTTCATGTTTTGAAGAAGCATCTGTTATGTATAATTTGTTTACTGAGTATGGCAAGTGAGGTAGTTACCAGATTCTAGAAGATAATCCACCTGAGAAACAGTTCAGTATTGGGGGATTTTCTGTATTTTGGATTGGAACAACAATCCATTATTGTTGATATTCTTTCCCAGATGTAGTAAAAATTTGTAAAAATTTGAGGCGTGTGTGTAGTGTATCAACTGCTTGGTAACCATGACAATGATTTGGTTGGCAACAGAAATCACAAATACTGAAATTAGCTAAACAGTTCTTAAATTGGCAATTAAATAGCTAATGAGCAAGTGTAAATGAGTCAGGTATTCAATCTTCACTTCTAAGCTCTCTTCATCTTTTTTGTGTCGCATTTGCACACTGGATCAATCTGATGCTTCTGGAAAAGGCAGCAGTATGGTAGGAAGGGAGAAGTTGGAAGTGGAGCAAAAGAGGGAAATCTTTGTTTTGTTACTCATCTTCCTTAACAGTGAAAGCATCAGAGTCAAGAATGATCTGGTACAACAACTTGTTGTGCATGTGAAGTCAATGGTAGGTGTTGGACAGGATAATTAATAACACTGTTCCATGTGAATTCCACGTGTTAATAATTGAATAGCAAGATTTTCAGCAAAAACTTTTAATTACCTTTTCCAATCCATTGGGACATCATTAAAATAAGCATTTTGTAGTGCTGAAGACTAAAACCAAGTTCTAAAAAGCTCTTCCTCTGTCACAGTAGAAATGGACAGTATCTAACCCCTTCAAATCGACAAGGACTGAAAGTCAAGGCTACTTATGACCAGAAGGTGTCAGAACAGTAGATAAAAGTATCCACTTCTTAAGTGCTACTGAATTATTTCTATTTAATGTCACAAAGATACTGGATTTAAGCTTGGATTTCGGAGGATAAAAGGACCCTGAGTTCTTTTTGTGTCCTTTAACAGCGCATCATGAGGAGCTGATGAAATTCACTGTGCAGCATCATGTAATGTAACTCCTCTGTACATAGAGAGGGTTCTACATTTGTCAGTTTGTTTGGCTTCACTGAAGCCAAAGTTCCCTTTAAAACATGCTATAACTTGGCACCATTCCAGTGAGCTGAAATTTAAAAGGGCCTTTAGTAGCACATGACAAAGCAGTAATGAAAGATGGGTTGTTAATCAGAATCATCTGGGCTCATAATTTTCTTAGAAGTTTAACCTGCCCTGCATCCCCCCTCCAATCTTATGAGGTTTTCTTTTAGGCACTTCCAGCTTCTTGGAGATGTTAGAAGTCACTGTAATGTCATTTTTGTGTGGTTATATGAAACTGCTTGTATCAGAGTCCATATTCTGTTCCTTCACCAAGAATCTAGAACATAAACGGTTCCCTTTCTGAGAGGCAAGCCCATACTCTCCATTTCTTGAGACTGTAGTCTTTCCTTCCTGCCTTCCTTATTTATCCTCACACTCCTTCTGTTCCATAGAGCTTTTTATGTCTTTGCATGTTTCATCTTCTTTTTTATTTTTTTTTTTCCTTTCCCCAAATGGCTTGTTATAAAACATATGCAGTCAGTGATTTATGGTCTAATGTGAGGAATTATCTTATTGAACTCTTCCACCCTCACCTCCAACTCTGACTCCTTGAAGGTGTCCTCACCAAGTATTCTCTTACCCGCAAGAAGTGACAGTTCTGTTAAATCTTTGAGAACAAATAGTTCCTCTGCATGTAGCATGCATTTCAATCAGT
Source organism: Phainopepla nitens (assembly GCA_013400175.1). Taxonomy (NCBI): domain Eukaryota; kingdom Metazoa; phylum Chordata; class Aves; order Passeriformes; family Bombycillidae; genus Phainopepla; species Phainopepla nitens. The sequence goes on along the minus strand of VXBQ01000960.1, from coordinate 1,148,722 downwards.
AAGATTGTTACTCAGTTACTTTAGGTCATGACCAATAAATTGGAAACAAAATAAGCCCCAAGGAATCTGCATAATATAAAACCAAGGATCAGCCAGATTTTCCAAGGGTGAAAATGCAATTCCACAAAATGCTGGTGTTGATGAATGTGAAGCTTTGGCAGCACAACACATGTAGACAAACTTTATATATTTTAAGCTGTTTGTGAAGCTTACCAATGCTCCATGTGCAGCAAAGTGCACCCTCAAGTAAGGACACTGAGCCTATATTTAATTCCATCTTTTTAAATGCTTTTGTGGTGTTTTTTGATGGGTTTCCTTTTTCATGTGGGTCTTCAAGCTGCTCCTCAGTTACAGTACAAATGCTAATGACACATGGATTTCACTTAGAAGTTTTAAAGGGAAAAATGTGTAAACATTGCTGAACATTTTGAGATAGACCACATGGGAAAACCTTTGCATATTATATGGAAAGATAGCTAAGGTAAAGGGATAAACAATGGTTCTATCATACTCTCTTAGAAATAAAAAAAAAAAAAAAAAGAAATGGAGAGGGCTTTTTTTTTTTTTTAAGAGGTTGACATTGATCTTTTGAAATATGTGGTATTTGAAGATCAAATGCCACATCTGCTTTTGGGTGCAAGATTACTTGAAAAATCTACAAAGCACGTTCTGGTCATCATTACATTTATCCTTGACTTTTGCACTGTTAAGATGTTAAAAAGAGATTAATTCCTGTATTGCATGCAGTGTTCAATGATACATGTTTTCAAGAAATATCAATATAAAAATTTGTATGTTGTCTGTTAAGTGGGTTCAGATTAATTCTTTCCTTTCACTGCTTTGTGAAAAGCCTAGTCACTGTGAAAGGAGACACAGAATTTCTGGAAATAAGGAGCAGAGTCTGTAACACTCCTTTGCCAGGTGGTAGAGCAGCTTGCTGCAGCAGTTAAAAGTCAGAGCCATATGGCTCTGATCCACTGCAACGTTACAATGGAATGAAAAGTCTGGAAAACAGAAAAAGATGAATGAAAGAGTGAAGAAATAGTAAGTTACTTTGACGAATGTGACAAGGGCTGCTCTGAAAAACAAAATAGTCTCAATCTGTAGAGTTTGATAAATATCGACTTTGAAAAGAATAATCATACAGTCTCTTCCAACTCCTCATTTGGGCACATGGACCCCTATGCCTGTGTGACTTCTCATCAAGACTGATGGGTATATATAAGCTTAGGGGTTTACATGGCCAGTCTTGGAGAATAGGGAATAACCCAGCATGGAGAGCATGGAGGCTGTGGTTGGAATCCCTACTTGGCAGATGTAATCATGGCTAAGAGGACTAATGGACAAGCTAATCAACTTGTACGTGCTGGCTGGATTGGAGGGCAGTCAGAAGAATTATGCTGACCACACAAAATAAAGGTCTAGCTCAAATTCAGCAGATATATTTAAATTTCATAGATGGGTATAGTTTAACATTGGTATCTTCCTTCCCAACTCCCTAAAGAATTTACAGTTAATAATTAACAGAAGAATATCTCTGTGCTATCTTGCCCCATTAGAACAGTTTTCTGAAAGTTTTGGCAAATAGCTTAAGATTATTTTGCTTCCTGGATTTATATGATGAAGGAGATAATCTCTTAGACAAAATGGCTAGAATATTATATATAAGGCTAAAATATTATAGAAAGAAAACTCAAAAAACTGTCAAACATGCAGCCTGGTGAGATGGGAAATTTGTCCCTATTTTGAGATGAACAGAACTAGATGTCCTCGATCCCCAAGGAAGACCAAAGAGCTTTTAAAATCAGGAAGTTAGCTATTCCTATGAAAATAAGTAAGATTTCAAATTTAAAATTGGCCAGATCAGAGTAAAATGGGCTCATACACTCCTCTCCTTCAACGCACTGTGTCTTCTTGTGGGTCCTGGTGATGCCTAAAGAAGCTCCCTAGAACAGAGGCTAGACAGTGTTAAAGGCATAAAGTCGATATTTTTTAAAAGGACTTCAAATGGTGCACCTTGGGCAGCACAAGAGCCCGGCCCAAGATGGACGCAAGATGGATGATTGGTCACGAGTCTTCACATTTTCATAAATTTTGGTCCATTTACATATGAGGGTAATTGTCCAATTACAGCTTCAGGTTATGAAGCCCCATCCTCCCTGTTTGCTCTCCTCAATTCACTGTTTGTACTTTTTGGGCCTCAAGCTGCAATGGTGTCCTTGGTTCTCAGGCTGGGAAAGGATTTTTTTGTCTGACTGAACTGTGAGGAGAACTTGCTGATGCTTTATAGGAAGTTCAGAATTACACAATAAGACAGTACAGAATTTGAAAATTATGAAAACTAAAAGTTAAGGTGTCTTTTGACCTCATTTAATCCTTCAGTGCTGTTGTTTTCTGCATTGTAGCAAGCTCCCCAGTGTCCATGAGTCCTCTTGAAGGCCAATCTTTCCTGGGTACCACTGCTGGTGGGCTCCTCAGCAGGGTCTTCTCATTAGGTGCTGTCTTTGCCCTCTGATTCTCAAGATCTCCACACCACAACCTCCTCAAAATCCCCTAAAAATCCTATAGATGACTTAGCATATTTGCTATCAAATTGTTTTTCTTCAGAACTCACATACATGGAAATAAATTATGCAGCATTGACTGTGGAAGGTTTTGGTATTGCAGAGGTATTGAAAACAAAAGGCTCATGGCTATGTTAGGAGCGACAGGGAAATCTTTTAAGTGAAAATATTCAGAGTTCTTGCCTTAAAAATTTACAGGAAGAGGGATTTTTGATCTTAGAGAAATATATTTTTCAAAGACCTGGCAACAATATCAAACATTCACAGTTCCTAGCTAACAAAAGTATTGGTCTCTATTGGATGTTGTCATAGTTCCAGAGTCATATCAAACTTGGAATTTTACATCAATGAAGTTCCCCAGCTCCTGAAAAATTCTTTTTCACAAGCAAAAAAAAACCAACAAAAAGCAATATTAAGGAGTGTATAGAATGAAATAGTTAAAGTTAAAAAAAGACCAGCATTCCTATATGTTGTATTCCCATGTGGTAGATTTTTAAAGTTTTAATCTAGAATTTTGAAGAAATAATTAAAATAAAGTAGTTCAGAATTACACCAATTGTGATTTTTACACGATATTCATCTCAATAGTATTCTTTCATTAGTGTATCATTCATCTGACAATTTTAACTACACGTGTTTTATACTTTTGTTCAAAGCATATGTTGGATTAAGTAGGTTAAGATGACAATAATTTTAATTAAAGAAAATTTGAATCAAACCTCTTCTATCCAATTGTAAAAATTCTGATTGAACAGGTTTCTCACTTTTGATTTTCTATTTGCACGATGTGACTGCAAGAAAAAAGTAGGGTTTTCTGTCACAAAAACACCACAACCAATTTTTTCAATAATCCATCATGTAGCTATTGGGCCAACATGAGAAAATTTGGATTTTGTTAGGTAAAAGGGTATTGGAAAGGAAATGCAATAACATGTCAATTATATAATCATTATATTGACCCTACTGAAAATCTCAGATGCAAGAGTAATTTTTGCTCAAATAAGAACTAAATTAAAATTCAAAGGCCTGAAAAAATAGCCACTAGAAAGTCTTTTGTGAAACAGGTTACTCAAAATCCAAAAGTTGGGGAATATCTAAGCCTCTGACTTTGCTAGTGCGTGTCTCTAGGAACTGATGAGCAAAAAGTTTGCAATAAATACTCCAGTTCTATTAAATCAGGTACAATATTAAAATTATACACGGTGCCCAAACATTTTTTCTTTTTAATGAATAGTTCTTTTTTTATAAAAAATAATTTTTAGGCAGCTTGCATGTCTGCAGTTAACATGTAATAATGTAAATTTTACATTTACATTTTCTATTAATTGTACCAAAAACTTTCCCAGTTTTGTCTGTGTTACAAGAGCTGAGCTTGTGTGTCTCTGTACAAAGATTAAATGAGAAAGTGTGCCTTGAAATGGCCTTAATGTGCTTTGTCTTAGCCACATTTATCTTGATATTGCAATTATTATGCAATGCTTAATCCTTTTAGTGCAGTGCGACAATTCAGTAGCCAAATGAAAGGGAAGTGGGATGTGTTATCCTGTTGCTATTGTTAGAGAGGTAACATTCGCTTCAACCGTTACACAGATGATTATTGTTGAAATAAATGACCTGTGTCTGATGTTTTACAATTCAACACAGCATAAACTGATGGAATGTGAGGGGCACCACAATGAAATTAGTGTGTTATCCAAAATATAATTCGAGAGTGAGTTCATCCACTTAATATTTCATTGAAAACATTTTATGGAACATAAGAGAAGGAATATTTGCCTCATGCTTGGATTTATACAAGCCCTTTCTCTTTCGCCTGAGGTCAGCTGCCTGACTAAATAAATGTACTTTTATAAAGCAAGGTGGCAGCAAGAAACTTCTGACAGGAAAAAAATGGTCTAGTATGCTCATTTTTCATGAGAGTAGCAAAAAGATGAGATGCAAACCATGACCACACTCTGCCTTGGTTCCTTCTTTTTGCACATTGTTTTTACCCATCCTCAACCATAGCACTCATTAGTCCCAGTTAGAATCAAAATTACCAGATTTTCTGAAACTCATCAGTGCTTTGTATTGAAGCATTTTAGCTCAGGTGTGGAAAAAAACTTCGTGGTTAATATAACTTTCAATAACTCTTTCATCCTCAGTAAGATTTAAATCAAGAGTGTCTGGGGATGCATTTGTAGAGGGAAGATTGAATCATCTTCTATGTCCATCTAATGTTAGTAGTCTCTTTTTAAATAAAATAATTTTTATCTCTCCTGGTCTTGCCAGAAACAGAAGTCTCTGATGGTGTTGTTTGCTCTAGCAAGTATGTAGATTTTCTTTTAACTATGGACATCAGCCTATAGGAATTGCTTTCCTTGATATACTTACCTTTTCAAAAAAGAGTGTAGAAGCAAAAAGCATCTAGGAAACATCCTGAGAATAAGATCTCTCTACCTGTGACTGCTAGAGGGGAACTAAGCAGTTTGTAAAATAAAAATCAATAGGAAAGCTGTCAGGCACTGGCAACTTATTTACAGGAAAAAATTGTCTTTCATGATTTCTTTTGTCTTAATTTAATTTATATAGGTGGATTTTTGCTTTAATCTATCTTAGGAAACTAAATCTCCTATAAGAATTTTGGGGATTTTTGCTTTCAAACATCTTCAATACAGGTACAAGTTTTTACATATATTAAAGATTTTCAAAAAAATCCAATTTTGTAATGATATTTAAATCTTTCAAGTTTTGGCTTGGGTTTGGGTGATTTTTGTGTTTTGGAGTTTAGCACAAGAAGCTAAAAGTATCTTATCCACTCTGTCTGTTCTATAGCTGACCTCTTTTAACTATTTTGTCATGTTTTGCTCTTACCTGAAGCTGGTCCATCTGGGATCCCATCTTGAGACATAGAGACTAATAGCTCTTAGATGATGCTGAAAATCTTCTTTTAAATTATAAGACCTTGTCTAGACTAGGATTACTGTTATAAATGTGTTTGTTGGCTAATTCTGATGAGTCGTTCCATATCAGTCTAGATAAGGTGGCTGTGTCTTTGGAAATATTTTCCTGCCTAAGTGTTGTGGATTTGATCCTCCTTTTTTGTTTATGTGTGCATCTATTTGTATGAAAATTAGTATATGCCAATTCTATTCATTCATTCATGTATCACTTACTTTGCACAAATATGTAAACTAGGTGCAAGGGAGTGAGTAATTAAATCCCTTGTGTGTGTGTGTGTATGTGTAGAACATAACTATTTGATCTCTGAATAAAAGACAAATAGAATAGGCATTCTGAGGGAAATTTGGAGCTTCAATCCTGTTTTAATAGAAAAGAAACCACGATTAGAATAATAAAAAAAATAATAATTTTGGTGCTATGATAGGAATAAGCCATATTTCCAAAATCCTGATGGGGAACTTGGATTCGTAAAGAATTATTAAACTCCGGTCCAACTTGACAAACAAAGAAAGAAAGGCAGGAAGAAGAGAGAACTGATGAATGTCTGGGCAGAAGTCTCTGTACCTTAACACGTGCACACAAGATTAGACTGTGCTGCTAGAGCATTTTATGCTACACGGTAACAAAGAAGCATAAAAGTGTTCGAACACTGCGAACTGTGTAATGAGGTAATTTCTTGTCTGGGAGAAGACTGTGAGCATGCAAGAAGCTTCCATTGCATTTTCGTATAGCATATAGCTGTTATTGCTATTGTTGTTGCTGTTGTTGTTATTATTATTACAATTATTGACGCTCCCAGACCACTGAGACCCTCGGTGGATAAGTTTCACACCCCAGCAAGGCTGCCTTGGCAGAGCAGAGCTTTGTGCTGTCCTGGTTACTATGCTCCAAAGTGCACAATCCAGGGCAGGGAGCCATACAGCCCTGCCAGCTTTGTGCCACTGGAGGAAATATCAAACTGCTGCAACAAAAGGTCTGGCACAAGGCAAGGAATTTGTCTCTAGGGGACATGAGAGTCCATTCATTATTACCTGTAGTTTTAACCAAAAAAGTTTTCTACAGATCTCCTAAAATGGTGGAATACACTTTTTGTTTATCCTGACTAAGGAGTATACCTAATGCTGACATATACAGAGGTAGAAAGCAGACTAATGCAAAAAAAAGAAATTTAGCTAAAAACTGATTTGAAATTTAGAACTATAAAGGCTTTCACTGCACTTTCTTTTCTTTATTTATTTTGTAGTTAAAAAGAAGTTGCCAGGGAACACACTCTGCCAGGACCCTACATGAATCCACTCTGACTTGTTTTGGGAGCAAACACAAAACCTTCTATAAGGCCTTGCTACTGCAAGCACTGTCACTCACTTCAACCTGCAAATTTCAAGCAGTTTTTCCCCTCTTTCTCCACCAAATAAGTAAATTGAATTAAAGAAAAAAAAAAGTCTCTAACAAAAGCTTGCCTGAAGTAAAGCTCTTATATTTAAATTGTGAAAAGCCAGACAGAAAGCCAGTATGTGTTTCAGCTGTTCCTTTTATATGGAAGGTGTCTGGCTACTGCTGGGATGATGACACTGGGAATTTTTGTTTGATGTTTGTGCTCTTTTTGAGCCATTCTTTTCTACTGACTAAATTTATATATGTAGAAGGTCTTATTCTGCCAGAACAGAATATGAGTTCTGAAATTGTCCACTATGGTTATATGCAAAACCCAAATTTTCCAAAGTCTGATTAATTTTTTAGTGATGGATAATAACATAATGAGGATATTGACATTGGGTATAATACTTCAATGACCAAATTACCTTTAGAATTTTGTCTTGTATAAACATCTTGAATTCCAGTCCTCAGAGTTAGGATATTCTTACAAAAAACATCACATATTTTTGCATGTGTCTAACAATACTAACTCCACCACGGCATCAGAACAACTTTTCAGTGCTCTACAAATAGGCAGAAATGACAAAAATTGGCCATCCAGGAAACAGACTAATTCAGCATTGCTTTTATCAGTTTACTTTTGACAGAGATCCTTTAAAAGTATTTGAATTCCTCTCTGTTGGATACCTGTCAGAAAAGAAAGGAAGTTATTATAAAACAAATCCCTCAAGCTGAGATGAATTTTTCCTGCTTTTTGAATCAGCTGTAATCCTATAATTCTGCCCAAACTGGTATTATGATAGTAATAATGCAAAATACTCACAATGTATCAAAATTAATTTTTTAGAATTTGATAAAGAATGACGACTTCAGATGAATGATTTTATCGCAAAGAACATCTCAGCCTGTTGCAAGATTAAACCAGGAAAAAGCGACAAGTCCTACCCAGCTGGCATTGGCTCCCTGTGTCGCAGAATGTGCTCATCACTCTGTGCATAATCCCAAAGACAATGAACAGAGCCCTGCAGTGGCCATTGATGCTCTTCAGGGGGGTATTAATCAAACAAATCCAGCAGGTTTAGGGTCATTCCAGCTGTGCAGATCGTGATATGTGACCCTTTAGTGCCTCAAGATTCAGTTTGACCACTGCTTCACTGAGATTTATTTAATAATAATATTCTCTTCGAATGGCTGTCGAATCTCTTCCAGGAAAGCTTGGAGCTACAAAGTAATCCAAAATATTTAATCAAAGAATCTCCCTCCCCTGCCTATGGCTGGACTATTTAATAAGGAAGAGAAAACTGAGAACTGGAGGGAAGACTGCATACTGGATGGGATGAATCTGACGGGATCCAGAAGGATTTCATAACCAAACCTTTTATTATGTCTTTGCTGCAGCAATAGCTGATAATAGAGCAAAGATCAATGAAGTTTTGAGTATTGCCAAAGAGGAACATCATGCCACCACAGGTAATTGTCAGAGTATCCAGTGTTACCTGAAATGTTTTGGAGCAGGCTGGGAGCAGCTATTGGTCTGCAGATACAGCCTGAAACTGGAAGCTATGACCAGCCACCTGTGCGACAAGAGTTGGGTGTACACCGTGTCCTCCCACTCTGTTCCTATCCTCTCCCAGACAGGGATCAACTGCAAAGAAAACCTGGGGGACAAGAAGAGGTCATCCAGATCAAGGTGCCAAGATGGAAGCACTCAGGCCAGGCCTCACCAAATCTGTATTTTAGGACCAGCTGATAAACTTTGTGAAGATACCATGACTAATCAAGCCTGTGCTCTGATGGAGCACAAATAAAGGATATTTGGTGGTCAGGCTTGGCTTTTCCTCCTTAAATGCTACCTGTACCTAAAAAGGGTGTAAAAAAGGAAACATCTTGACAAAAAAGGGCAAGTTCTGTAGGCAATGACCATAAACAGATGTTTACTCTTTTGCTTTCTTTGTTTGTTTAAATACATTGTATCTTCCCACTGCTGCCACAACCAATCTCTTTCTTTAAATATTTCTCACTTTTTTTATACACATTTATTTTTCATTCAATGTTCACACTTTCTTAGTACCTGGATAGTGTGAAATACCTGCCTTTGTGCAAAATGTAGCTGAAAATTGGAACATCGCTGCATTTTTATATCTAATTGAAAATAAATACATAAAGCTGCCAGTTGTGCTGTGCCTTTTGCCTGATGAAAGGTCATTCTTAATCTTTTTCATAGTTAATGGAATGCACTATTGTGATTATACTGAAATCTGAATGCCTTTGGAAAGTTTGAAAACTAAACAATTTTGTGCGAGATAACAGAGAAAAATAATTTCCTTTGAAGAATGACCTTTCAAATGTGACTAGTCCCTATCTTTTCAGTGATGCTAACATGTCAGCTTCACATTGTGTACAAACCTCCCTGTCTCTGCCATATGCAAATATCCTCACTAAAACGGTAAAACAATGCTACAGATCGTAATATTTATTTTTTCACAAATGTTCATCAGATAATAGCTTTTAAGCATCTTTGAATACAGAGCACTGTAGGGGCTGTCAGCTTAGCCAGTTGATTTTGTTTACAAAATGTCAGCATCTCCTTTTTTCTGAAAAGGACAGATGATAGTGTCTCCTCAAGAAGGAAACCTCAGGCCAACTCTCAGCTTACACCATCAGCAGTGACCTCTACTGTCTTACTCACAGCAACAGAAATAACAAAAGGTAATTGTCGCATATGTGGGGACAGAAAAAAGGTTCAAGAACATCAAGATGAAAGAGATTTTTACAAGGTAGTAAATAAATTTTATTTTTAGAATGCAGCCTGTTTCTCAGAACTATTTGCATATGAGAAACGGTAATAGGAAAAAAATCATAGTGTACTATTCAGAAATGCGTTTATGTGCCTATTGAGTAAAACAGTTAAAATCAGATGCTGCTACTGGGCCATTTATGCTATTGGAATGTATGTTCACATTGTTGACAGGAATTACATGGCAAGATCCAATAAATTTATGCCACATTGTGACTATATTTCCATCTTTCTAGCTTTCATCTTCCATTTTACCCTAGAGGTAGTATATATTTTGTTGTCCATCACAGAGTTGTGCATAGAAATCTCTGCTTTTTGGACTTGTGCAGCCATGAAGTGTAAATAGAAGCAATACAGCCACAAAGGTAGAAAAACACATTTTAAACCATTGAAACACAGGCATTTGCAAGGACTTTGTACTGAAATTATTTCATTAATTAAAAAAAAAAATGCACGAATGCACATTCCACATCAAAATAGCACCGTACTGTGAGTAATGATTTGTATATTACTTGACATTAGGTGGTCATGATGTTCCAGACAACATGCCTTCCGGAACCACACTGGTTTAAGATTCCACGCACTTAAGATTTACATGTAGAGAAATTAGTTTATATTCATGATATTTTATTGAATCACAAGATGTCAGGTGAGCTGTGGGATTGGTTTAGACTTTAATTATGACTTGTAATAACCTATAACTTTTTTATTTGACGCATTATGGTAATACAGAAGACGGGCTTCTTTCATCTCAGCAACATCTCTTCAGTATTTGAAATCCTTCCTAAGATTTTGAAGTATAAGCCAAAAAGAACTCTGTATCACATTCCTCATCCCTATTATGCTACTTAGTCATAAAGTGATAGAAGAATCCAGCTGCATGCTTTCTTGTTTGAGAAGATTATCTGTTTATTTGGGTTGCTTTTGTATAGCAACTCTTTTTGTCAACTGCTCCTTCCAGCAGCAGCAGTTCTTTTCTTTTGTTGGTAGCTTGGAAGTATGAGTCATACTTTGGGAACTTCTGAATTATTTTAATACATTTAATTATATTATATGCATGTCTAGCCATTGATATTCTATTTCAATAACTTTCAAGTTCCTATCCAAACCCAAAAGAATAGTTGTCATAATATTTGACTTCCTGTGATTCTAGTCTCAGCATCTTCAGGGACAAAGGTTCATCCTGATAATCTATTATAATTGGTCCCTTTGCACACTTAATAAGTCAAGTCTTATCAATCAGTGACTTTCTGTTTGTGTAACAAGAGCTGCAGATACTATGCAGAGAAAAACTTTCTGCGTCACAGAAAATCTAAAGCCAAGTAAGGGAGAATTTTACTGATGACTTTTGAAGCAAGATCCCATTCACAGAGCTGTGTCTGACAGAGAATTGATTAGGTGAGCCATCAGCTGCTGCACATAAAGAAAACAATTGTTAGAGCTTATGGAAAACCTCTCACTACCACAGATCCAGGATGATTACTTTCAAGGTGAGGGTGCAGAAGTGGCTGCAGCTAAAATCTATTCTGAGGGAGGCCACTGCAATGGGTGTAGCACTCAGCCTTGCTGAGGTACTTTGAGGTGGTCTAGGCTCAAGTTCAATATCCAGCATGTGGAGGAGAAGTGGGCAGCTTTATTATTCATCTTGCCATCTGCAATGCAGCACGGGCAGCACTGAGATGCTCCTCAGCTGGGCTCCTCAGCTGCACTGAACCTTGCAGGAGGGGCAGAGTTTTCCTCCATCCTTTTCCACCACTCAGGATGGATGGGCAGAAGTGGTTTATGCACATCAGTTACAGCCATTTTTCTTCCCTTCTAGTTTATTTCCAGGATAACTCATTCAAGAGCCAGCTAAGCCCATCTCATTTGTTCTCTGTTGCTGAACAGCTGGTTGTCAGATGCAGGAATTAACCTTTCTTAGGCAGCCCCTGAGAAAAGCCCCACAAAGATAATAAGTCAAGGGAGGTTTGGAATGACTATAAATTAGGTGAGGAGAATCTTCCACGATGATTGAAGGAATGGTAGAACTGCAACTCTCTCTCCCTTCTGCCCTTGAGGTTTCATCTGAAGATGTTGTATTTCTGATAGTTGTCACTGCTGAGGGCTTTCCAGTCCCAAAGAGAATTTTTTATGGCAGTAAAAGTGTGACTAGCATTTCTTTGTCCCTCTGCTCTGCTCTCATGGGTAGCCTGGTTGGAACACTGCATCCAACTCTGAAATCCTTGGCACAGGAAGGATGTGGACCTGTTGGAGTGAGTCCAGAGGAAGCCACAGAGATGATCTGAGGGCTTGAGAATCTCTCCTGCCAGGAAATGCTGAGACACTTGGAGCTGTTCATCCTGAAGAAGAGAAAGCTCGAGGAACTTATGGCAGCATTCCAGTATCTGAAGTGGGCTTAAAAGGGAGCTGGAGAGGGACTTTTTGTAGGGTCCTGCAGTAGTAGGGGAAGGGGGGAATGGTTTTAAACAGAAAGAGTGTTGGTTTAGATTAGATATTAGGAAAAAGATATTTACAGCGAGGGCAGTGAGGCACTGGCGCAGGTTGTCCAGGGAAGCTGTGGCTGCTCCATCCCTGGAAGAAGCCAAGGCCAGGCTGGATGGGGGTCTGAGCAACTTGTCCAAGTGGAAGGCGTCCCTGCTCATGACAGGGGGGTTGGGAGTGGGTGATCTCTAAGGTCCTTTCCAACCCAAACCATTCTATGTTTCTGTGACTCTGCAGGCTGTCTGGAACTGGACTGTGGCGCTACTGAGTGTTAAATAGTTGAAGATAGCTTCAGGAAAGGGCGTGGAACACAAGTAAAACCAAAAGCATTGTGCAAAACCCAACAAATCCCATATCAAAATTTTCCAGTTTGTAATGTAAAGGACATTAAGCAGGACAGACACTTAGGAGTTCTTACCCCATGGTTTTGTTCTGGAATTCATGCTCTTTCCTTGGAGCGTTCTGGCAATTATCACAGTATCTATTTGCTCATATGTCAGATTAGTAAATGAAAGAAACATCACTTTCAGGAGCCTGAAGTTAGTGAAAGAAAGAAGCAGGTCTTTCAAGTAGTGGTAAATAAAATGAAGTTAAAAAAAGAGTAATGGGATAATGCTTCACTAACAAGAACCTACTGACTTATGTATCTCTTTAATTATTGATTGCCTGCTGGGTTATGGAAGAAAGCTAAATATGACAACGTCAAATAAAATGTGCTAACTAAACAGATATAATATTTTGATTTACATTTGCAGGATCTTTTTTTGGAATATTTAGGTGGTTTTTTTTTTGGTTTTTTTTTTTTTTTCATATCTGAGATGCTTGTGTAACACCCAGATATGGAGTCCATTTTGGAATAAAAAATAATAAATTATATCAGCATTCCTTCCTGATAAGCTAGCATGACTCTTATCATATATGTTTAGAGGACATGTCAGTCAAGCAACAAAATATCAGGAAAGCATCTGAAGTGACATAGAAACAGGCAGACCCTAAATCTCTCAGCTCCCAGTCTAGTACATCAGAAAATTTCCATCTGAATATTTAATACTCCATGCTCTAGATTTAGAGCAACTTTTGGGCTAAACATTTGGAACAATTTATGTTTCAGATTTAGGTTACTGACATAGCAAAGCAATTGCATATTGGCAGTGAATTCTTACCTTGTTTTTAAGGGACAAAATAAAGTGATAATAATTCCATAACATAAAATATCATTAAGCAGGACCAACCACCAATTCAGGAGGACACATATTTTTCTAGACCATTAAAATTATTTTGATTACACAAAGACATAAGCTACGTATGGGACCTAATAATGTGCTTGCTAAAATATTTATAGAGTTAAATTATTCCATTAATTGAACTGTAGTTCACTGAGATTGTTTCATTTTAATATTAGTATGGACAAACTATGTCAGAGATGCTAAAAATGTTGAACTTCAAACACATTTCTTGATCATTCTAATTTACATAAGTGCCTTTTGGTTTAGGGCATGTTCAGGGAAAGATAAAAGGGAAAAAATTCTTGATATATGATAGGTGAACAAAGTGAAGACCTATATAGAAATAGGTCACAGACTATCAGTTGTATATAATAAATATTTTAGTTTAGGTTACTGTAAAATGCTGTTCACATTGACTTTGCAGAGAATTAGTTCAGAGTAAAATAACTTTAGAATATGGAAATCTAAATGATATTTTCTGTCAAAATTTTCTTTGAAAGAAGTGTTTATCACCTTAAATCAAAATGAATTCATTTCTTAAAAATCATATAGTGGATGTAAAACCATTCCTCTAACATGTGATCAACCCACGCATACTTTAGTTTGTCATTCTTCTCTTTCTTTTTGCAGGTGTTGTTAAAAAAATGCAAAAGCCTCCACTTGCCAAGATGCATGTGTACTTAGCTATTTACAGCTTTAAATGAGACAGAAAGCCTTCGCAGAATTCTGAAAACATTGAAATTGTTTTTCCCAGCTGGGAAGTGAGGTCTACTTCATTTTTAAAAATATGTCCGTGTCAGAATGTTCTGGAGCTTTATGCCAGGAAGCTGTGTTGCATGTTATGGAGTTCCGTGGAGGGAAACAGGACTGACTCTGCCTTTGGCAACGGCTACATCCACCTGGTGATTGAAATAGACGTGGTGATTTTCAGATATGATTGTTCCTGTGAAGCAAAATGGTTGATTAAGCAGTAGATTTTGAGATTTCTTTGTGTCTTTTTTTATATGCATCTCCAAGAGTCACATACCTTGGTGACATTCCCTCTGAAATATTTCTGCACTATACTCCAGGGGATGTTGTTTGGATTTATATGGGATCATGACCATTATGCATAGAGAAAATGAGATTTTTTTTTTCCATAAATCAAGTATTTGGGCTGTTGTTTTCTCTTTTTAGAATTTTGTGTATGTATCCCCAAAAAAATGAGATTCAAAAAGTGAGGACACATTAAAGAATCTGACTGTTTTTCAATGTCTTTATTCCCATTACTTTCTTTTCAGTATGCAAATATCTTAATAGGGAGCCACTGAGAAAGTAAAAATATGCATAGTTACAATTACTTTTTCCATCATCAGTTACCGGCCTTCTTTATCCCACTCTGTGCTCAGACATATTTGTATTACTTTATTTTGCATTTTTGAAAAGATCCGTCCTCTGGTCTATGAGAGAGGCTTTGCTCTTGAGATATGCATGATCTGACATAATCTAAAGAGGTATAACCTCAGCTGTGCTGATACAAGGTAAATAAATTAATATGAGAACCTGTGATTTAACCTCTTCAACAAAATCCATTTGTGTATAATCTTCTATCTTTGCTTGTTGCAGCTTTTCTGTACTATAAGAACCTTTCAAAATTCTGAAGCTGAACTCCTCTGAAATCCATCATGTATCTTTTAAGAGCTTTTAAATAATGTCATATGAATTTAGTGAGTTCTCCTTCCCTGTACCAATAGAACCTTAATAAAACTGTGATTTCACTAATAATAAATACAGCATTTGCATAACAATTTATAAATCATTTTCATTTTCACTTACGAAAAATCTAAACAATCTTAAAAAATAATGCTGGCAATTTAGCAGTCAAAGACATATCAAGACATAGATATATATACAGATAGATACTCTTTTCCCCAGTATTTTTTCCTTTCTACTAGCACATTTTTAAATTCAATTCCTCCCATGATTTGTCCACTGCTGGGTCTCTGTATAGAACTGTAGGAAGATAACAGAGGTTGTGCATTTTGGCACTGCAAGAATGCAGTTCAACCTACTGTTTGTGCACCTGAGACAGTCTGATGGTTACAAAACAGAGGAGGCTCTTGCCCTTTGAGAGCTGCAGATGGAAGAGGCAGTACAATTTCTACTACGCTCTCATAACAATTAACTTTTTACACTTCTGAGATCAGCAGTGCCATATGACTCCTAATCAACAGCAGTCTTCAGTAGCTCTTGAAATTTTGGCAATGAAACCTGACATCTGATGGCCTTTCTGTACGCTAGGATCAACCAGTAACATGATAAGTCCTACATAATTTAGTCATCGGAATGAAAAATTTATCCATTATATCTGTATCATTACATCACTGTTTACATCAACATCATTATATTTATTTAAGTCTCTCTCAACCTTGCAAATCCTAAGCACTAAAGTTGCCAAAACAATTATAACCTGATTCCTCTCCAGCTGGAATTATGTGAGACCCTGAGTCGGTCCCACAACTGACTACTGCCAGTTGGGGTGGTTTCCTCTTCTGTGGCTGCAGCAGCAGCTCTTCCTCCCTCCTTAACCTGGTGTCATTCTGCTCCTTTTTAGGCTCTACCCAAGATCATTGCTCAAAAGACTGATTGCACTATCCCAGCAGAAAACCATCTGAAATTGCCTCATGGAGGGGCCTGATATATGTTGCAGCAAAAGCAAGGTAAACAGAGACAGCATGCAGTAGGGAGCAGTGACAAGGTGTTAGATTGGCTCAAGCTGTCTTGTGTAATTTTGTTTTTGAAAGTGAAGTGACACAGCTTTTGTAGCTTGGATATGAAAAGTAGTGTTAGCTCTCCTTGGTCTTTTTTTGTCATTTATTTGAATTTTGGTGGCTTTCTTTTTTAACTGCATGTTAGTTCTAGTACTTATCATCTGTGCTAGTTTTGCTGGGATCGAGTTCATTTCCTTCACAGTAGCTAGTGAAGGAAATGAACTCTATCTAAGGCTGTGCTTTGGATTTTTAATGGAAACAGCATGGATAATTCAGGGATATTTTTGTTTCTATTAGGGAGCACTTACTTGCACAGAGCCAAGGCCTTTCCTGCCTCTCACCCCAGCCCAGCAGCGAGTGGGCTGGGGGTCACGAGGAGGTAGGAGGGGACACAGAAGGGAGAGGTGACCCCAGCTGACCCCAGGGACATCTCAGGCCATCTGGAAGTTTGCTCAGGGTATAAAGCTGAGGGAATAAGAGGAAAGCAGGGGACAGGCTCAGAGTGATGGCATTTGTCTTCCCAGTGATGAGGATGGTTGAACATCTGCCTGCCCATGGGAAGTGTTGAATGAATTGCTTGCTTTCCTTTGCTTGCATGCATCGATATTGCCTTCCCTATTGATCTGTCTTTATCTCAACACTCAAGTTTTCTCGTTTTCATTCTGATTCTGTCCCCCTATCCCACCAGGGAGGAGGGAAGGAGCAGCTGGGTGGGGCTTACTTGCTGGTTGGGGCTAAACCACGATGCCACACACTGAGAAAGCTTACTTTAGGTTTGAAACTGTCCTGGGACCTTGGAATTTCCTTGGGGCCTTGGAATTTGTTTGGAAAGAGCTACTAAAATTTAATATTTTTTTCTAATGTGATTTTGAAACTCCTTTTAATACCTAAGTTGGTCAAAGCTTTGAGAAATGCATGTCTGGTTGTGCCTCCAGTGCCCTGGAAAATGAATTACCCGTGATTGAGGGCTTGCTAAATACTTTAAAAATTTTCACTAGAAAACTAGGTTGACTATTTAACCTTTTCAAACAGAGAATGATTGTCTATTACAGAAGAGAAAACTGGAGTAATAATGGATTATGTACAGTTTTTCCCCTGCACAATGAATCCTTGCTTTCAGGAAATCAGTGATTTTCAAGCTCCAACAAAGAGTTCCCAATTCCCTTTCATTCCTAAGAAGCTCTTCATGTCCCATTCAAGGCCCTGTTAGTACAAGCATGTGGATGTGAGCCTGCTCAATCATTTGGTCTCTGAAATATTCACCCCCTGAGCATCTCTGTCCAGGTTGTCTTGCTATTTATTTAGAAAAATATAAGAATACAGAAGGAGTAGCCATACCTCTGCACAAAATTAAACTCCCAAATACAGTATCCATCCCATGATCGTTACAATAGTTTCAGCTGTAGGCATAATTGCTATTTGTTACTGAAAATCATCACTATGTTCATAAAAAAACTTCCTATGTTTGTTTCATTTTTATGTCTAAAACCAAACTTGTATGTCTAATTTTATGTTTCTGTTGAACTGAAAACATGACAAATTTATTTTAGAGGGAAAGAAAAAATTCAAATCAAAATCTTCTATAGGTAGAAATTTCCTTGTTTCCTTTTCTTCCTAAATGACTGTATTATATTTTAAATAGCTTCTGAAACTTAATTTGCATGACTCTATGACCTTTTTTAAAATGAAATCAATAAAAAAATTTAATTGGACAAATCATGTAATGCTTTAGTAACGAATATGACAAACATTTTCTTTAAAAGGAACATATAGATTTAGACTTAGACTAAATATTGACCTATTTAACTTGGAATATCCACCCATGTACATTCAAAAAGCAGTTAAGTCCAGATACACACAGGGATGTAACAGCTAGTACTTGTTTACTCCAGAATCAAAAGTTGCTCTACAACGTGTCTACTTAAAAATTATAACAAAACAGTAATTAAAAAATCTACAGTAAAATAAAATATTAAATAGAAAGTATTGATAGAAAGGATGCATACATCTAAACCAAAAATTGACCAGAGGAGATTTATTTTTATTATTTATTTTGCCATCAGAAAACAAAAAAAAGCCCCCAAAAAACAACAACAAAAAAAACCCCAAAACCAAAAACAAAACCCTAAACCCACAATAAAACCAACAAAAAGAAAGTTTTCCTTCCTTCTCATTTTATCGGTGATGACAGACGTTACTTGGTCTTTTAGCAATCAAGACCTCTTCAAGAATTATTGCTAAGAAGTTAGGGCTTAGTTATCCTAAATTATCTGAGATTATTGACTTTAATCAATTTAGTTTTCAGGAAACAGTGCATAATTTCTCTGCTACCTGCTGGTCTGCTGAGACTTCATAAATTATTATTTTTTAATATTAAAAATCAGCTAGAATCCCTTTCTGTGGCCATACTACTGGGTGCTAGGAAGGATTTTGAGAAAATAGGATAATTTTATTCACATAGAGCCTTTGAACTATCTTTTGTAGGGAACAGACTATTGATTGTGTCTGCATCTTCACACTTTGTGCAAAGACTCAGCATAGAAAAACAACTCATTCTACAATGAAACATAAGACATGATTTCCTGGAATTGATCTTATTAGCCCCAAAAGCAATGCAATACTTTCTTCAACTGATTTGACGTAGGATTCACCCAAACTGATTTCTAAATATATAAATATATATTGCTGCCATTTTATTTTGTCCCGTTCTAGACACAGGACTCTCCTAGTATATTGAGCTCTGAAACCAAATACCTACATAAAAGGTTAATTGGAAGAAAAACAGAATGCCTGTGCTCTGTTTCAAAACCCAGTCTTACTGAAGCTTATAGAGCATGTGTTTTAAATGGCATATTAGCACCAAAAGGCTGTCTGTATGGAATTATCTTTAACTAGCACATCAAATCTGCCTGTAATTTCTTCCTATGAATTAAATTGGAAGTCTGTTTAAAAGTACTTAAGCTTTAAAATATAGGCTTTTGGACATTTTCTTAATTTGATGTGCTATAATGAACTGTTTCATCAAATTAATGGGAAAAAATGATGCAATATAATAGCTACTGGTGATGCTTTTCATATTATCTGTGGAAGTTACAAGATCAAATTTTTCTTTCAGATAAACTGTTGTGAGATCAGCATCACTCAGTTTCTCAGGAGTTACAAGCAATGTCTTTCAGCAATTGCACGTCATTTTTCTTTGAATAATTTTCTAAATCTGACAGACAAATTCAGCCCTAATACAAGCTGAATGCCCTCTAGTTTACACCACAATGAAATGAACCATTGCAGCCCATTTTTGAACACTGTCCTTGGGAACTCTTTCATAATATACTGGCTACAATGATTGCATTTGTTGACATTTCTGTTCAATCCTACAGCCTAGATATGCCTTACTCCACTGTGATTCTGGAGGAAATCACTGAAGTAAATGGAGGTACATGAGTTTAAATAGCTATACAAGGAGAAATGCATCATGTGAGTTAGAGTAAACAAGGATGAATTCACTGTCCTCATTTAACTTGCAGCTTAAACATGTGGCGTTCCCTGAAGTTTCTGGAGGTAGGAGAATTGTGCACTAACTCACTATCATCCTGTCAAGTACATCTGTGTGGCTTTGATTAGGTCTGCAATTTTGATTCAGTATAAAATAAAACAAAGGAATTCCTGGTTTATCAGTTTTATGGCAGTGGCACTCTTTCTGGGCTGAAGAAAATGGAAAAAATGTTTCCTGTCAGTCTAGCTGCTGAATAAGGCAAATACATATCCACAGGGATTTAAGGAGCAATACTTTTGGGACATTAGACCTTTCCTTGCTGGAAGAGATATATCTGAAATCTTTACAAGATTCTTATTTTCAATTTTTATGTTGTCATTTAGGTGCAGTTTCAGACCATGACAGAAGATGATTTGGGGATGACTCGCTGTGTCAGGGTCCTCACCATGGGCTGCTGTGCCAAGCCTGGGGACAGTGCAGTGCCCACCCTCTCCAGACAGCACCCAGTGAAGGGAGGGGTTCTGGGCTGGGCTGGGCCAGGGGTGCTGATGGCCCTGAGCTCAGCCACCAAGCAGTCCCTGGGCTGGGACAGCACCGGGAGAGGGAACAGTCAGACACATTTCCATGCTGGAGGGCAAGGTTAGAGTAATAGGACAGATCCAAGGACAAGCCACTCTGTGGGTCAGAGGCAGAGTCATGGATGGATGTATGGATGGAGGGAGAAATGCTGGGATGAGGTAAGTCTGCAACACAGCTGTAGTGTATTATCTGCAGCTGAAGCCAATCTTGAGAGCCACAGTTTAAAAGCAGACCTCAGAGGCAGGGGGTGTTTTTTTAATGTTCTGCTGGCTTCTCTTATGCTCTTTCTCAATTAGTCCTGAGCTGGGACAGCCAAAACCTTTGGGAAGGGGAGGATGCAGTAAAAGCCTTTAGGCTGTGCATTTATGTTATATCTGTTTACTATAAGATGGAGAGGGTCATGGTTTGAGCAAATTAGCTGCTGTTTTGAGCTACTGTAGCTTGACTTTTAGATCCTCTTGTGGTTAAATGTTTATGAGGATAACTTGGACTTCTGGAGATTCTTTCTGGATGAAAGCTGCTGTGGACTCTTCATTTGGGAGTAAGTCAAATCCTTGAAACCAAACTGAGAACTGCTATAAAGCATGTATTCCCATTCACAGGAGAATTTAAAATCCTTGTGTCTTGTAGTTGTTATTTCTGTTTGTTTGGGGTTTTTTTTAGTAAATTCTTAAGTTCTTGGTATTCTGAAGTGCATAAGCTTGGGATTTTTTTGTTTTAATATCTGTCCCCTTTTAGAAGCAATGCATCTTTTTAGAAGAGGTCAAGTTATGCATCTTGCTTGCTATCATTTTCAAGGGGTAATAATTTACTCTTTCTCTGTTTTCCCTTCCTATTTACCCACGCGCTGCGTGATGCTTAAAAGGAGTTTGGTATTTCTACTGGTGGTTCCTTTAGAATTGACTGTGGGTTTTTTGTCTGAGGTTTTTAGACTGACCGTAGGAGCTCTAACAGTGGTTTACCTCCTTGCAAATAAGACTAATTTCACAACATTAACCTATGAATATCTCTTTGGCGAGACCTTACTTTCCTTGGTACTAGGCAAGGGGTACAGAAAAACCTCTTCTCCTCTGCAGCAATTCAGTTTTTGATGTCTTCCAACTGTCTCTATGACCTCAGAATGGGAATTTCTTCCAAATGTGAATTTAAAAATAGGGTTATGAATTTATAGTACTGCAGCTCTGCCTAGTGATGGTAAATAAGTCACCCATAGCAGTTTAATCCTATTTAGTGAAAAACAGACAGCTTTGTGCTATGTTCTTATTACCTTCTTTGGCTGGTTTGGACTCTTAAAAGTTTATCAAGCACCCACCTTAAATTTTCCCTCTGAAGTCTAATCAAAAAATAAAACCCAAACAAATGCCCTCCAGCTGTTGACTTGACACTGCAGAAATGTTTTGGGATTGGATTACTGTGGAGACTTCAGGATATATATTATGAAATCTAACATTGAATTTTACCTCTGTTTTCCTGTGGAGGTTCTTTTCCCCTTTTATCACCCTGTTCAGCCTGCTCTATCCCAATGCACCTGTAATTCTACATGGCAAAAAACCTCAGCTTTTTATTGAACACCTCCTCTTAAATTCTCAGTAGACAGACTTTCCCATAGTGTGATTATCAACCATTTGCACATGAAGATTATACCAGGAGAAGTGGAACTGTGCTGTCCTTTCTGCTCAAGACACCGACAAATCAGGGTCTGGGAAGTCATACTAAGCCTAAATGCTGCATTTTGTAAAGCAACAGTTTTCAATGTCAGCATCTATTCTAACTTGTAACAGCCTGGGAAAGTGTCTGTGGACCCACAGCTCCTATATTCTTGATCCTGTGAAAGAGAATAATAGGTGTGTAAAGTCTCTCTAACCACTTGCACAGGTATTCATAACGTAGAACATCCTTATCTATGAGCACAGCTTGCTTTCACTTTCAAATGAAGACTTCAGAATATTTTTTTTAAGAGAGAGGTAAATATTTAGTTCTCTGTGACTGTTACTGTTAGACAAATGATACAGGCAGCCAGGTAATTTGTTAATCTTTCTTTATTAGTTGTCCAATGCTCAAGTCCAGATTTTAATCTGTAGTGAAGTACAAGGATAGGCAGTGCTCGAAGATCCCAACTGTACATTGATATCAAGGTCAAGTAAGAACTAGCAGGTGAACGAGTCTCTGTCCTGCAGAGCAAGAACTGTCCTTTGTCAGATGGGTCAAAAAAATGTAGCAAGGAAGAAAAAAAAAAAACCCATAGGTATAGTCGGGCTGTCTGTGGCGTTTCTAGTTTTGTCTGCCTGGATGGTGATCGAGTGAGCTGTCATAGTGGAGCAAGTCTGAGTGAGAATGTTCATAGTAAAAGCAATGTTCTTGGTTAGCAAGGTCTATGTTCTTTGCACTACTGTTGAAGATTTCTGCTTTAATCCAACAGAAAAGCTCACAGCCTCTCCTCACAGGTTTTTTTCTGCCTGATCCTTTGGTTAAGTCATAATCCTATGTGTGGCATTGCTGTCACGAAAATTATGTCACAAATCCAGCATAATGTTTTTTTTCTGTAGGAAGAAGCAGTAAAAGGGAAGGAAGTGAAAAAGGGCAAAAAATGTGACTTATAGAAGTCTTTGAGAAATAGAATGGTATTTCTTCCTTTCTTTGAATTTAAAAACTCTTCAACATGCAGTGTACAGACCCTAGGACTGCTAAAGAAAAAGAGGCTTTAGTCTGTGTTTTCCTCTTCCCTATGTTCTCATATTAATCATATTTCCTTTTGTTTGGGAAGGGAACATAATCATGGGGGATTCTTTTGTGAGTATGTTTGTAGCAACTTTATAATTGAAACTAAGGGGAAAAAAAGGCAAATATTTTTGCAGAAGGACTGAATTGGGATAATAAGTTTTCAACCTTGGCTTTTAATGTATGAGGTTTTTTTGAGTGGGTGCCATCTTTCCACACGTATTCATGACACATAATCTCTTTTGTCAAAAGCAGCAGTGCTACTATAACCTAATAAAATACCACTGCATAGTATTTATGACACTGCAAATAAGAGGCATGGCTGAACACATCTGTGTCTATTTCATGAAAATAATGATCCTGTTCCATGATTCCTATTCCAGGTTGTCTTTAATTTATTAGTGCTATGTGTTTTGATAAATGTCAGTGCAGGTACAGAGAAAGACAGGGTTTAATTTGTAAAATTCTGCAACTTTTTAGCACAAATATTGTGCATGTTTAATTAGCTACATGAAAATACCTTTAAATTGCATTACTTGAAATCAAAGCATAGTCTGGCCTACACTGGTCCTGCATTAAGTAGCTTCTTAGAATGTAAGAAATTATGCCAGATAACAGCAGTGGAATGACCACTAGAAGGTTTTGTAGTTTTCCAGTCTTCAATTAAAAGAAGTGAACCAACTTGAATCCATTGTTTAAATTTCCAAGTAATGATTCTTATTTTCTGATGCTTTAGCTGCAATGTGGAACTGAGAGAATGAAATTTTTCAATAGAAACATCTTTTCTCCTTTGGTAATTGGGATAATCACTAGTAGTAATCAATGAAGTTCCAAATTCTTCCTACAGAAAAAATTTCCAAATGGAATGTGTCTCAGTATGTGTTTTGATGTACTGTGGACTTCATCTTTTATGATACTAATTTTTGACTTCAACTGCATATTATAATTTGAGATGGGCACATGTAGCTCTGTTATAAACAAATGAAAATCCAGTGTTTCTTATTAAGCAAATTTTGCTTCTAACATTTAAATATTTTCCTTCAAAATGCTGCCCTCAGACCTTGTGCATTTGGGGATTTATTCAGTGGCAGAAGCAATTCATTTTTTATTTCTAATAAATGGCCCTTTAGGCGCTTTGAACTGTTATAGCAGAATTAGCAGTTTGGTCACATTTCAAGTGTTCTCTCTAAGCAGCTATAACACAATCTTGTTATTTCATTATGAAATGAGATCTAAGTTTCATGTATGTCCTGTTAGGCTGGAGTTCAAAAAAAAAAAAAGAAGAAAATAACCTCATGGGGTTGATCTTTGCTAATGTACTGTGACCCTTGCTGTTTTCAAATTGGCTCTGAAGTGCTCCCCTAGTGCAGCCATAGTAAAATAGTCCAAAGAACTTTTTGTAGTGAGAAGAGAATTCTGTGGCACTTATACATATTTGTGTGACATATCCTGCAGTGTAAATGTGTGACTATTTGTGTGTGCATTGCTGGGTGTGCTCAGACATCCATCAGATGTCTGATGTACGCATGAAACTGCTTATTCTTGTCAAGGTCTGAGCATAGGATGGACTACAAGGTTCTTCACATACTAACAACAAATCTCATTTGACCATATTATAAAATTTATAAAAACATCCATTCTTTTTGTAGTTTTTCTGGGCTTAAGGTGATGGTAAACAAAGAGAGGATTTTATCACTTTGGCCATTGTACCAGCAGTATAAACCAAATTAAGTGTTTCAAGTTTTGCTTTTTCCACTGGAATCTGTGGCCGCATGACTTAAATCCTTCAGTCTAGAGCACTGTATGTCAAATTTTTCTAATGTTTCCCTCTGTGTACTGTGCATTGTGTAGCTTACAAAGTTTTGTAAACTTATGGAGGATCCTGTCTAACTGTTGAATTTTGTTCAAGAAAATGAAGGTTAATATCAGTCAGCAACTGGAAAAAAAAATATTGAAAAATGCTTCTAATGCCACCTGATTATCATTCATAGAAAGCTGGGACTAAAAGAAAATTGTTCATTGTTTTATTATCAAATTATAAATGAAAACAACTCGTTAAATTTTATAGCATTGTAAAGAAATGCTCATAGAAGTTCAAACAACACTTGCTTGTAGCAGTTGAGATGACCACAACAGAATTAAGTTTATCTTACTGGTGGATAAACTGTGCACATATAAAAACAACCTAGAAATACAACAATGGATGTTCAAGAAGAAAAAAAGTAAATAGCAGGTTAAGTCTAACCCTCAAAAAGCAAGCTTCAAAGAGAAGTGTAAAACTAGGAATCCATAGATTTGGGAAGATTAAGTCTAATATCAGCAAAAGGATACAGATTAGATTAAAACTTGAGAAAGGAATAAATATACAGCGTTAAAATACAGGTTAAATGACAAGTTTCAAAAGATAAATAAACAAATTTCTTCAAAAGTGTTGTATAAATAATATCTAGCAAAGGGTTGGGCAGGATTTGTAGCTCCATTAAAGGGAAACTTAAGTAGGAACTATTCTGACAAGGAAATTTTAACATACTGGAAAAAGGAAAAGTCAAGGAAATTGAGACTGAATAGAAAAAAAAATAATAATAATAAAAAAAAAAACACCAAAAACCCTGTCTCAAAAGGTGATTGAATACTTCGGTGGGTACTGAAGTTCTCAGGGCAGTTATTAAATTGTCATCAATACTTCATGCTTCAGTCCACTATGTGGCTGTAACACTTGCCTTGTTTATTGTTGGACAGGCATATTTGAGTCCATATCAATAGAGATAAGTAAAATATGACATTAAAATGGAGATGGTCAGGGGTTCCCATTGGGTAGTATCATTTTGGTTCATATTAAACAACTTGGGAGAGGATGGACTTGAATGATTCATCTCACAAGCAAAAAGATACTATGTGAGCTTGATCTGAAGTATGCAAAGTTGAATTTTTGTCTGTTTGTACACATATGTACTTGTAAATAGGCACGAGTGGTCAGCAGCTTCCAAGGAAGAAGAGGTAAAAACGTAATAAATATGGATTTTATTTGTGTTTAGATACCGATATACTCTTTAAAATTCTTTCAACATGACCATGCATTTGTCTTAAAAAAATCAAATAATTTATTATTTAACTGTTTTAGACCTAATCCCTTCCATGAATTTATTTGGGGAAGACTGTCTAATAGTGAGAAGTAAATTAATGCTATTGATTAAAAATGAGAAATGGAAAGTAGACACCAGAAAATGTGAGTGTAAATCACATCTTTAGTTTGTCTAAAGGCTAACAGTCGTTAGGATATTTCCCATGTCAAATCTTCTCTAGATAATTATATGACATGTGAAAATTGAAGAAAAGACTTCAGTTAAGAAAAAATTTAGAGTTGACACTAAATTATTGAGAGTAGTCAAGTATAATGAAGCCTGAAAACATTCTGAAGTAATAACAAGGTTAGATGAATAGGCAGTTGGACAGGTAATGTAATTCACTCCTAAAAGAGGTAAGAAAATCCTAACTGGAAGGAATGATTGGACTTTTTCATACCTCTGGCATCAAAAAGTAATTGTAACCACTGAGGAAATAAATCCCATTTGCACTGAAGTTTAAACAACTGAATGAAAACAAAACTGCGCAAACAAATTCTCTTCTTACCAGGTGTCTGGAGCCTGTGGTATCAGCCACAGTGAGAGACTCCCAATTATTCCATTGTCCAATTTAAGTAAAACTTTTGTCACTGATTTTTATGGCCAAAAATTTCATTTTTAAGAGGACATTAAAATATGACAATTTTTGCTTTAAAAGAGATTTTTTTTTTCTGCAACTCAAATGTGGAGTCTCTAGTGCATGCCTATTGCAATGGTCACTTCTACTAACTCACAAAATGTTGGAGTAGATGTTCAACTACCTTGAATTAACATAGAAAAGTTAGCATTGGTGCTGATTTACTGGAAATCAAGGCAGAACCTGGCTCCTCAGTTGCTGAGATCGTAGCTGGTTTCCAAGCTAAATTAACTTAAAATTTGGTTTCAGTTTTAAGAGTTAGTGAAATTGTCCTGCAAGGGATTTACTCTACAGTTTTAACAGAAAATGTTCATTCTCACATACAAATTCATGACATCAAAACTCTAAAGAAATTCAACAAGAAAATTAAAGTCTGAGTGTTCCACTTGAGGTTGGAATTCTTGGTCCAAAATAGACAAGGTTTATAGAAAATCAGATGACTAACAGGATGATGATGACGTGTGTTTATCTTAGGATGCCTCAAATGGATTTCAATTTCTGGATGGGTAATTCATGGCTGTGACTTGAAACCAGGTCCTCCATTCTTCTGGATATGTGCAGGTTGCCCTCTTCCTCAGTCCTTGCTGATAATGCAATTTTCCTTTCCTGTTAGAACACCCATATCTATTTGCTCATGGGCTAAAAGGTGCTCCATTTTTACGTAGCCAGGCTGAATGTTAAATACTCAACTTGGAAACACAGAAGACTGAAAACCATTTTACCTGCTTTAAAGAGGAGAGAAAATTCAAGTATCCTGAGTAGTATTGGTTAATCAGTATCTTGGGGCATAAAAACGCATGTTCAATAGAGTTAATATTTATTTATGTGAGTAATATATTGCGAATAGTAATAAGATTTGGGCACCTTAATCTTTTAGTAGCCTTAAAGATATCTTATATTGAAAAATTAGATGTTTATGGACCCATTTTTTAGCTCCTCAAGCCCATGTGCTAGTGAGTAGTCTTTTAATTGTCTTTTAATCAAGACGATTTTTTAAGAACTAATAATTTCCCCCTAAAACATTTAAGAATTTATTTCAGGGAACTAGATGAATGTTTTTTGCACTTCATCTTTGATACAAGTATTTTGTGTGTAGATTTTTGATAAATTCAAGGTATGAATTGTACAGATAAAACAGTGACCAAGAACTTAAAAATACAAAGTTGTGTGGTTGTTTTTTAATTTCTTTCCCTATTCTACTTCCTCATGTATTTCACAGCATGAATAAGAATAGAGCAGTGTGAGAATGTTGCCAAAAGGGATTTTTTTCCAGACAGCTTTGAATAGTTCATCTTATATCTAGTGACAGACATAAAATTACTATAGCTGCATTGCAGATTATCCTGCTTCTCAAAGTAAGTGCTGTACCATTTCAGAATATAATTAAAAATTACATTTAATTTCATAATAATAATTAATAATCTCATAATAATTGAAATAATAATTCAAATAATTTCATAAAACCCCATTTTTAATTGTAAAACTTTATGAATTTTGGCAGTCTGGAAGTATTATTTTAGAACATGTAACCATTTTTGTCTTATTTTAGGGATAAGTAGGACACCATGTATTTATATATTGATATACATATAATAGTATTACATAGTAGAATTATAGATATTTTTACTCCTGTTATTGCATATGCTACTCTTTACCTGGACACAAGCAGTAGTACTGTATCACTGGGTTTTATTGGTCTAGCTGTTATTTACAGCTTGTTCACTTCAGAGTAGGAAACAGGACTAGAAAATGATTACTTGTAATTGATGGAGAACAACATGTATTCTGCAACCTAAATGTACAGCAGCTGCAACTATAAAAGCACGTGTGTTTTTAGTCTGACTTAATAAAAGAAAGAATTCTGTGTGAATGGCTTATACCATGAGTATGATGTTATTGTGAATATGAGAGGAGAATGCCTATGCATAGACAGATAAATTTAGATGAAATACACACCAAATTTCATTAATTCTGTTAATTGTGAAATAACTTATTATATTTGAAGCCTTTTACTGTAATCAAACTGCAAATCTGATTTCTTACACTAAGATTTGAGACATCAGAACTCCTTGCATAAGTGAGTGAAAAATGTGACAGGAGGGGTGGAAAACTAAATTCAGCTCTTGGAATTTATATTGGACCAAATCTGCAGATGAATGGATGTAAATTTACATTGCTCCTTGACTGGTAGTCCACTTCATTGCAGAAACTCTCTGTTTAGTAACAAAGGATTTATTAAAACATTTAAGCTGAAATGTGCTGATGTTCATTTGGTTCCAATTAGATTAATGATGTGCTTAAAATTAAGTGCTTGGGTAAGGTGCTGCTGTTGAGGCTGTATCACTCAGCAAAGAGCTAAATAACCATGCTTGTCCATGAGGGAAAATGGTAAAGCAGCATAGTTTTTGCACCATGTACAGAAAAGAAAGAATGAAAATATCTGGTTGCTATTTGGCCTGAGATCCTGAATTTGGCCTGGTGTTCTACCAACCTGTGCTGGGTCAAACCTCACATTCAGGTCCTAAGTGTTGAGTAGTAGATTTGTCCACGTGAAAAACTTTGGTATGTGGCCCATCTATCACAACTTGTTTTTTATCCAACTTACTAATTTTTCCTTAATAGGATCTTTTTTCCCCTAATAATTTCTTCTTTTCCTCAGAAAACTTTTAATACTGAGTGTAAATACAGGTCAAATCTATGCAAGTGTATATAATGTCCTTGTGCTTTATTTTGTAATCAATACAATGGCCCACTTAGCGTGTTAACAGCGTGTCATCTGGCCTGAAGATGATTATTAAGCAAAAGATACACATTTAAAGCTGTTATCTTTGTGCTAAATTTTGCTTGCTGTATTTCTAACAGACAACTGAACCCTAATAAAGGAGACTAAATTCCATCCTAATGAGTTTGAGGAATTTGTGATGATTAATTTATTCATTTTTTGTCAATATTTTCCAATCACAAGCGAGAATATACTTTAAGTGGTGTTAAATTTTATTGTTATAGTGGCTGAGGGAAGCAATTTGCAAAGAACAATAAATGCCAAAGATAGAAAATAAGTGTTCTGGCTATCAACAAAACAAAACACTAACCTAGCAAAGAGTTCATTTAGCACCCTTCGAGATGGCAAGAATTTTCCACAAAAGCACATTATTTGCCGTCACTACTGCAAACATGTGCTATTCTTCCTCCAGTAAAGGTATATATCAAATTACTCCCATGCCAATGTGCACGTCTAAACCTTCTAGAGGGAATCTTTCTCTGTGCATGTAGGTAGATTGAAATCAAAATGTGATTTTTAAAAGGAATTGCATATCATGATTTGTCACCAAATTGAAAACGAATTGTTGAATGGAGTTTGATCCTCTAGTGCTTTGTGCAGTCACTCTGCAAAGTAGCTAATTTGTTAATATGCTAATTTTCTAATTTTCCATCTTTGTATTGGATCTTCTGCATGAAAGTAAAACCCAAATTTTTGTACAATAAGGAATCTGTTTCAATGCTTCTAAAATAAAAAGTTATTGAAGGGATCGCAACATTTTATGAAGCATGATGTAACTCAATTATAGTAGCAAGTGATTTTGAACATCTTTTTCTGTGGAAGAGCAAAGATATATAAATTTTTAGGTATTTGATTTCAGAGGTATTTGAGGGGGTTTTAATTTTTATTTCAATAGCTTTAAAAAAGATAAAAATATAAAAGTTAGAACCACCCAAGAAAAGTCATTCAGTGAAAAGTATAATTTTTTCTTTACTGCTACTGAACGATTTCCATTTTAATGTATCTTTTAAATAACTAAATAAATTGCTTGAGGTTTAAAATTTAGTATAAACTGTACTGAAATTTTCAGTAAATTCTTTGCCTTGACAGTTTTCCTACATAAGTTGTGATTATCATTCCCTGACCTGTGACGCTGTGTTGTGTGTTTTATGTTGTCTGTAACTTAGTCATTTGTGTTGGGTTTTTTTGTCCCCATAGCGGTAAACTTTTTCAGTATTCAGTGGCAAGAATGACCCCTGGGAGCTTTCTGGCTCACATGCAAGAGCAAAATGGCAAGGAAAGCATGTGCTAAGAGCATTGCATCCTGTGATTTGCAGTTTCAAAATGTGTGCTGGCTTAAACATATCTGTGCATCACAAGGGAAACTGCCATAACCCTAGAGGGAAGAAATGGAAGCTTAATGTCAAGTGAAAAACCATGTTAAAGCTTCTAACAGCAAAGTTAAAACCAAAGATGGAAGAAGGAATATGTTCAGAATAAATTAGGTAAAATTTAGTAGTGTATATTGCTTTATATCATTTGGGATTATAAGGTAGAGCAACGACAGAAAGAAAGAGTGCCTTGATACCTTCCAATAGATGCCTTTAATGCAAAGAATTCTTCTTAGATTTGTTATATTTTTAGGCATTTTGCTCTTTGTGCCAATTTCCTTCATTCTCATCAACCAAATTCAGACATCTGTCCCTCAGCACCTCTAGCCAGTGAGTTGATCTGAACTGCACTGTCTGTTTACATTGAGTTCAGCATGTTTTGATTTTTCTCCTCTGTTTTCATGATATCATTCTCCCTGTTTCTTTCTGTTTTGATAATAAAGCCAGTTTAAGGCAGCCTCTGTCAGCATTATCCAATTGTGATAACCAGGAAAATTCAGTTTTTTTCTAGTCTAGGCAATGAAGATCTGCTCTCTGCATCTTTCTTACATTAACCTTTGCCATGAGGATTCCAGCTAATCAATAACAGTCAAGTTATAGGAAGTGCAAGGGGGTCAGAAAGCTATTTTCTGAATCTTGGTGAGTGAAATCTTGGAGTGAAATTTTCATCCCCTTGAAGTAATCTGGCCATTCAAAAGATGACCCAGATTTTAGGGCAGAAGTTTTTTTTTATATAATGAAGGGACAGACATTGAAAATATGGGGAGAAAAAGACATGAATACAATGAGAAGAAAAACAGCAGAGAGATTTTAGGTCCTCACAAACTATGAACAGCTTGCATTCACTGTGTCTGTGCATGAGTTTGTAACAGTGATGAAGTTAGAGCCAGCACAGGTTGAATCTTGCTAAAGAGATTTCAAGAGTAAACAAGTGCCTGGTGTCATTGGCCCTTACTGTCCAATTCATTTTAGCCCTCAAAATCAGGATCTTAGTCAGAGTGCATATTTTATTGGATCCAGATATTGTCAAACAATGGGAAAATACAGTTTTGTTGCTGGTATTCAGTGTTTTTCAGCTAATGCTTTGTGTAAACATGTGCATTTATTACCTGAATGTATTTTAATATGATTTATTATTTATAAATTAGCTCACATATCACTGGCCTGTAGAAATTGTGGTAGGTCTGTATCAAGATATCAGTAGAGGTGAGTTAGTGGCAAATTCTTATGGATGTCACATCCATACCTTTGAATGGAGGAGAAACCAAAGGAGGAATTTAATTCCCCCATCCAGTGTTTTCAGCTTTCAGTTGAAACTCATACAAGACAAGGGTCTGCAGTCCAGCAGCTGCACTAATCAGATTCATCTGAGAATTAATTAGTGTCCTAGGAACTCTTTATCATAAACTGTGAGCCAGTGGGACAGCAAAGTTCAGTTTTCCAGGCTGTACCAATCTATTTTATTAAAAACACTGGAAAAGACAATGAAGTTTTGAAAGAATGTGTTTCTGGAAATGGCAGTAGAAATCTGTAGAAATATATATAACATTCTAGTTTTTGTACTTGCACCTCTTTCTCTTTGTTTCTAACAATTAATCAGAACAGACATAACCTGGAACATGAATATGAAAGTTAATTTGTGTGTGATTTTATATGATGATGAACATGTGCTGAGATCTCGTGTTTTGGGCAAATGATTCTGAATAAGAAAATAAATGCACAGAGGGAAAACCTGTCATTTTCATGTATGTGCATGAAAGGTCGGGGTACTTAGTTTATTTAATCAAGAATGTAATCCAGAAATATATTTATTACATCAAGTCTCTGAGGTATGAACATACAATAGAATTATGCATCTTTTGCAACCTGTTTTTTCTCTGAATTTTTAGGTTTATTGTTTTCTTCCACTCCTGGATATATTTGGTGAATATTTGGCAAAAGCCAATTCATTAAACTGAAGTTTATTGACATCAAAATGAATCAGTTTCTCCCCAGCCCAACAGCAAAGTGTTGGGCTAACACCTAACAACACAATTGTGTTCTTAAGTTTGGTTCATAAATATGTTTTGAATTTGAAAGAAGCACTTAATTAGGGCGTATAAATAGTAGCTCTGCAAGCAAGCTGTTTCTTTGCAAATAAAAATAATATGCTGCTGGTGTGTAATCCATGGACTATGGACTAGTTTGTTAACTTTTACATGTTGTTTTATTTGAAAAATATTTTAATATAATCTACATAGTAAATTATGTTGTGACTGCATACTTTCGTTTCAATGGACAATGAAAAAAAACTTTAAGCTATGTGGGTATGTTAATGAAAACATACCTCAGCATAATTAAAGTTTCAGAAAGGTCTCCTCATATCTGAAGTAATTCTGTCTGAAGGATGCAGCTTAGCATCACTGAGGCATTTCAATTTGCCCCTTTCTTTTCCATCCCTGAGAACAGGAAGGTCTCCTGTGCAGAAATACTGAGCTCTGTTGCATCATGGTGCAAATTTATGCTGTCATTGGACAGAAATACTTCCTTTCTTTTTAGAATAAGTTTCCCATTCCAAACCAGGATTATTGTCCTCTTAGTGTGTCTGCTTTAGATTGCTGTTCCAGTGTTAATGAGCATCCCCTCTGATGTCAGCATCCTTGCGTGAGGTGATTGCTATAGAAAAACATACTTTAAGATGAGTACAGTAGGTGTCATATGATGATTGCTGTTTTCCTGGAGTAATTTAGTGTGTTATCTCCTTTTCTTGTTTAGGATCTGCAGGAAAAAAAGAGTCTAAAATTTACTGAGATTTTGCAAAAAAAATAAAATCTTGGTTGTTTTGTGTGTACTTACACATTGCTATAAGCTATATGTATTTTTGTCACAAAAGAAATCAGGAGGAAATAAAAACTCTTAAAAAAAGTCTTCATACTCCTAATGAAAAAATCTTCCAGCAGGGATTGTTGACAAAGTGCTAAGTAACATGAGAAAAGGTAGCTGAATGGAGTTGCTTTGTAATTAGCATTTCTTGTCGGAATGATGTTCTTTAGGAGTGTAAATTGTTTGAAATGAGCAGTTTTAACTTCATTTTGGAGATGGCTAAATGGAGTTTGTTAGTGAGATGTTGCAATGGGGAACATGAGGAGGTTTTGTGTTTTTAGTACTTTTCAAGTGATAGAGGTAGAAATCAGAGATCTGAATATATCCTGCTGGAGCAACTGGCCTAATTTGGAAAAAACCCCCGATGTTTATGTAAAGTGCTCTTTCTGAATGTCTCTCCTAAAAATTATTCCTTGTAATCTCTGGACTCTTTACCCTTTATAATGCTGCTGCTTTACTTCCTTCGTAAGTGTCTTTACAATGGGTAACTACTGGTGTGGTGATGTTTCTCTCAATTCAGAGCTTTATTTTCATTTAACACTCTTAGAAATCAAGCTGACAGTCTGTTCACTGTCCTATTGCCTGTTTACATGCCCAGTCGGGCAAATAATGTATTTATGCCACTTTGCAATTACTCACCCATCTTTGGATGAGTACCTTCATAGGAACGAAAGTATAACAGACAAAATTAGAATGTTTTCAGGACCCTTAACAAACAGAACAGTCTTTTGTGTCTCAATCCAAGAATTGTGTAAGTTCAGATGTGTATCACATTTTGCAGAAATATAG
Organism: Phainopepla nitens; assembly: GCA_013400175.1. Taxonomy (NCBI): domain Eukaryota; kingdom Metazoa; phylum Chordata; class Aves; order Passeriformes; family Bombycillidae; genus Phainopepla; species Phainopepla nitens. Next base: position 1,114,232 of record VXBQ01000960.1, on the reverse strand, counting down.
ATTCTGACCCACTTACTCTTAGAGTAAACCTCTTGAAACTGTTGGGCTGCTTTGCCAAAAATCAAGTGTTTGTAGCAGCTGTTGGATTGAACGAGCTGGAGTGTCTGTTGGGGAAAGCATGCAACAGTCAGACAAAAATCACGGCAGCTGAGACAGACAGCTAGAACAGTCTGAGTCCTTGGATGTATGAAGAGGCAAAAATGTTGGATACATCACAAAGGACAGATTATGAGACATCATTGAATAGAAATATATCCTATTAAAATTAGTGGGACCAATTGCAGAGTAAAGTGCTGGTTAACATGCATCAGCTGCTACTGCTTCCCTTATCACACTGCATGACACATTCTGGGACTGACAGGTTTCCTCCCAGTCATGTATTCCCATCAATATCTGGATTCTGCTGGACTACTTTGGGATTTATTTGTTCTTTTCATAGCCTTTCTGGGACCTCTTGTTTGATTTCTCTGCTTATGTCTTTTGCTGTGGCTTCTTTTCTTGCATTCTTTGTAGGAGTCAACTCTACAGTAATTATTCACCTTATCAGCTACCAAGGGTGATTTGGGGTGGGTAATTAATTTTAAGCAGTGAGCTAGCTCCTAGAAGAAGTCTAAACGTATTTATTTTGTAATATGTTATAATCAATCAGCTACAATTTAGAGGCCTTACATGCAGAAAAATTTATGTGGTAGATACAGCATTAGAAAACCAGATGGCAAAGAAGAAATTGGAAATACAGCAGATGGGCAATGAATGATATGTAAATTAAATAAGGTTTGAAGGATCTTGGGGTCTAACTGTAAATTTAAAAAGGGAAATACCTATTAAGTTAATTTTATCCTTTTCGTACTATATTCTCATTTTATTTATTTATTTTTATTTATTTCAGTTTTTGCTCTCTCAAAAATATTTTCTTGGCTTGTAGTCTAGAATATTAAAAAGTTTTTTACTGAAACAGCATCACAAAATGTGCATCTTTTGTTATGATGCAGTTTCATGATGGACAAGGTGGAAATTTAGAGTCTTCTGCACAAGGACTTAGTCATGTTCTGTTTAAGTACCAATATCAGGTGCTATTCCTTTTTGATGTTTATCAATGAACACAAGGCAATAAAAAAAAAGTTCTGCTATAAATGTGTTAATTTTAACGTCTGTACCTGTAATTTCTCCAGAGAAAAATAGTTACTGCCAAACTTTTCCCACATATCTTACATTTACTGTACATTGACTTGTATAAGGCATCATAGCAGATGATAGATTTGTCATGGAGCTTTGTTTACACTGCATTTGAAGCCATTCAACTGTAAAATCAGTTTAAGAAAGAGTGAAGTTGATATCTTTACATGATTTACTTGACTTTTCTTTTTCTAACAACAAGGTCCCTATTAGAACAGATATATTACCTTCAGTTTCTGGAGAGAGAAATGGGTTCACCATTCCACCAAATGGAAATGGACAGTTTTGAATTCTTCAAAAAAAATCCCACATGGGATGAAAACCCCACACCAAAACCCACAAAATCTAATGATAACTCTGAGACTTGAATCAGCAATGCAAGAAATGGAATCCTAGAAAGGGAAATATATTTTAGAATGCATTTAGAGTAAAAAAAAATTTAAAAATAGCAGTAATAAAACAATTCCATATCTGTGCTCATTTTGAAACTGTCCAGAAGTTGAGGCAAAAAAAGCCTCTCCTAGAACAATGTCTCTATGGCCTGTTTTTAGAAGTGACCAAAACTTGATTTTTTTTTTGAGATTAGTGTACAACAGCACATGTCAAATATGTCAAAAGCTGATATAAACACTAGAAAATTTCTTTTCAGGTGGCCTGAATTAACTCACCAAGAGAACCCAAAATCTAAACCAGCCTCTGAGTATGTGAGTTGTTGTTATAGTCAGAATTTTTAGCACCCTTCCAAGGCAGAGAGCCATATCTGTACATAGATATAGCTGTAGTTGGGAGTTGTGGTCCCCTGTAGCAAATAAAGTTGGGGCAAAGCCAAAAGTTCCAGAGGCTTCTAAATTCTTCATGAGCAGCATGTTTTCAGTCACTCGAGCTTAAATAGGTCACATAACCATAAAGTGACAAGCTTTGAAAAACCTGAATTTCTTCGAAGTACGGTGAGATGGAATCCAAAGCTGTGGATCTGAAAGATGTTCATAGACATGACAACATGTCTATGAACCTTACAAAAGCAGGAACAGCTACTTCTTCATGAGCATCAGCTCTGATAAGTAGCCAGCTTTGATTGGTTTTGATTTTTAGCAATCTATTCAGTTCAGTGTTTAGAGTGTGGATTGGCTTTATTGCCTTGAAGAATTACAGACTAGCTTTTCTAGATTAGTATAGGTAGCTGGAATAATTAACTTGAAGCACTGGCAGTTTACTTTCAAATAAAAAGTTCCCTTTTCTCTCAGGATTTCATGAGAAAAAATGTGTAATATATTTCTTCATTTTTTTTTAAAGTTCCAGAGCATGACATCAGTATCTAAAAGGGCAAAATAAATATTTCTACAAAGTCCAAGTCAAAAATTAGACTACTCAGTCATGCAACAGTAAAACATAGGCTTAAAAGTTTAAGTAGAATGGTCTTAGTAAAATCAAGTTTTCCTTACCTGTGCTCCCAGAATTTTATTATAAGCAGTCTTTCTTATATCTCTCAGGGCACATGCAGGCCGGTGGGTAAAAATCAAACTCTAATAAAGTACTCCAAGATAGACTGAAGTTTGCAATAAGGCAAGATATCAATAAATCTCTTAAATATTACATGGGTATTATGAAGCTCTAAGATACATGTCAAGCATTGATATAAATAGCTAAAGTCAAGATGAAAGTGTCTTGCTTCTCTTTATGGTTCTCTCCAGATGTGTGGTGGAGCAGTTTGTCAGGGATCCTGTTCCACTCTTCTCTTTTCCTGCTGATGAGAACAAGACTGACAAAGCAGGAGTATCTGCAGCAACAGTCAGGGGTTTGGAGGAAAAGCAGCTGCAGAACTCAACAAGAAAACACTTTGGGATGAGGGTTGTCACTTGCCCTGGCTGGCAGGGCTCTGATGTGGGGCATGTAGGATAAGGAGTTCAGAGCATCAGGCTGCACACTGACTTTTCCTGCCTTCATTCACCAACATGTGACATCTGATCCCCTTAAAACCTAATTTCATGACGAAGAACCTTCAAGTTTCACTTTGCAGAACTGGTCTGTGGGAAATACGAAAAATTGCTACAACAGATTTGTTTTGTGGTTTTTTTGTTGTTGTTTTTTTCTTTTTTTGATATGGCAAAGTTCTACAGAAATTACATTTCTACCAGCTTTGTCTTGTCAGAAAGTACTTCAGATAATGAGGTCAGTTACACATGTAATGGTTTTAGATTTTTTTTTTCAAAAACTTAATTGTCAACCTGATAATGTTGTTTTAATGTGTTGTCGAAGTTCAGCCCATTTATAATATGTAATGTGGTATAACACATCCCCGAAATGTTTATATATATATATATAATTTACTAAATTAATATGCAGCTATTGCAACCTCAGAGCCAAAATAACTGTTGGCGAAATCAGATTGTTTGCATAAGTACACTAAAATAAAAGGAAGTCTTCAGTATCCTTTATTGTTCTAAGGACAAAACTCCTCAGTTTCATGTTTCCAAAATGTCTATCACAGTAAAGAATTTATATAAATGTAGACTGCCCTATGAGAATCATAACCTAAAGAGACACTAGAACTAGTTTGTTGGTATGTATTTGTGACTGAAAGGTCCTGAAAGTTCTGGTTAATTTTGAACTATTCCATTATATCTTACACTCTCTGCTTTGACATTCATATTGGAATCCAAGTCTTGAGAAAAGACAGTTCTTTGCAATTTCTATAATTTTAATAAATCAGAATTGAGGTGGTTTTTTTTTGCATAGTGTAAGATTTAATCCCAGAATATTGGCCAGAATGTAATATATGTCAAAGTGCACTTTAAAAATGATGAATTTAACTAATGGAATGAAATACTTTTTGTAGATTCAAACATATGGTGAAGCTATTATTCTAATTCAGAAAGATCCTTGCCTCAGGTAGCTGGGGTGAGAGGCTGCCAGTGTAGGAAACATCACAGTATCTTGTTTTCAGTCTCTATTTAAATAATCATTGTTTGAATCATCACTCTTAGTCATTTACAGAGACTGTACCGTAGACTAAACGGACCTTTAACCTGACCAAGTTCAGCCACAGATGTCCTTGCTTGGCTACTGTGTCTAGATATGGAATATGGAAAAGATTTACTTGTCACCACATAAGGACCAGATAGCTCAGAGTCCCTGGCTATTCTATTAAAGAAGGTGTTTTCTTATTTCAACTATACAGTTGCTAAAGGACAATTTCCATTTTCAATTAGAAAGCAGCAGTTAGACTGGCTAACTTGTACTGCTACTTGTCCCCCAAACTGTCCAAGTGACAGATCATCCCTGGAGCCCAATGTGCTTCACAGTGTGTTCTAACAGGCAGACCCAAGACCTTGAATGACTTTGCAGGATGATGTTGTTTCTCTGTGCTTTCTCAGCTTATTCCAACAGTGAATTTTGAATCTGTGCATTTCAATCCTAAATATTTTGTCATTGTTTGACTTATAAGTAAATATTCATAATTCTATCTCAGTCTTTAGACAACAGCGAAAAATCAAGAGTTCATCAGGCAGGAGGCAATCCAACTGTGAGAGCCTGGAACACTGACATTTTGATGATCATAGTCCCTAAGGGAATGAGATCGGGTGGGAAGTCTGCTAGTAAGGATTAGCCTTAGCTGGCAGGGACTAGCCTGCTAGTAAACCTGACTAGCTACTTGTTTAGAAGAATAACCTGAAGAAATTTGATATATTTGGTTTACCTATATTTTGAATAATAGTTAAACTGCAATGGGGCATATAAGCTGATATTTGGAAATTTCACATGCAATGAAAGCCAAGTAGGTACATTTAAAAAGATAATAATTTGGAGAACTTCCTAGATACATCTATCCTCATTCAGTTGGGAGAGAAAATGACAGGTAGGTTTTAACAATCATTCTATTTAACTACAGTGGGTACTTAACATTTTGATTGATGAATCTGTGGTAGATCTTCCTATAATAAATATATATATATATAGGGCATGTATATGTTGCTGTTTATTAACTAGCCCAGTGACAAATACAGACTTCTGCGAAGAGGTATTTTTGTTTCATTTTTAGAAAATAGAATTTTTTTTTCGGATACTCTCTCATTTATGATTGTTAGAAAATTTTATGCATGAGTCATGAAGTTGTGATGTACTAGCCAGTTGGAAATGTTTGATTATTTGATAAATTTATCAAATAATATTAAAATCTGAGAGAACAGAGGCATTAGCTAGGAAGAAAAACAGTGATGTTAAAGGGGACTTAGACCATAGGGATGGAATTTATATAGGGGAGCTTTCCCTTGCTGCAGTGAGACAGCTATGAAGCAGCCTGTGTTCACACTGCTCAAGACAAATCCTCTGCCAGGCAGGCCTCACCTCCTCTCCCTAATCCGGTGGCTCAGCAGCTGCTTCACAGCTCACTGGAGCTGCCCCTGTGTGGGATAACAGGCACAGAGTGTTGGACATGCTCTTCCTCCTCCCCCTCTGCCTTGTCAGGATCTGTAAGAGAAATCAATGCCCTTCCCAAACCCCTTTCACCTGGAGTTCTGTGTTTGAATGTTAGTCTGTGCTGCCTCTCTACTGTTTTATTTGCTGCTGCTGTTGTTCAAAGGCTCAGGGCATCCTCTTGACCACATCACTGGCTGTGCTGCTTCCTCCCCTGCTCTGGAGACCTTCCAGAATGGGAGGGGATCCTGCTTACAAGACACTGGGACATAACCCTAGGGAGAATGAAGTTGTGTGTGCATCTTTTATTTGCAGAGAATCACATTTAAGAAGCTGTGTCAGGATCAGCATCACAATCAAGTTGGAGTGCATCCTTCTCTTGGGCCCCCATGACAGCTGGACAAAGGCTCACTGCTGAACCTCTGAATTTCTCAACCACATCTTTTACTGGCTGCTGTGAAATCACATCTCCACAGATGTGACCGGAGTAGAGGTCTGGAAAGCTCCACCAGAAGGCATGATCCATGAGTAGAATTCATCAGCAATTTCTCCAGGTGCCTCTCAGGGCTTTGGAGAACTGTGGCCATCTATGGGATTTACCTTGCCATTTGGCATCCCTATAAAGAGATCCAATACCCTACCCTCCTTTTATATCAAGCAAGAAGTCAGAGACTGCCATGGAAGAGTCATGAGTGGAATTACTGGCTTCCCTGGCCTGGTATTTCATGCTTGGGTGCCTCAAAATATCATTTTTCCTCCATTTTGGCAAATGAGAGATCCTTCTGTGACTGTGTATCAACCATTCTAAACTCTGAGAGGAAAGACCCACAGAGTGGGATAGCCACAGAGGTGTCCCTGAACTTCAACGTGCCATTTATGAGGCAGGGGGACAGAGAAGAGACGTCAGAATACCGTATCTTAGTTAGCCTGTAGCGGAGGATGTATCACCAGGGGAAGCCAGGGAGAGAGTGAAGGTCATGTGAGGCAGATGTTAGGATTGTAAATGTTCCTCTAACATGATGGTGCTCTGTAAAACCATTGAGCACAGTCTCAGCCAGCCTAGTCCTTTACTTCAAAATTCAGTAAATGTTTGGGGTTTTTTTTTCATCTGAGTACCTGAGTGTCACTGTGAAAGTTGCTCTTGTTTTCTGACCTATGTGGAGGAGATGCCTGGCAGCTTATGTTTTTGCACTGTTTGTATATGTCTGTCTGTTTTTGATGTTCATACACATGTATGGTTGTGATTTATAAGTCACACTTTCTGTTCCTGCCTGGCCAGAGCTGTGGTACAGCTTTCTGCCATGCAGACCACGTGAGTCTGTCAGGCAGAGTCAGGTGAGCTGGTGATGGGAGGCTTCCAGGTACAGAAGATATTGTTCCCTTGTGTCACCTGTGCCCTGTTTGTTTTACCCTGCTCCCTGCCATACCTTGTCTGCCCCCAAACACAACCAGTGCCCCCTGCCCCTTCCCTCCCTGCTCTCTGTCCTCAGCCAGATGTAAGGAAGGCTGAGCATTTGCCACAACCTTTTTTTTTGTGATAGTCCCGAAGGTCGTGCTCTGGTACTGTATGCCAGGCTGCTCCAGACCTCTGGCTGGCAGTGGTCACTAATGATGTTATCTTCAGAGATTTCTGACGTTTGAGTTGATGTGGCTGACAACAGGTTTTTACAAGATTTGCTTCAAATACCAGCACAGGAGCAAACTCTCATGCATGAGGGAGTCAGAGAAGTGGGACCAAAGACTAAAACGAGGCATTAGCCAAATTGACAGTGTAGACATGGCTATAATTTAGAGAATTTTGAAACCAATATTTTGTATCTTCTATCAAAAGCACTTGTTGTAATCTTGTGCCTTCTCACATAGTGCATTTTGCATAACAATAATAGAGATAATTATGGTAATTACAATAAAAATTAATAATACTTGCCCTTTTTTCAGTAGATTTTAAAGTGCTTTTCAACACTGACTAATTAAGTCTAACAATATCTTACGAGGTGGGTAGCAGGTGTTTGCTCATCTCTCTGGATCCTGTCACCCACCATAGTAGTACAGCTGCTTCTACTTGAGTCTCATTGACTTCTAAATTATCATCGTGGTTTTCAGCAGATAATTTTCACACATCCTCTCCAGGGTGTGTGGAGAAGTGGAAGCCCTTTCTTGCATGACTTTGGTTTTGAGAACACTGGAAATATGCATGGAGAGAACTTATGACTACATCCAATCTAGTAGGAATGGGAGGCTGTGCAGCCATGCCAACTCAGGCATGCTTGATATGCAAAAAGGTGGAGAGCATTTTGGAGGGGAAGTATGAACATCCTACAGATTATGCAGGAAAATAACTTCAGATCACTCATCTAGGTAGTGCTTAGTCATATGATCAAGCATATCCAGGCTTGCCCACTAGGGAGAGAAAATTAATCCAGGTTCTGAGGATGCCCATTGCATACACAGGAAAAAAAAGCGTAAGGAGTTGTAGCAAAAAGGTTTATAACTTTTTAAAATCTCTTCTCTCCTCTTCACCTACACCCTTAAACACATACACACATGTATACAATACAAACTTATTGTATTTTCAGATGTTAGCTGAGAGATTTTTCATGTTGAGGCAAACTAAACTGAGATGCAACCTGTTCTTCCTTATAATCACAGAATAATCTGGACTCTGCAGCAACATAGAGGGTTTTAGAAAGAATATGAAATGAAAGATGTTTGATGAAATTTTTAAAGGGTCAAGTGGAGGATGTAGGGTAAATTTTCTGAACAGTGTACAGAAGACAACACAAATCTTGTTATTAGTTTACAAGAAATGTAGGTGTTAAGTAATAACAGGATTCCTACACAGGCATTTCTAATATAACTGCTGCACAAATTTAGACCCATGCATTCAAACACTGAAAACTGGAATGGGTCTTTCAGTTCTTATATGTTATCAAAATTATTATTTTTCATTTTCTCAAGTAGGGTAACAGGATTTTTAAGAATAGTACCACATAAAAAGCCTGATCTAACTCTGTCCCTCAGGAAATTAATGATGACAGATAATCCATCATGAATTTTGGATATGGACAACATATCAGCCCCATATTGTGCCAGATCAGGCAAATATCTTTGACCATGAGGGCACTTGTGTATCTATCAAGTCAGAAAGCACTGAAATCAGATGGTTTGTAAAAGAATACAGCCCTGAATAGAGGAATTAGAGCATGTATGTCAAATTTCTTCTGAATTGAACATTTATACAATCATAAGAGTTGGTTTGTTTTTTTTCCCTCAGTAGAACTTCAGGTTGTAGGAAGAGCAAAGCCCAAATCCTCCCATGAGGCCAATCAAAACAACAGAGATGCTACTAAAAAACCTGAATAATTTTCAATCAGTGCTTCTGCCGATTAGAGAAGACCAGACCTGGCATCTAAAGTGGAGAACAAGTATTGTATGATAACTAGAATAAAGATGTAAGGGAATATAAATTAATTAAGAAGTGAAAAACAAGTGTCTCTGGCTAATATTAACAAAATTGTATAGATTAGGGATTAATAAATGCAGCATAGATGAACTCTTGACTTTTAAATAACTTTTTTAAAAACCCTTATAGAATGTATATCTTTCACAAAAACTCAGAAAAGGCTCAGTCCCAATGAATGTAAAGTCCCAATGGATCTAATCTTGATAAATATTGAAGAATACAATTTTCAAGTATCTTTATTATATTGTAAGCACATAAGAAATTATTTAGCCTACCTAAAAGGTATTATTCAGTTAAAACAAACAAACAAAACTTTGAACAGACAACATTCCAAAATTGTATCTCTTCCGACTATCATATGTGCTTTTAAACTCCAGTGCCTAATAGAATAACGTAGTAAAGTTAAAATTCAGCCTGTTTTAGTAGTCATATAATATTTATTGCGAAAAAAAAGTGACAGGTTGTCAAAGTTTATCTTCTTTTTCCAGAGTCAGGATTAAATGAGTGAGACAGTATTTCTTGTTCAGACTCAGATGTTTATTAGTTCTTATCTATGTTACAGTCTCACAAGCTGTGAGTTCTACAGCACTTCAAGCTAACAAACAAAACGACCCCCCAGCTCTCTCTCTACAAAGCCTTTTAAAGGTAAGTTGTCCAATTAAGAAATGCCACCTAAATTAGTTTTACTTTTAACCCAATAATCAACCACCAGTGGTCTGCAATGCAGACTTTTCTATCCAATCACACAATATCTCCTAAACCCATGAAGAAGAAGGTGAAGAAGGACAAACCTCTGCCCTAAAACCTTCATCTTGCTTTATACATATTACTACATTCTAAAACCTTAAACTCTAGGTTTTCCACCATGTGATGTTACACGCTTCTATTTTAACTACATACCCATAATCCCAGTTCCATCATTTGATTTTAGAAGCCTTCTCCACAGCCTCAGGTCAAATGCTGTGCTCTCCTGGGGGTCAGTGCCTGTCAGTACAGAAAGTCTAAAATTCTCAGTGACCAGGGTTCCAACAACAGGTGTTTATTCTGCTGATTGCAGAATAAAGTCTGATTCTACACTTACATAACTGTAGTAATATTGTGCATTACTTTGTAAAACTTCCACAGTAAATAGTGTCTGAAAACCAACTCCTTTCCTTCAGTGTCACCCTAGTATGGGGTATCCTAAAAGTCTCCTCCCAGGAACTGTGAGCACAGAGTAGTAATATTTTTCATTTGAGAAACAAAACACTAAGCAGAGTTGTAACTTATGCCCTGGAATCAGGGGAGTGCCTGACTTTAGCCTTAATTAACCCTGTTGAAATTCACTTTGACTTTGGGTAGAAGAGCCAGCCTAAGAGAAGGGCTAGGATAATGTATTTTGCTAGTCCTTTAACTAGTAGCGTTCCATTTAAACTCTAGCTATATAATTCAACTAAAAAATCCTACTAATACACATTCAAATAAATTATTTGGTTGCATAAGACCTTTCCGATAGTGTCAGTAAAAATGTCTAATTTTATATTCTTTACTTTGTTAAAAAGTTGTTAAGTTATTGCTTGCGGATCACTGGGAGGCTTCATTCCAGACATACTGTATTTTTGACTTAATATGACATGTCTAAGATTTTTTCCTTGTAGATAACACCCTTCCCCATAAAATGAATGGCCTGGACACTGACACATGAAAACATTCCCAACTGGAACAACTCTTAAAGCATTTGCTTTATCTTCTGCATAGGAGTGGATTCAAGCATGGGCTTATGAGCTTTCAGAATCCGGGCTTGGTACCTGGCCCAGTACCTGAGAGAATAAAACTCCATGTGTCGTTAACCTTCCTATCCTGCTCCCGTAAAAAAAGAAAAAAAAAAAAGGTAAAAAAATCCCCACATCATCTTAGCTCATCAATTTAAATTGTGGTGACTGGCAGAAGATATAGAATTAGAAATGAAGCCAACAGCAAGTTTAATGATAGAAACTCCATGTAAATCATAGGAGGTTTTAGCAGAATTATGATAAATGCTGTCAGAGGAGATTGTAGCAATCATGCTTTTAATAGAGGACTGAAATATTCTTTTTTTAGTTAGTTGTTATATCTCCTTTATTAAAAGAAGCAATAGCTGCAATCTCTAATTCTTAAAAAGTGTTAGAATGAAGAATGAGAAGTATTGATTTAGAAGGTGGCAATTTTTAATAACATCAGTTATTTTGGCCTGTGAGAAGTATATAGTCTGCCTGAAACAACTACACAGAGCTGGATTAGACCTGTTTGAGCAAGCTGCTATAAAATATGATTTCAGATATCATACAGAGCTAGGGAGATAGTAGTTCTAGAGTTTTAATATATTTTACCTGCAATAGTTTTTCTAAATCAAATGAAGACACATTTCAACTGGAAACGTTACCCAGTACTTGCACTTAGTTTGTCTTATTGTGTCTTTTATAGAGAAAGTAATTAGCCAAAGAAGGAATTTTAATAATATTAATAAACCAGGTAACACTGCTTTCTCAGTGTCAGTGAAAATATTCCCTCATACAGCATTCTTTGATAATTTTGTTCTTTTTGTTTTGAACTCATAAAAAATGAGGGGTATATAGATTTATTGGACGATTAGTGTTACTGCAGCATGAAGCCATCTGTTTTCATGTAATTAAAACAATATTAGGTTCAATAATTTGTAGACAGCAAACCCTTTTCTAGAAGGACTTCGAAACTTGATTGGAAGTCATCACAACAGGGAAAGTCTTTAATAGTGCAGAGCAGCTTGTTCTGATGAATAACTATTTCAACATCAGTTATATGTACCTAACTCTGATGTCCACAGCTTCCTGGCATGACTCTTTGCTGGAGTAAAAAGTTCATGGTTACGCATCATTTTTCCTCAGTAAATATTTGTGACGAGTCCCAAGTCTTTCAAAGTTGTCATCACTGTTTTATTTCACAAAAAAAGTATAAAGCTCTATGTAGTGTATGCAAGACACTTCACTTGGCATTTTTGTGATACACACTCCATGTTTAGATGTCCATTTTAAAATCTAGGCAGGTGCAGCTGGGTGTAATCTTCCATTGTCACCTTCACTATTAATGAAGATAAAATTGCTGGATTAAGTCTACTTATCATTCAAGTGTTTATACGTTAAGAGTATTAGATTATAATTTTTGCCAACAATTTTTTGCTTGTATTTTTTTAACTTTTAATATTTTCTTAAACTAGTTATCCCCTTTTAAATTTGACCCATATTCAAAATATTTGGTTTGCAGAATATAGCTTCCCAAATTGTAAGTAGTCTGCATTTCTTTCATGTATTAATACACTTCCTTGAATAGGTTCACCATACAAACTAATTCACAGTCCATAATAAGTGCTGTTAGGTACAATATATTTGCCATAAAATGTTATAGTGCATGAGACTTTAGAAATGCTTAATGTTCTTTCACACATATCTCATATGGCTGTTCCAGAAAATCATTTCTCCTAACAGTTATTATAAAGAGATAACTGATGATTAGCTCCATCCCTTTACCCATTCTTTTTTGGAGTTTAGTTCTATTCTCAGATGTCTTTGTCTTTAGACAGTGTTAGAGAAGTAGAAATGCATTTTTCATTTCAGTGGTTGTACTAAGATTAGGTCTAATCCCTGCTGCTGTTTCCATTTACTGTGCGTAATGAACTTCTGTGCAATTACATGGGGGGAAAAACTACAGTACTATATCCAAGAAGAATCAGGGCATCTGTTCTGGAATCAGCCACAGATGGGCATGTATGAACCTGGAGTGTGTTTTGTGCCATGCTGGAGAAGAAAAGTGTTGTATCCAGACTTGTACTTCAGCCTTGTTATGACAGATAACAGCTCCACTACCAGAGAGGCAAGTCTCTTTTGAGAAACATCCTTTATGCTACATGGAACATGAAAATCAACAAACTTCGTATCAGTGTTTGACAATTTACTGAAAATAGCCTTGTGTTGCTTGGGGAGTTTCTGAAAACAAGGGCTAAATGTGTCCTTGGAGTAAGTTTGTTGTATGCTACATCTCTGCCTTGTAGATCTAAATGTCTGCATGGAATTGGTGGTTGTGGCTGTGCACAGGGGAACATCACAGCAAGAGCAGCTTCTCTCTTGTGAAGGAGTGGCAGAGCAGGGCTGTGACACCATTTGCCAATAGTTCTCACAGAACAGGATCAAACTCCTCTCATAGTTGAAATTTTGTGCTTGTATGAAGCAGCTTCCTCTCATTCTTTATGTTCAAATCATGTGTATAATTCCTGGAATTTCCATGCTTTCTGATTTTAAGTCCACAGGTCCCCGTTCATCATTCTTCCATCGTCTTTATGATGGTAACTACATTCTATAGCCCAGAATGTTTGTATGGACCTGACAAAAAAGACTTACATTGCAAAAGAGCAGGCTCTAAAGTGAACACAGTATGGAATTATCACTTTTCATTACAGACCAATCCCATTTTAATCAGTTTTGGATGACAAATTACAATCAGAGCTGAGATAACAATGTATAAAAATTTGTATTTCACAACCTCCACATCATATTTAATTTTTGGATTACAGATAATCAAAATTGTGTTTTTCTTTTAAAAAGATGTTTGCTAATCACAGTGCTGCACTGAATAATGTCTGTTGGGTCTTGTTTGTTTTCCTGGGGGTTGGTTTGTTGGTTGGTTGGTTTGTTTTCTTTTAAAATATTCTTTTTATTTTAGCAATTTCAGTCAGCCACAGTGCCTGTACAGTAATTGTTTGGAATGGGAGATAACACATAGATATGGAGCTTATGATATTAATTAGAAAAGAACATCCATTAATATATATTTCACTATTTCCTTTGCATGTCATATTGCAGGACATATTCGTGCTATGTGAGTTTACAAGTATATCTAAATCAAGTAAAGAAAATAAATCAAACAAAAGCATAGAAAAGCATATTCAAAGAAATTATTTGGATAAATGTATTAGAAAGTCATAGGCTGAAGGATGTGTCCCAACTGACTTCTGGTGTCATCAAAGCAAGAACCTAGAGTTCTTTGGCTGTAAATGTAGGACTTGCCCACTTATACAAGCTGCAGCAGTCAGTTATCACCTCGGTGAATGAAGAAAAATTCAATTTTAGAGGAAAACGACCATTTTACCAGAAAATATCAAGAGAAAACTTAACAAAAAACTTTTAAGCCTTAACTACTTTCAACACAAGCATTGAGCTATTCTTTGCTAGCATTTAATTCCTCAACTCTTCTTTTTCTTTTTTTTTTTTTTTTTTTGGCTCATAGTTATTTCATTTCTCTGATATGGAATATAATTGTTGGAGGAAATATGTTGAAAACAATTCTACAATAAATGCGATCACAATGCTAATGAAAAAAATTAGTGAAATAGTTTTCAATTTCTGTAAGAAAGCAATGTATATCTTTTTCATCCAAGGCAGCAAATCAAAGCAATTGACGTGTCCAGTGCAATGCTTCAGTCTAAACTATCCTTGCATGGCTGTCATCCACAATAATTGCAGCAAGGCAGTACTGAAATCACTAGCAGGAGTCAGATAACAGCAGAAAAACCCCATGCTCCTAAATATGAGAGTATATTGCAGTAAATATTTAAGAACTACTCATGCTTCTAAAGGAGAGCTTTATTTTAAAAGAGCTTTTCACACGAGTGAAAAAAAAAAAATAACTTTAGCACACTTCAGAGTTTGGTGGTGTTTTGTAAAAATGAGCTGCAGACACGAATGCAGGATATGTTCTGTTCACGTATATTTAATTTAAATGAATTCAAATCTCCACTTCCTTGCACCTTGGATAGGTGCTTATTCCATTTCATAGTAACAGTACAAGTACAATTACATTTGGTAACGTTTAACACCTGTTTTGCATAAAATGAAATGTTTTCCAGATGGAAGCAGTAGAAAGTCAATCTGAAAAGCAAAATGATTCATTGGAATTAATTTATGGTGCTGTTTGATTTCACCCGCTAAAACAGTGCTAACAGCTGCCTGCCGGAGGGATTCTGCTCCTCATTCCTCACCCCTGGCCATGCAATAGTGCCCCTTCCAGTGCTGTTGAGAACATGAGGCTTTAGAACCTGCTGTCAAGACAGTAAAGCAGAAAATATTTCATATGTTTTTTTTTTTTGTTTGTTTTCAAAATATCTCGCTGCATATTTTTTGGATGACACCTATTCTTGCAGTGGTGGCTGTTTGTGAAGTTGGCAAGCCAAGTTTCCTTGTTCTGGGTCAGGAATTACCTATCTGACTCTATCCAAGGAAGTAAGGTGTTTTTGAAACAGTTAGACCAAACCATAAGACCAAAATGCTTGCCTTATGTAACACAAATGGAGACTGTAAAGCTCATTGTCCATACCATGAAAACTCCAGGTTACCCCCAGGTGTGTGTATGTTACACATGGTACAAAGCTCACACAGGGAAGTCTTGGCTATGCAAGACATGATGTTTCAACAAATGTTTTCAAAGGACTTCTCAAAATTTTAAATCAGAATAAAAGACTTCCCTTGGATCTAAAGAAATTTGCTATGTAATCAATATTTCTAATTAACTGCCGTGCTCGGCGCTTGGTAACTTCAGGCTATTTAGCCCTAATCAAAGTAAAGTATTACTTTTTAGCAAAAGGAAAGTTGGTTTAATTTGATCCAGGGCAATTTTACAGGAATGAATCAGTGTCTCTATCTAAAAGTGCGGAGATACCCTCAATGTACCACAATATTGTGATTATATCAACAAAAAAATTAATTGGTATATTGAAAGGTATTAATAGTAATCTGCATGGATAAAAGACTCTGGCAAAATCCTCCACAAAAATCCATTATGGAAACTTCTTATCCTTCAAAGGCTGTTTTTAATGTTCTGTGTTGTCAATATATCACTGTGGCATTAATAGGTGGTAAATTATGTGGGTGAGAAATTTGACCTGTATTTTTAAGAGTAAACTGACGTTTAAGGCCAAAGAAACTAAATATGTGAAGTATTGCAAAATTTGAAGTGATAAAAAGAAGCGGATTGTTGTGTTTTTTTTGTGTGTGTGTGGTTTTGTTTACTTTTAATATGGCATGTAAAATTTTCCATTTTACGAATGGAAAATTGCCCAGTATTTAAAATTTGATGTCATTTAATATCTTTTACAAGATGTATAATAGAAGGACTAGAAAATGTGATACAATTTTAGATAAGTGAAATTAGAAGAAATTTTGTGTACTGTTTGAAGAATCACAAACATAACTGAAATTATAATTGTCAATTGGATTTTGATACAAGAGTGAAAATAACCAACCGCAGGAATAATTTCATCTGTTCATACAAGTTTTTGTATTAGAAAAATAGCTAAGGGACACTGAGTGGGAAAAAAATTCAAACAGATAAGCAAATTATTGCATTTACTTCAGTGAAAACATCTCCTTGGTGTATGCTGATGCTATCACATAAAATAAATATATGAAAACATCAGAATGTTATAAAAAATAGCATAAAAAATAGGAGTGTTATAATTCTATCATGCATTCTTGGAGTGTAGACATGATGTTATGTAGTTTCCATTCTCTCTGCTTCAAAAATAAAGATGGCTTTGGGATAGATTATTAGAAATCTGGGAACACTTCTTTGCAAGCAGAGGGTGAAAGATTTCTTCAAAGGGATGATTAAGACGAGAAGTGGCATAAAAGCGTGAATCACTCCAAAAAGATGTTTTCCTCTCTAGATTGTGTTATTGATTCAACATACTTTTTTTAAAAAAAAAGGCAGTTCAACATTTGTTACTTGAAAAGTAATGCTACTTTTTTTACCATTGTTTTAATTTCTAACAGCTTTTTTTCCCAAAAATGTTTCCTAAAGATGATTTATTTCCCTCTTTCCCTTTTCCCAATATAATCTATCCACTGTTGGTTTTATTGTTTCTTTACCACAAAACTAATCTGATTTTATTTTTTAATTTACCTTATGTGCATTTACTCTTAGCCATTTTCAGTACCAATTTTTCTTTGCTTTTGATCTTTCAAATCTTTAAACAGTGCTTTGTGAAAATATTTTGCCATCTTTGGCTTGCTTGCAATTTTTACTTGCTTCTTTTTAATATTTGTCAGTTAGAGCTTTAAAGTGACATAGTGACAACGCTAAACTTAATTTTAATATTAAAAGAATGAAATATTGTTTTGAAAGTCATTCTAGATTTCACATGTAGTAAATTTCTCATGTTTGTGCTGAATTAAAATGCAGTAGGATAGAATTTTAAGGTATGATCATCACTGGTTGTCACATATTTTGAACTTGTCCCACAGTAGTTATAATAAATGTCTGTGTTCTCTCTTTTACTTCTTTCCTACTTCAAGCAAAAATTTTGGTATATGGCATTTCAAGCATGGAGACAATTTAAAAAATGTGAAAAACTAATTCTGTTACTTTTTAACGACTTGCCCACCATACCAGATACATTTAAATACTAAGGAAACAACTATGAGGAAAATTCTTCATTTTAAAATCTTTTTTTACTTTAATTTAATTTTAATTTTTTTTTCTGTTGCATATGAATGATCCTAGAGAGCCGTTATGTACAAATAGGTGTGGTAAACACAAGCGTCAAATAATACCAAGGGATTTGAATTTTGGAGTACATTTGTTTTTGAATGGGAAATTTTGCATAGAATAAACACTAAATTTAGCAACTTTGGAAAGACAGGAAATGAAACTTTTCAATAAATTTGTAGTATCACTACCAGTGATTCCTGGTATTTTTCTACAGAGTGATAAGTAAGAATTGGGAACTGAGTTGTACATATGTGGGGTGATTTTTTTTTTTTTTTGGTTGGTTTTTTGTTTGGTGGGGTTTTGGTGGTTTTTTTTGTTTGTTAGTTTTTTTTACTTTTTTGGGTGCATCTTCTGTGGGTTCTGGGATGGTTTCTTTTTTGTAATATATCCTTTGCAGTATAATGAGTACAGCCTGACTTCTGTAGAAATTTAAGATGAAGAAAAGTTGGGTATTAGAACAGATAGAAATATTTTGGATATGAGCCACGGGAAGGGGGTGACCCAGACTCAGTGCAAATGACATTTACAAAGTTAGTTTTACCATTTTGGAATCAGCAAACCTTCTCTTTTAATGAAGGAGCTGAAGAACTTATTCTTTTCAAAAGACCAGTCCCTGAGCCTTGTTCAGCATTAGGTATACTGGGACGGGATATAGTAAGTAAAGTAAAATTGTAACTATGCACTCTACTGGGATATTGAAAACAAACTGTACTCCCAAATACTAATCTAGTTCATCCCCACAACACCCAGTTTGTTGAGAACAAGAGATTTTACACATTCTCATCAGGAAAAATTTAATGAAGGTTCGGTGAAAGGTTTTGCTGCCAAAAATCAGTATCCTCGTGAAAAACTGCCCCCTGTAGGACCCTCCTGTGTGAACTGTGGCAGCAGGGCACAATATAACCCTGTTTCTGTGGGTGTAGTTCTGCTTCTTCTTCAATTCAGAAAGTGCTCATTGAACTCTTCCTTGAATGATGTTTAGAGTTGCTCTTTTCCGACATTTATTCTGCCTCCTCCAAGCAATATGAAGTTTCTTGAACCGGTTTGAAAGATTTCTTTTTGAGAGCTGAACAAAATATTGGCTTATTCATGTTTTGTGCACTGGCAATAAAAAAATAAGGACACTGAACAGTAAGTGACAAAGAGGCAATGGATACTTTGTCAAATCCATTACAGGCAGTTTTTTTCCGATGGATTTGCTCTGACATTACTAATATGCATGGTCCTAAAAAGTCAGGAAATACACAGGGCAAAGCTCAACAATGATGTCCTTTAGTCACACAGAGGATGGCTCTTAGTATTTTATTCACATTAGATTAATGTTTGCTGTCCTAGAGAGCAATCTAATTGAAGACAAGCAAAATAGCTGTAATGGCTTCCATTAAAAGCACGAAAAATGACAGCAACAGGGAACACAAGGAAAAAATACTGGTTTCTTCACCTAGCTGCGTGTTTCTTTATCAGCATGGATATATCATCTTTAGAGGCAAGAATATATTGAGTCAAATATCTCTGTAAGTAAATTAAATTTAAAGAAAATTTTTCTCTGAAATCAATGTATCCTGTTTTCTTATGCCTCAGACAATTTTGTGCAAGTTCTTAAAGGCCTAAAGGGCTTTGTTTAATGGTTGGAGAATTTTCTTCAATTTATAATGAATAGACTAGAAAATGTATAGGTGGACTAGTGAGCCATCTTATCAAGTCCATGCAACCAAATAAAGAATTTCGACCAGTTAATTAGAAGAAGTCATTAAAGGCGTATTCTTGAAACAAACAATTATAGAGTAGAAAATAGCCTTGAAATGTAATTAAGTTCAACTATTTCTCTCTGTTTACCAAAATTAATTAATAGCTGCTTGCCAGCATAACCTAACTTGAAGATTTGTAATTTGATGCTGTTGTGTAAGACACAGTTTGTTTCTTAAATTTCAAATCACAACAGAATTTCTGTTCTGTCGAACACTCTATATTCATTTTATTGAATGCACTATATTACAAGAATAAAAGACATTCCTTTACTTTAGCTATGTTTTAGTAATTTTTGTTTCACTGGTGGGTGCTCTAGTCCAGGTGACTTTGTTACTGGTACGAAGTGAAATCTGAAACTTATTTCTTCAGTGCTAATGCTGAGCATTAGAGGCATTTTAATTTTGTGAATATTGACCTCATGTGATGATTTATGCAAGTAGTGCTGTTCTGCAGCATTTGTAATTTGCTGTTGTATAACTTTGATATGATTCTAAATAAAAGTTTGGATCAGATTTGGAGGTTATTGCCATTGAGCCCTTGAGACGCTCTTATTGTGTACAATGTTAGGGTTATTAGGTGGGAGGGATATTGATTTTTGCATAAAATGGCAGTGCTTTAGTCCAGAAAACCAGTAATGCTCCTCTCCCCTCAACAAACTCAACAAAAATGACCATTTTAGACCAATTAACAGGAAATAAATAAAACCAGAATCACTTATTTAATGCATACTTGCAGAGGGTCACTAAGAAATTGCTTCAGATTAGGTTTGGAAGGAGAAAGCTATTTAAAAAAAAGAGGGAAATTGAAAATGCAATAAAATGAGAGTGTGGGGTATGGTATTAGAAGGATCTACTCATGAATAGGCAAATCATCAGTATTTTTTTTCTTTTTGGGGGTGGAACTGCAGGAATATCTCTAATATTTACAGTTTGTTTTATAACCTTAGTAGGCATATTTAATGAGGAAACCTTTCAGTATTTGTCAGAACTCAAGAAAATTTTATTAATTTGAAAAGTTTACCTGATCTGAAAATACACTTTTTGAACTTAACTTATAAAACAAGTTGTAAAACTACACAGAGTCATTCAGGAAGTCCTTCTTTTCCTTAATAATTTTTAGATCATTGTCTTCTGTTCTTTTTGCTTTTGCACTAAGCTACTTACACATTTCTAAATACCTAATTAACTTCATAATTAAGATAAATGATTTATACTCAAATGGCTTTTTTAAACTCACAATCAGTTGTAATGCAGCCACTATCCTACATACAGGAATATAAAATATTTTATTGTTTGCATAGGACCAATATTAAGATGTTATTACCAGTTATCTAAATTTACATACAAAATGTTTCTAAGTGTACCACTTGAGAGGTTTATGTTTTGAATATTTAAGTATTTGCATTTTTTTCCCCATTAAGAATGTGTTTGCAATAACCCAAATATCGTCCAAAGTTAAACATTTAATGCTAAATAAGTGGATGTTTTACAATGACTTTACATAAGACATTCTCTGAAATATGATTCATAGAATAGTTTTAAAATATTTTTAGTTGAAAAATAGGATGAAAACTCACTGCTTTTACAGTAATGTTTATAGCTTTGTTAGCATATTCCCTGAATTTTATATTTCTCAGAATTATCCATACTAAAACCTGCTTGAATTTTAACAACCACTTTTCCTCAAAATAGAGCTACTGAATAAATATAATAAGAAAAAATATTTTTATTGGCTTTTTAAAAGATAATCTAAGTGGTGCATCTCTTTCTCTTTTCATAAAAGGCTTTTAGGATTGCATGCTATTATTTATAACATTACCATTTTCATTTAGAGATTTCTTGTAAAATATTTCTAAAACTTAACGTAATCTTTACTTTTACATGTATTTCAAAACACAAGACACAAAATATTATTATAGCACCACACAGGCTAGAAAATGTCTTTCATTTCCTTTATAAGCACATTTGCATCAAAGCAAATACAATTTAATGCCCAAAGGGAGTTTATTTCTCATTAAAATAAGGAAATCATCCAGGATAAAAGAAAGAATGCCCCCAAAATTACTATAATTAGCTCAATGATTCCAGTTAATCAAATAGCCCCCTCAAAAGATAAGACTATTTTATCCTGTGTAGCCATATCAGATAGAAAATTGACAGCAATCACTTCTTAACACCTGGGAAAATCACAAACGAATTGTTAATAACTTTATGTTAAAATTATATTAGGGTTCTTCATTTAGTTTTTAAAGTAATTTCTGGTAATCTTTGGAGGATACATGTAAGAAAAAGTAATATTTAGGTAATTTTAAGTAATATATCGAACATAAGTCTAAGGATATTAAGATTAAAATTAATTTAATTTTTTTTATCTGCTTGGTAATGTATATAAGCTTTTCCTCATGGATACAGTCTGTTTGTTGAGCATATATACAAAACTTCTATCATCAATAAAGTAATTTATTTTATCTTGTAAATATGAAAAAAAAATCTTTCTGTTTTTATATAAATAATATAAATAATAAAGACTGAAGGATATATCTACCTATATAATTTATAAATCATGTGTAATGAATCATTTATTGTATGTAATGAATGTATAATATATACCTGTGATTGTCATGTATTATAATAATACACCTAATTTATGTTTAGATATTTCAGCAAAATTCCTCAACCCAGGATCTAGGCAGTCAATCTACTATAAAATTGTTTTGAACACACAGGTGGTGATGCATTATTATATTGTTGCATTTATTGATTTCTTGTGGCACAGTGCAAATCTGCCATCAATGAAATAGAATATGATGATACCAAAATGTATGGAGAGACATTTCACTGCATGCATAGTGAAAAAAGTTGTTGAACTGGTGTGTTAGCAATGGAAGACATACAAAAAAAGAATCAATTGTTATTTCATACTTTTTTAGACAGTGTGGCTTCAGCTTAAGAAAAACCCCAAGTATTTTAAGCACCATCATTCAGGCCAGCCTTAGCTGTAGCTACAGCAGGCATCCTTGTGTGAAATAATTTTTGTGGTTAACGCATGGAGAGCATAAAACCAAGAATGTACAGTCACCAAAACACCTCAAACTATCATGACATTGCATGTTTCTAATGCCTGTTCCTCAAAAAACTTACCCAGACAGTACAAAATATGGGAGAGCTTCCTTGTGTGGGAGCTGCTAAACCAGCCTGCTCCTCCAGCTGGCCAAGGGAGCTGGAGATGTAACAGGTGGGGACTGGTTTCTATTTCTTATTTCAAATGAAAGAAGCAGCGTGTGGATGTCTGTGGCAATGACCAATGCAGGGGAAATATTACCACTAAGAAAACTGCTGTGAGATGGCTGCTGTCAAGGGGATAGATTCTCTTTTTTTTTTTTCCCTAGAGTTTCCTAGTGTGTTCATAATTATAAATCCATGATATAGGCAGCCCTCAACATAAAAAGAAAATTTGGCCAATGAAATGTTGTCTTTTCCAGTCACACAGTTTTTCAGTCCAACAGTCAAATTTCAGCTCCTGACTTTTCATGTGGATTGTTAAACTCTGACAAATGGCTGAGTGTCTGATATAAAAGTCAATTTTTGCGGAAGAGGTTTAAAAAAAGTAATGAACGCATCGGAACAACTCAACTTTTTGTTCCAAATTCATGAAATCCACAAGCAATATGAGGTTTCTGTTTGCAGGACATAATTTGCCATGTGTTTTATCATTGAAACACAGACTACTGAAATTGCTAGAATTTCAAAAAAGGACATATCTCTTTCAGGAAATATTATTGCATGGTGACAGCCACCATACAAAAAGGTGGCACTGCGCAGCTACACTTCCATGAAACAGGAAGCAGAAGAGAAGAAATGGAAACAGGAAAAATGCAAGTTCCCTTTATACTCTTCCCCATTCCTCCTTCTACTCCCAGAGGGTGTAATCCTGGAAACTACAGTCCCCTGACTTGCTTTATGCTATCCTCAACCT
Source organism: Phainopepla nitens (assembly GCA_013400175.1). Classification (NCBI taxonomy): domain Eukaryota; kingdom Metazoa; phylum Chordata; class Aves; order Passeriformes; family Bombycillidae; genus Phainopepla; species Phainopepla nitens. Next base: position 1,090,924 of record VXBQ01000960.1, on the reverse strand, counting down.
TTTCCACATTGCCCTGAAGGAATCAGCCCAGTGCAGTTCTTTAAACAAATATCCCCTACACAGCTCTGTGTCTCTTTCTGCCTTCCAAGCAAGCTGTCCTTACCCTCTGTGACATAGCTATTACTTGCATTAAATGCACCTTCTTAGCTGCTGCGTTTAACTCATCAAGGCCTCCATCTGGTTTGATGCACTCCGAAGTGCATCAAAAATTAAGTGTTTTGGGATTTTATCTGCACGGCAGCACAAGCTCATGCTCTTTTCTCTCTGCACGAGAGGTAAAGATAGCATCTCAGCAATATCTGAGCCTGGGGAATCAAATGCCCAGCTGAGACAGACTGCTGTCTCACACTCAAATGTCACGAGACTCAACAATATTGCATTTCCTGCATGAGCTTCCCCTGGGGGGTGGAATCCTGGAGGTGCAGTCAGAGCATGTGGAACATACCACGACAAGGGCACAGCTCTCACAAAACAGTGTGGCACCTGTCATGTCATGTTTGCTGCAAAACATGGCCAGAGCATTATGTGATGCTTGCTTCTGACCCTTTCCCTTCATCCTTAATGCCAGTGGGATGTCCAGATGTTTTTCCCCTCTTTTCCTCAATGTTTGCTCACTTAAATCTCCTATTATAGCCTGTTCTAATGGCCAGGTTATGACAGGTCTTGCATGTGGGAAAACACTTTCAGAGCCTTTCCCTGAAATGGCTTCATTTCCAAAAAATGATTTAAAGATTCAGAAATAAGATGACAGAGGAGAGGAGAGAAAGACTGGATAAGGAGCACTGGGATGAGAATGATGAGATCAAGTGATCAGGGACTGATTTTTGAGGCAGGCTTTGAGAACAACTGCTGGCTTACCCATTTTGGGTGAGGAGAGCCCATTTTGCTGGAGCTCAGCTGCTCAGCTCTGTGCTCCAGAGCACANTTTTTTTTTTTAACTTGGACAAATATAAAATGGAACCCATATTGGACATGATGTCTCTTTGGATACAGGTAGGAGGCTGTAGTTATTCCTCTAGCATGTAAAATACATTGTTTGGTACTATGCATCAAAAGTATCATGGATTTTATGCAAGGCAAATAGGATAAAAATAACCCTTGTTTCAAAGGTTAGATCTGCCTTAAAACCATACTTCATATAGTCTTAGCCCTTTTATAAGTATTCTACCATAAAGAACAGATGATTTTTTTCTTCACAATGTTTGGGGTTTTTTTCTTTATATGAGGAATGTTATTTAATGAACGTAAAACTCCTTTTGTGGAAAAATATTGGTGAAGATCAAATGGAAGTAGTTCAAGATGGAATTTCTGCTCGTTATGGTAGAGAAGCAGAGACAGAGGAAGTTTGGGATAATGACTTAGTCCTTGAAAGTTCAGGTGGACATTACACTGCCCAGGCTAGGAGGTTTCTAGAGCAGAGCTACCTAAATTCTTTTTCTGTGGCATGTACGCCTTAGTAGGTAAATATCAGTGATCTGAACTAATTCCAAAGAGTATTTAGTGTGCACTGTTACAAGATTTGGCAAAAAAGGGACAATTTCTTTGTTCTAATTCAGAACCGCAACTGAACCTCAACTTCAAACACATCAGGTGGTTTTCATAACTTGTGTAACATGGCTGTAAAAACTTTCCTCTCTCCTAATTCACCATTTTCGCTTTGTATCTTTAAGGCAATACTTTTGGGGGGGGGTAAATTTAGTACTAGCATTTTTGTGGAGGTTAAGTATTAATTTTGCTCCCAGTGAGTCAGGAAATGGACTGAAGAAAGATTTTCCACTTGGCCAATAAATATTTTATAGTTCTTGGTTATTGCGGAGTGGGAAATACACCTCTCCGTCACCTCAAGATATAAGACTAAGTGTTATGAGTTTTCAGCATTTGTGTCACAGAAAGAAAACCCCTGAAATTTTGAGTAAGTTAATGGAACAGCAGAGCAATTGCCCTCCTGCATCCGTTTACTGTCTTGTTTTATACACGCATATTTATTTCAGATGCATTCTGTTTTCAGATATTCCAATTCTAGCAATACTTGCTGAGCTTCAATTAGGGAGTGACAGGCACCGAGTTAACTTTTTTAGCTCGGCATATGTGGCTACATACAAACTCATGCATAAACATAAAGCAAACTACCCAGTGGAAAAAAAAGGCTAATACCTTTTCTAGAGCAGAAGTGAAAAATAGCAGCCAATGAAAACCGTGGGCTGCACAATCCTAACTGCCGAGAGAGCGACAGGTTTGTCCGTGCCACCCAAGGAGGCAGAAAGCGAAGTAGTGGGAAGCAATCTGGGTACAAAAAGAGAACTTTGCAGTGCATCAGCTCTGAGAGTTGGATGTGCTGCTATGAAAGCACAAGTGCGTGGAGGCGTGTGCAGTGACAGGCACGAGCTGTGTCTGTTCTGAAAGAGGAGCAGAGGCAAGCACAGAAAATCAGGATTATCTTTTTCTTCCGCCATTGGCTTCAAACCCTCAGTTTACCTACACTCACAGAAGTGAATTTTCAACGCACCTAACAACTAGTGTTTACATAGTAACAGAAGCATCCACTAAAGAAATGTAAATGACCTTAGTAATTTTATTCTTTTTGACCTTGGAAAGGGGCCTTTTGCCTCACTCACATGCATCTTGACTTCCACAGCAAGAATCTCTTTCCTACTTTGTTATTTTGATTGGATTAGTTGTGAAAACTTTTACATCTCTTCCACTACATCTCCCTTTTTAATGTGTCAGATACTGTGTTTTGATTCTACTTTCAAGACTCCTTAAGACTCTTTCTTCTCTTCCTATAAACTTGTTTCCCAGTTCTGAGAAATCACTTTTGGTCCCCAGCTGTTAAGTAGTACTATTTGCCATTGCTTCCCTACCAAGCCTCTGGACAGAGACTTTCCTAGTGTGTCTCATTTCTCATGTGCCCCACAGTTGTGTAAGACTCTCCTATAAACTCCCCAGTAGTCTCTGCCTTGCTAGCTATTGCAAACTCTCTATATGTTGACTACGACCACCGTGAGCACCATTTAAATGTGTGCCTCACTCAGCATCATTTTACTGATGAAAGGGTTTCTTAGAGACCTGTGTTATGGTTGGATTTGGCTTTAATTAGATGTCACCAACTTTCTCAATTCTTTTCCACTGTACTTTTGACATATTGTTGCTTTTTGACTCTTCAAGCTGAGTGAAAAAGACTATCTTCCCCTTTTTCTTGCTTATTAGAAAATAGGATTAAATCAAACAATCAAACATCAGTTTGTTATACCCATCTTTGCAACATGCAAAAGTCTGTTTTTGTCAGAAGAGATGAAAAGTGTTCACTACTTCAGGGTCGAATGTTGCAAAACAAATGTCAAAGTCTTTTGAAAAGGCTTGAAAGAGCTGCAATTCATTAAGTTTCTCAAAGAAAAGATTACAGAGGGGAGAATAAGCCTGCTTGACTACTAAATGTAAACAGAATTAGGCCAACTGGAACTAGGTGCAACAGGAACATTGTAAAAATGACAATGTCTAATATCTTAGACAATACTTTATTGTTAAACAGATCAAAACCCAGGGTGAAAACAGCTGTTCTGAGAAGGATGTTTTGGGATATAAACTGCAAATGAAGTGTTGAGGAGCAATTACTCATGCTGTAAAGCCTACAGAATCAGCTATTTCTCATTTCCTTTCTTCTGCACCCCAATAGTGTCAGCAGCAGGAATAACACCTTCAGGAACTCAGTATCTCCCAGGGAAGAAATTATTTCACTTATGCCTTTTGGGATTTAATTGGTATCATTGATCAAAGAATAAATAATATTGATATTTTCTTCAGAGGTGGTTTAAAACAGGCATTTTAAGTTATAATGGAAATCTTTCAATCCTAAGACAAGTTCAGGTCATAGCACTAGTTCTACAAGCCACTCAAGAAACCAAAGGTAAAAGGAAAATCAACATCTTTATTAGCAGTATTCTTAAAAGGGGAAAAGAGAGGCAGAAGAAAGGAAGGAGTAAGTTTTTACATTAACTTTGTTTTCAGCTTTCCTGCAGTGTGCTTAACTAGAGGCTTGTTTCAGGCCTGAAAAAATAAAAACCCTCCAACCAGAATAACCAAACTAATGACATATTTTACAGTTCCAGCTCTGAATAACTGTTTAGGGATCTTAAGACTGATAATCTTCTATCTATTTTTCCCAATGTGATAAAAATCTTGTTTGAGTAGCATACAAAGGTAAATTTAGAATAACTGCTTGAAATTTGTTCATATTTTGAAATTTCTACTTTTTATGTTAATCTGGGAAAAGACTGCAACTACAAGCTTTGAGGGTTCTTTTTAGTAAATATATTAATTGATCTTTTAAGAAACACAATGAACTTTCCCTCATGGGTAATATTAGACCAAAGGAGCTACAAAAACTGTGTTGTGAAAAAACCTCTTCAGTGTCTTAAGATGTCACAAAGGCCTACGTGCCTGTTTATTTTTTCCCCACAAACTAACTTATAAATTAAAAATCAGGGTTTTTTTTAAATTATATACTTGATTTATTTATGCATAATATACATTTTTGTATTATATATTCATATATAATGCATATAAATATATAACTGCATAGAAATGTGTGCTTTAACTTCATATAAAAAAAACTTTAGTCTCAGACGTATCAAGTATTAAAAAAAAGTCCGTGACAGTCTTTCATAAAAGTAACAAGAGGAATAAAAAAGCAGTGGGATAGGAATGAAGCTGAGATGTGGTATTTTTTATGTTTGGAGTGTGAGGTTACCTTTGTCCTGACGTTAATTTTTCACACCTGGGCGCAATGGATTCAGTGAATGAAATGCTGCAATTTAGGAGAAGCTCAGAGAAGACAACTTGGATAGTTCTTTAGGATAGGCAGCGACATAAAAAGTAGAGGCCTTGGAAACATTAAGAACTTGAATGCTTCTTGATTTTAAATCAGTTGTTGTTCAGAACTGTTATAATTAATTTAGGTGATAATGCCTTAGAACATGAACATGATAAAATAGAGGATGATCTTTTCCTTCCAATCAGAGGTAGATCTGTTTTTTTTATCTGTAGTACTTCAACAGGTGTGTTTTGATGATTTTGATTTCTGTAATTGTTTTTGGAAAGGGTTACAAATTACATTCTACTTTTCTTTTTACCTTTTGATTGCCAGTTTAAGTAATAACTTACCTTTTCACTTTTTTCTAAATTTCAAGTTTTATGTGAACTTTTCTCAAACTGATATGTTTATCTTTGTTGCTAAATACTCTTCTCACTTTTTAAGTTTTTATCTCTGAAGCTGGCAAAGCTTGTCAGAAAACAGGTTTTATGGGGTTTTGCCCCCCTTCTTTTCTTATTTTTGAGTGATAAAACTGTTTTTTCTTTTCATAATGAACAAATGTGTTAAATGTCCTGTCAACTTTTCTGACAGATGTGAAAATTGGAATGATTCCTGGCATGGATGTATTTTACCCTACTGAAGGGTTTTAATTTACTCATTTATTCTCCCTTCCTCAGGGAACAGGATGATATGAGAGACAGGAGGAGTAGAAAACCTACCACAAATTAAGAAATGTGTAAATATACACTATCCTTCACTCAAGTGTTAAAAGAAAAAAATGAAGAAGAAAACAGACTACTTGCTGACATTGCAAATCTAAGCTGAGCATTTATAGAAATCATTGATTTTTAGTGTGGTGCTAAAGTAGAGAAAAAGATTTTAGCAAAGTTAGGTGGGGATAACAGGTTCAACTGGTCTCAATAGAGGCTCTGTACTGAGAAATGTTGAATATCGTAAAGATCTGTAACAGAGCAAGTTAAAAAGCATTATTTTGAAATATCTGGCAATATTTTAAACACACTTTAAAAGAAGGTGTAACAAAAGGGTAACAAAATCCCTATCTAAGAAAGGTATTCTTTATCAGTTCATCAAGTAAAGGAAAAGCAGAGTGAAGTGATCAAGGGGTTTTTCATGGTCAGGACAGATCCATTAAAAGAAGTGTCTATTTGAAATTCTTATGAAATACTGTAATCCAAAACTATGATTGCCTACTTAATTAAAATTTGCTTTTCTGGTTCATATGAATTTTGGATACAGGTTTTCAGCAGTAATCTCCTTCTTCCAGGATCCTCTTCCTTCTGCAAAATCCTCAGTTCACTTATGGAGCTGGCTGGACAATCTTGGCTAAATTTTAGTTTTTGTTTATTCTCTGTTTCAGTCCATGGTGCTTACGCAGCCATCATTATGTATATAGGATTTTAGTAAAACAGTCTGTTCAAATAAAAACAAAGCAAAGCAAACAAAGCTTTACAATTTGGGCAACAGTAACTGTTTCCTTCCCTCATGACTGGTTGCATTCTGCCATTTTCAGAAAGGAGTAGCATTTTGGAGAGACAGCAAACCTCATGCAGGATGCAAAGAATGGTTTCTCCTCTTTTTTCTGGGGTGGGCCTGACTAAAGTTAAAATCTTTCTTTCTTACCTTTTGAGTATCATTTTCACATCATGGGGAAGAGGAAAAACGGTACCTCCCTCCTTTCCTTGGGAAGTTACATATTTTAGCCTGCTGAAGCTCTAAGATGAACAAGACCCATTTTGATATTTATTTTCTTTTCTGCAAGTCTCTTACTAGCTCCAGTTACCTTCAGACTGTGTTCTTAGCCAGCTCATGCTGATAACTTAGAAAAAAGTCTGAGAATGCTAAAAGCAAGTACTTGATTCCGAGTCACACAGAGCAGGATGGCAGATTTGCTGGGGAGCTGCACTTAATGACAATTCCATTACATTATACAGTTCAGGAGTCTTACTTCAAACCAGCTATAGTCAGGATTGTAGATCAAGGGACTATTAGCATTTGGAGCATATCTGAATGTATTCCTGGAACACATCTTCAAATTTATTTTTGTCTGAAAGGAATCCAGTTTGTTTACTCCTAGGCATCTCCACTGAGTGACATGAGGGACAGTACGTGGGTGATAGGGAGAGATGCTTCAGAAACGCTCTCTTGTTCTGGTAAAATATTTAAGTGGATGGATGAAGTGCAAACCACAGTCTTCCGTTCTAGTTCTTTAAACTGTAGAGTCTGTTTCTCCAGCATGGAAACACTTCCCACTGAATTTATGGGGAAAATGAGCAGACAGTGAATTATTTAACACATGTAGAAGGACTTGGTTTCTTCTTCTGAGGAACTGCCAAACTGGTTTGAATCATGTTTTCTAAAAATCCACAGTCTAAAGCTGGTCACTGGCTTGATCAGTTTCAGTACATAGGGTTGAGTATGGTAAAATTAATGGCAGATGGACTGGTGAAATACTGGAATGCCAAGTGTCTTACAAACACTTTTCTGTTTATCTCCTGGCCAAAATTCCATGCAAAGGTTGTTTTGGGGGCTGGATGGTCTTTAACTGGCAAGCATGTAGAGTCTGTGTAAGGTGGTCAGTACTGTGTGTGCGTCAGGTACGACTGACCAAAAAATGGTAAGTAACAACTATAAGAAATAAAAAGTTTATTAGAATCACAAAATCATTAAAGCTGGAAAAGACCTCTCTTCAAGGTCTTCAAGATCATACATAACCCCTGTATGCAAGTGCCATATTCAGATGCCTTTTGAACATATATTGTTCATACTTGAAAATAAAGTGGGCTTAGTTCTAGGCAATGTCAGTGCATGAATTTTTCAACAGTACAAGGGGCACTGTACAAGACCAGAGATGGCAACATCAGGCAGAACAACTGAACAGATTTTGGAGATAAAACTAATTCCTCAGGCCACCTGGATTGATGTACAATAACAGGTTAGGGAAGATTGAACTGCTATGATTGAAGCTTTATGTTTCCATAAATAAAATGGATCACGTCCAGCAGACCAACATCATTCACAAATTCTACATGCATAAAACATTTAGGAAAAATGGTTCTAAAAAGGAAAAAATGTAGTGACTCTACAGTGATTTGCCTCCCAGCAGTGTGAATATTTCAGTACAATAGAAAAGAGACTGGCTGGCTATCAAGCATATGAAATGTTTAGCACTTCCCCTGGAGTACCCAGAGGTTACATCTGTGTGGGAACAAGAACTTAAAAGTAAAGGTATTTGTTAGTTTAGCCTATGCTCATTTTGTACTAACATTGATTAGTAAAATTAATCTATCTTTGTGTTTGGAGGCTCTGGGGTATTGTTATTTTGATGGCCAAAGGACCAACAACAACCACAAAAAAAAGCACCAGGAGCCTTGTAGAACATGTATTTGTGGGAAGTGAAAATGTTTTGATTAACAGCGAAATGTATTGTCTTTGAAATATATCCATCTATTCATTATTTATATAAATGCAGATACACTTACTCATTTGCATTTTTGAGTATCTTCTGGGTGGATATTTCAGTTTTTCACTGTAGTTTAACAGTAAATAACACTCATGTGAGTACCAGCATATTTTTTATGTGTTTATTTTAGAATGCCTAGAGATATCTTGCTATTAATTGAGACACACCCTTGTTCCTTCAAAGGAGGCAAACCAGCTAAACTCTCTCTCACCCATAACACTATTTTCTTAAGTTATGTCAAATGCTTGCTCAAACTTGGCACCTGTGTAACAGCAGTTGATGTGCTTCACAAAAATCTGTTGGGGAGAAAGCAGGAGAACTTTTGTGTCAGAAAAAGAATACTTTCTTCAACTTCCTCTTCTAAAACTCAAATGTTCACAAACTATTTGTTCCAATAAACACATGGACCTTGAAACATGGAAAGTGAACCACAAACTGCTCATGTCTATGGTATTTAACGTTTTTTGAAAAGGAATTCTTACTCCTCATGGATATTATGGCACCATTTTTTCTTCAAGGTATCATTTTCAGGTAACCCTATCAACAGTGCTCTAGAAAGCCTAAAGTTAGGCCAGTTTAAAAATGCAAAGGCAGAACCATCCCTAAGCAAAGTGTCTAATCTCTTCAGCTTAACTTCTTTCAGCAGTGTTTCCAATGGATTTTTTTCTGCATTTAATTTTTGCCTGAGAGTACATTTACTCTTCAGAAGCATGGCAAGACAAAGAAATGTAAATGTGCTATGTTTTTATTTGTAATGGCAGGAGAGGATAACAGACATGAAGGCCATCTCTGATGCTCATGTTTTGTGTTCAAGGTTATTGTTTCTTTAGTGCAACTCTGAAACTAAGCAGGAGAACAGTGTGCATTTTGAGCAAAATTCATTTACATTTAAATACTCCATTTATCAAAATACTTTTGCTTGTAAAAATTCACACTTTGTACAAAGTACTGTAAATCTAGTTAACTGTAGATCTCAGACAATATATGATTATTTATTATAGAAGATGCTTGTCTACAGTTTGAGTTTTGAAAATTTATTGCAGTTACTCCTTTTTGCAAGAAGGAAAAAAATCCTTCTGCGTTAATGTTGCTGCACATTCTGCATATGTCCACAACATTAACAGAAAAATTAAAGTGAGGAGCTTTGGCTACAAATAAACACTTTGCAATTTCTTACAGTTGTATATGTTAGTCATGTAAATTTTTATCAAATTAGAGTCTCAATACCACGTAGCTGTAGGCCTTTATTGGAAGTCTGACTGTCCTGCTTAACGTATTTCAGCAAAATTTTGGTTACTAATTTTCAGTCTTTATTTTTTATTCATAATTCTGTAAAGAACTTGAAAAATTGTCAGTTTTGAAAGGTGGGGCTTGGCACAGACTCCTCAGGCTTTTTTGTTGACTTTTAATGAAACTCTCTCTGAGAGGGTGGATGTCTTACCTGAGATGCAGCAGTGTTGGTCTCTAATCACTCGCATGTACTTGGGGCCCACAGTAAACCAGTGTCATGGAAGAGGTGAGGTGTTTTGGGTAGAGTGATTTCAGGAATTAGACCTTTAAAAAATACTTAAAATTTAAGAAATCTCTGCATATTGCAAGAGTTGAGACTCATCAGACTTGGCTTCTTTGCTCTTATCTTCGTTGACTTTGGCTTAAGACAAACTGAGGAAATACCATGGCTTGAAACAGAAGACATGACCTATGCTCACATATTTTAAGAGTTTTGTTTGATTAGTTAGTAAAAGTTTGTTCAAGACATTAGTACTGTGGACAAACTTAAAAGAATTAGTGACCTAAAGCCCATTTCCCCTTACAATTGGAGTTAGGCACCTTCTCTGTTTTCTTTTACAACTGTTACATGGAAGAACAGTAGATGGGTTTGCAGTAGGATTTAAATATGACAAACCCAATGACTTCAAGGAAACAAAGAATTTTTACATCCCAAGACTCTGGACTGCTGAGGTGAAACATCAAGCTATTATCTAGCTCTTAAAACAGCGGACGTAGAGGGGCACGTGATGAGTTCTGCACAAAACCAAGGGATCTCTAACTGCTTTATGGCTTTTAAACATTAAAGCTTCCTTAGAATTTACTCTGCTTCTTTCTTTTCACTCTCTTTTCTTCTCCCTTTCCTTTATATTTTGAACTATATAACATATCTGTATCATTCATAAATACAGAGTGAAGAATGAAGGTGAATTCCCTCCCCATCTCCTTGAATTTTTTTCTTTTCTGTGAAAGTTAAGTTAGGTGTTTAATTTTCTACTTTTTTCATCTAAGTTTATCTACTAAAGTGTTCAGAACTGGGTGAACTTTTGTAAAAATCTGGAGAAATTTCACTTTAAAGTATAAGACATTCAATTTAGAAGTGCCTATATTGTCAAAAACTGCCTAGTGCCATTTATGCTTACCTGTGATATTTAATTTTTAAATACATCTGCAGCTTCAGAGTGAAAAAACTTGTTTCCAGAGAGTGAAACAATGTCAAGTTTTAAGTTTCCAGTATTTTTCCTTAAGCTACACATCCTCCTTGCCCCCACCCTTTTGCGTTTTTGTTATTGCCCCTCTCCTCCCAAACTATGTTTTGTTGGCTTACAGGGACAAAAGGTTCAGAAATGTCATTTTAAAAAAGGTTAAAGTAACAGTTTCAAGACTTATTCTGGTAGTAATATCAAATGAATTTATAAACATGGTGATTTCTGTTTCACAGTTACTGTGTTTATTAAAATCCAGAGTACATATCACAGATATGTGATAAGTTGCATCTATTATTTCTTTTCTTCGTTAAGGGAAAGTTTTAGACTGCTTTGCCTTGAAATTCTTTTTATAATAATAGAGATTACTTCTCTTTTACCTCCTCAGTAAGGAGTAGAATCTGAAATGTGCGAAAGTTGAGACAAGGGAACAAATGCGTGCATCATGAACTAAATTATTTTCTAGTTAGGATCTCTACACAGGGATCTAACACACCCAAGTTATGCATTTAACTTAGCACATTTGATGGATTTACCCCTTTTTGAATACAGAAAAATCCCCTGATTACAAATGTCCCAGAATAGCTGATTAATAGTCATTAAAGTGTCCTGGAGATTTGTTTGAATCAGCTCTGGACAAGGAACTCCTAGATGTAAATATTGTCCCAAAGCAATAAGGAAAGCTTTTTCCTAGTCTGTGCCAAACACACTCAAGGTTATCTTGGACTGATACCTTGTCAAATAATATTAATTTTGGGTTTATTTTTGATTTCATGATTTAGTAGAGTGTTTTAGGTATGGTTTGTACTATAGACGTCTCCTTAATAAATTTTGTTTCTGTTTGTTTACTTAATACCTACTACTCAGTTTCTTTTGAGGGAAAAAATCACTATTATTTATGCATGGTACTCATGTCTGCCATGTCCCAATCCTAATTTTCATAAACCTTCATGTGTTACTGAGTTCCGCAAGTCCTTTACTTATGGAAAACCAAGTTAATAGTGAATGCCCTTTTTTCTGATCAGAACTCTTTTACCAGGTCTAAACTTTGACCTGGCATGTTTAATAAAGACTGGCTGAGGATTGGTGGATTCCTGACAGCAGCTGATGTTTTTTCTCCTGATTACTTCTTTTGACACACATTTGAGTAGCCAGCCCCCCTCGTGGATGGACTGTATCCGTTTATGGGCTCTCCCTGCTCTACCTGGACGTTGAACAATGGAAAATGTTGTCCATTTGCACCAGCTCCGCCTCTATGAGGAGTATATTTTCCTATCGCAGATCAGATTTCTTCAAAGTGAAACAAAATAATTAGAATCAATATTTTTTAAAAGTAATCAAGTTGTCATACCCTAGCAGTTATCAGACAGCTTGTGCAAGGCAGCATATTCTATGTCTTATTTAAAATAGGGAGTGTATTGGCAATTTTGGCATGCCATCAGTCTTCTGTGCCATTTGTTGGATTTAATTTTCACTTTTAAGAACGTTTGTTATATAATATTCTAGGCCCAGCTGCAAATACAGATTTTTGGAATCTAGTGTGTAGGTGTACATTTTCTCCTAAAGTATAATATTCCAAATACTTAATGTGGCCATTTTTTCAAATTACTTATCTTGCAGCTTCCTTATTGTACTTTTTTTTTCCTTCCCTTACTTTGTGGTCCTGGAAACAGTATTTTTTCAGCTATCAGATAAAGGTCAAACTGTGTAACATTGCTCTAGCAGATGCTGGAGGTTCTAAAGGCTCAATAAAGTCATGGACTGGAGACAGTATTATGATATAATTATTTAAATATTGGTGAGTTATACGTTATAAAAAGAAACAAAGTTGGAACTTCTGTCCATGTGGCACAGGCCAAACATTGTTGCCTTCATTTCCTCTTATCTGTGCTTCAAAGATTTCTCTCATTTCTGTGGTTTTTATAGACATCCTTGTAAATCTAGAAGTGTCAAACTCATCAAAGTACTTTTTAAATGTCTACATCATTTAAGAGTTCAAACTTCATTCTGAACTTCCTGAGGTATGTACAAGCATACACAAACTATGCAGCAATTATAAGTAAATATGGAAGAGTTTTCTTGGATTCAGAAAGAATTTAATAAATATGTGCCTACCAGATTCGCTGAATTAGGGCTGTTTGTTCTAAGTTCTTTTTTATCATCTCTCAACCAAAATATCACCCACGTCTATTGTACTTAGACTCTCTTCACCTTGATTATGAATAATTTAAGTGTTGAAATATCATTCTTCTTTAATTCAGGACTTTGTATTTGAAGGAAAAATAGGCAGCAGAAGATGTAAACTGATAGTACAAAATGTCCTCAAGAAATTAGAGGGGAAAAGACCACGCTGTTTCTTTCTTTTCACAACTTCTTTTTTTCTTTCTCATCAAGGGCTTCCATATCCTCTTTATCACCTCTTCCTGCATGTTGCTTACTTATTGTGAATAAAACCTTTTCAGCTTGCTTTCAACAAAATAATTACATTCTATTCACTTTTGTCTTCTCTATAACCCAGTTCTATATTATTTTACTTTGTCCTTGCCCATTAAATAAATAAACTTCCTCCTTTTTTTTTTCTCTCAGTACAGCATCTATTGATATACATATTGATTTATACCGATAAAATTCAAAGCTCATTCTCTGTCTTTCCTGTGTTAGTTTAGATTCTGTTCTCTAACAATTTTTTTTTATTGACCACCGGGATACTGCACATTTTTCCAATAGGACTCAGCCACCACAAAATCACAGCTAGAGTTTTCTGAAAACACTGAAAAAAATTATCTAGACAGCTCTAGACACTGCTCTTATTTCATATGAGAAGGGGATTAATACTACAGCTGAACATTGGATCCTTTTTTTTTTTTTTTTGAAGAGAGTTTGTGAATGAATGGCTCCTGTGGTAAACATTCTTGCTTTAGTAAATACTGGATGTGTTGCAGGTAGAAAGTCTTGAGGTAGCAATGATAGTGATCAGTTTCTTTCAAATTAGTATTCAGCAAACTTTTGCTTTCATGCCTTTGTCTCTCCATTTTTATTTGCTATCCCCATAAAACCTTTGGTCTCTCATACCACCAGTCCAGCTGCCAATTTTTCATTGTTACAGAAAGCCTCAGCCCTCAGAAATCAGCAGTTTTGCTTTATTCTCTGTTCATGACTATGACCTTCTCAAAGATTTTTTCATCTATTTCATGTCCTTACCACAGATGTGGATGAAAATGTAGTCTGTTTCTATTAGCAGGATGAATGGAATTGTTCTTCAGTTGTACCCAAGCACTTCTATATTAGATCAAATTGCTTCATGGTTAGACAGAATGTCTTTCAATTTTTTTTCCCTCTGTCACTAGGATTGCAGAGAGCTCAGGTACTGACAGAAGTTCTATTGAGGCTCCTAGTTTTTTTTGTTTTCTAAAATTATTGCTTGTTGATACCTGGGTTAATGAATAACACGCTATTTTTTTAATATGAATTTGTGGCATTCAATTTTAAAAATGTCAGCATGGATTTAGATGGGAATTTATTAAAGGAGATGTCCTTCAGCAATTTGATAGTGGTCTGACTTAAAAATGGGTCTTTATGTTTTAGGCTTTTTGTAGGCTAGTTTTTCTAGAAAGGGGTATTTTTTGAGTGCTCCTGAATGGAGCTACAATGCCGATATCAAATCTACATTAAGTATGTCATTTCTTTAATAATATTAAGTTTTATAATTGTTTACAAGAGGTTGAGCGTCTACAGGACTGGCAATCTGAAGTCAGGCAACTTTGTCAGCTTCATTATTATAGCAAGATTACAGTAAAAATGAATGACCCATGCAGGAAGCTCATTTTTTAATGTGTATTTTATTCATTTAATTTCCAAGGTCAGAGTACGGCTATGATAACAGCTTCTAAGAAAGGAAATTTGCTAATTTGGTGTGCATGACAAGAGACAGCAAAGAGCTTCAATAGTCCAGCATTTTAAAAGATTTAGTGCAGAGAGCTCAACACAAAATAATTTATCACTGCTATTACTGTCGTTTGCCTTTCCATTCGGTGGAAGGAAGAGGGAGAGGAGAGGCATGAAACTCCTTCCAGCTTTGAGGCATGGAATTAATGGAGAGTTTATGCCTAGTCTGTTCCTGTACAGTCGGTTCTTTACAGCACCTAAAGTGACTGCACAAAAACAGGGTAGCAGCTGCTGTGAATGGATCACGGTCCTTGTTGAAACTGAAAGTTCTTATAAGCACATTTTAAGTAGTGCATCTAAACCCAAGATTCCTGCGTTCATATTAACTAAAAAGCCCATACCTGGTATTTACACAAAGTGGGGTTTTTTTCACTGTGTGTTAAGTTAAGTCTGTCTCTGGGTTTTCATTTTTTTTTCTTCTGAGGAGATTCCCTCAGGTTTCACTTTGCTAGAACTTGTTATAACTTGTATATTTATCTGTATGATTGTGCAGTCCAGGTGCTCGTGTTAATTCCTACAGGCTTGTTGCTTCTAAATATTTGTGCTGCTTTCTGCTCCATGGCAAGCATTCAGAAAAAATAATGTTTCAAAGTCTTCCTATGTTTGACATCAATAGAAAAATTCTTTCAATAATGTTAAATATCATGAAGCTTTTCTTATATTGGAGAAATTTTTGTGGAAAAAAATCAGGGAGAAAGATGATGTTTTTTGAGCTTCACTCTTATAATTTTTATAATGAAAGTTGTACTTTCAGCTATGGAGAATTCTGAATATACAGGGACTTTTACCCATGTTATTTTTACTAGTTGACTGATGCACTCCAACTTTCTGTTTCTTAAAGTTCTAAAAATTGAACACACTTCCTTCAACCTTAATACAAAGGCCATAGATCATTTGAGTCACAATTTACTCCTGGAAAGTTCTCATTGCTTTATACATCTGAAGTATCCTGGTCATTTACTCCCTGCTTTAGCCAGGGAATATCACTCGATGTGTTCTTCCAGAACTAGCAATAAGTGACTCATGATGATACTATAAAGTCATAATGGATTAGATAATGATGAATGGGAAGGTAGTCTTAGCAAGGTGTACATCTCTATATCAAATTTATCTAGGTTGCATAATATGTGATTAGCTATGCTATCAAGCTTTCTTCCCTTTATTTAATGGAATATTAAATAAATAATAATAATAATAATAAATAATAAATTCCTTACTTCCAGGAAGGTGAATATCCTGACTTCCAGGCGAATCTTTAACATCCATTTCTCCTTCCCCTGGAGTAATGCAAGTGTAGTTAAGTATGGAGCTCGCTGAAAACAGTTTCAGTCATAAAAAAATAAATATGGTCATGCTCTTATAGAATTTTTGGGCTGAAGTACAGTAAAATAGTATTTATATGTATAGTGCTGATTCTTTCAAGTGATCCTGAAATCAGAGAATTAGAGCCTGTTGTCTTCACCAACCTAGTCTTCCTTGAAAACAAGCTCAAATCTTCAAACAATTATAAATGTTTTGCTTAAAATAAAAAGCAACCCAAAATCTGCTTGAAATCAGAAGGTATTTTGATGATTTTGACAGTAAAAATTTGACACCTTTTGAGATATACATATTTTTTTTGACAAATTTGTAGTTGTGGAAGACATTGCTTTTGCTGCTTACTTTTCTCATAACTATTTCCCTCTTTTTCTCTCAAAATCTTGGAATCAAGTTATAAAATCCAGCTAGAGAATGACTTGATTATGAATTCTTTCAGAAATAAATGATAACACAGTCTGAGATTAACATTAATAGCTGTTTGTTGGGTGACCAGGTTTTTTTAATAGTAACTCAGTTGAGGAAATATATATTTATCTTTTTAGGCAAGAAAAATTGACAAGCAGTGTTATGAGAAGTCACGTCTGCCCTAACATGGGATAGTAAAATATGTGTCCATTTATATTTTTTATGAAAAAATATGCAGGTCTAACTCTAGACAGCTTCAGATTTCTGTTGTCCTTTTATTTATTTTTTTTGTATTACTTATAATTAATTGGGAGATGTAAATGATATGGTACAGAACTGCTCTGTTTTAGCATAATATTTTTAGTGGATTTTTCAAATTACTTTTGTAAGGCTTTGCAGAATGGTATGTTGATATGTGACTGGTATTTGGATAGGAGATTTGTCTTTAAGATTAAGGAAATGAAATCCTCCAAATTAGCAGTATTTTTGTTACTGTCCTTGTAGGATTTGCCTTTCATGGCATGTGTGAAAACACCCCTTAGGCTAATCACACAGAAGTGCAAAAAAAAAAAAAAAATCATGCTTGGAATAAAATTATAGTATCATACTTTCTTTCATATTATCCCTTTTGGGGAAGGACAGAAAGGGGAAGAGAGAGAAATTGGCCCACAGAGGAAAAAAGATCACTGTTATGAAAAAGGCTGACATCCTCCTTGTTTTTGTTTGCCTTTTTTTTTTTAATGTCTTACAGGCCAGTAATAAGGTAATTGAATAATACCAAGGACACATTATCATCAGCTTCTACTTTTTGTTTAACTGAACACATGTTCAAAGGCAAATAGCATTTGTTAGCTAGAAGTCTTGTTCACAGAAGTGCTATCCCTTCACATTCACTTGGCCTAGTAAATCTGCCGAGTAAATCTGCCCGACAATTTTGTTAATGGTCACTTTTTTAAAAGCAAATAATAACCTCCCCCAAAAAATTGTCACCACCACTCCGTCCCTTTCCCAACCCTATTGATAGTCAATCATCCATGCAGAGAAATCTTTCAATTTCAGTGTCTCCTGATATGTTCTGTATTATAATCCTTGGGTGCTGAGCCTCAAATTTGCTTTAAGGGAGGCTCAGATTGGACAAGAATAAACACTTCTTTGAAGAGCAAATGGTCAAACACTGGAACAGGCTCCCAGGAGAGAGAGAGGTGGCCAATTCCCCAAACCTGCAGTTTTTGGGGTTATTTTTTCCTGTTATGACAATTATAACACCAAATCTGTTAAAATGAAAAGCTGAATATTTTTAAATGAAACGAAGCTGTGTCTAGAGCTTCTCTTATATTCAGTATTTCTTGTATGTGAGATATTTTCTGATCACACTAAAAAGTTATCCCTACTGACACAGAGGAAGAAATGGTCAGCTAAGAACAAATAATAAGCCTTAGTTAAAAGGGTTATACCTATAATAAAAAAACTATAAAGCCTGTGCCAGTTTAGTGCTAATGCTTACTTGGAAGAAAAGTGGTTTATTGATTGGAAATTTGTTGTAGGATTATTATTGTAGCTTCACTTTTACTGTTTTCTTGAAACGTGGCTTTGCACACTCATGGTCATTTCATCATCTATTAATTTAGGAAAAAAGAAAAATGTTTGAAACAATGCGAAAGAAAAGAATTTCTATCGTGGTTCATGCATCCAGAAAATGTTATGAGATAAGGACTAATACCTGGAAATGAAAGCTAAACTGGAATACAGGGATGGTCTCAAGAAATGGACAGATTTAATTCTCCAAACCTGTATATAATATCAGTCTGTGATTGTGCTTTCCAAGATTCCAAAGCAATGTATGAAAAGTTACTCCATTTTCTGGCTAACATGACAAGTCTTGGCTCATTAATGGAAACATGGAGAACTGAAGATATGTATAAAAATGAGGATCCAGCAGCACAGTCCATACTTACAGGGAGAATCATTGATTCCTCTGGCTTATCTGAGACGTCCAGAAACAATTTGTTCAGAGATATTATTTTTAATGACTTATAAAGCCAGGTTTACAATAATTAAAATTTGAGGAATATCTCTGAAATTCATAAGGAGGAAAAATTAAATAAGTAATAATGTTTACTTCTTAAGAAGTAAAACTTATGTAAGAACTAAAATAGCTTAATTTGAGTTTCTTTTTTAATCAGAGGAGAAACGTATTTCTTCAGTTCTGAAGGGTGGGGAGTATTGTGCAAACACAATAGTCTTTCTGCTGAAAACCTGAATTCTGGCCAAGTAGCTTAAACTGAACATTTTATATTGATTATTAAAGTTAGGAAAAATGAACGTCACTGTTTCAGTACGTATGTTTTTGGTGATATGCTAAATTTGAAGTTAATTTAGGATGGGAGTCTCTCCAAATTTTCTTTGTGAAAATATCTTGATTTTATTCTGGTTAGGAATAAGATTAGTTTTTTAAACTCTGAAAATATATGAAGAACAAGTAAAACGTTATTAAACCAATTTATATTTTTGTGTATATAGCTAGATTACATGCCATTTACATATAAAATTATATATATTTTATCAGTCATATTCTTTGTTTTGCAACAGCAGATTGCAAGCCACGTTAATTTTCTGTTTATTCTCTTCATTTAGTGTAATTTCATTGTTTTCCATTTAGAATAATTCATTAGACAAATTGCTTCTAAGTTGGAAAGTCAAATGCACTCTCTGTTCATGGCAGCATAGCTGATTGTCCTTTCTGTGAGCGGCCCTTCTGGAAACCGTAGTGCTTGAACAATTGCTGATAGCACTGCAAAAGCACCTTATGTAAAATGAAACTCACTGTGTTCCTATTGATTTTACTACAGATGCCACTTATCTACACGAAAGTCAAACTCCACTTTGTTATGAGGATGGTCTGTTCAGAGTAATTCATGTGTCAGTAGTCCAAAAGTGCATTCATGGTATAATGGTACCTAAGGCCTTACAGTTTCACACCTGGCATTACAACTCTGCTGATTGTGCAAATTCTGGTTCATGCCTTCCCAGTAGAGTCCAGCTGTGTTTCACTTCAACTCTCAGATGCTGCATCACAGAATAGTTTGGGTTGGAAGGTACCTCTGGAGATCATCCAGCCCAACCTTGCTGCCAATGCAGAGGCACCTCGAGCTGGTGACACAGGAACATGTCCAGGTGGATTTGAATGTCTCCACAGAGGGAGACCCCATGACTTCCCTGGGCAGCCCATTCCAGTGCTCTGCAACTCTCAATATGAGAATGTTCTTCCTCATGTTGGCGTGAAACATCCTGAGTTCTGTTTCATGGCTGTTGCCCTCTTTCCCATTGCTGGGCACCACCGAGAACTCTGGCACCACGCTCTTGACCCCTGCCTTTGAGATATTTATGGGCATTGATGAAATCCCCTCTCAGGCTTCTCTTCTCCAGACTGACAGGCCCAGATCCCACAGTCTCTCCTCATAAGAGAGGTGCTCCAGTCCTTTAAGCATTTTGTAGCTTCTGCTGGACCCTCTCCAGCAGCTTCTTGTATTTCTTGAACTGTGGAGACCAGAACTGGACACAATATTTGAGGCATGACCTCACCAGGGCTGAGTAGAGGGGGAGAATGAGCTCCCTGAATCTCCCTTCAATAACACAACAAGCATTCTGCTTGCTTTGTGCATATCATTAAGATATTTAATTGAAAAATAACGCAGCTATTCAGGAATCTCTAATTATATTGTAGTAGAAAGTACCTAATGTTTATATCATAAAATAAATACAATTATATAGAAGAAGACTGTGTTTGTACGAATATACATACACTTACACATGGAAGTGCAAATGAGTGTGATACATTCATCTATTTGTATTTTCTTGTTTGGACTATTGCATACATATAAATGAGGTAGTGATAGACTTTTTAAAATGTTTTTAATGCAATTTAAGGCGCTTCAGACATACATATCAATGGAAGGGAAATAAATGTGACTAAATCTTCTCAGTAGCTAGGAAAATCTTAATCATGATTGATAAATTGTGCAACATCTAATTCCTGAATCAGCAAAATTATATGAGTAGCTAAACTGCAGGGTGTCAATCTATTTCAATAGAAGTAAATACTATTCTGCATGAATCTAATTGCCCAACTGAATTTTTTTGTAGTAGTAGTTCTATGAAATTACATACCTCTAGTAAGTTTAACTTGTAAGGGTTAAAAAAAAAAAACTTAGTTTGAAAATGCAATCTGTCCTTATAGCACTACTTAGTGTGTCTGACACACTTGAGGGTTTCCATTTTCATCCCGTGACTCTTTATGAACTTCAGCAAGACAATTTTCAAGTGTGACTACAACAACAGAAAGAGCAGTTTAAATCTTCAGAGATGCATCCAGGTTCCCTCTTTGTTAATTTCCTGCTATTGAATGACTGAAATTCTTTGCAAATAAATTTAAACTTTGCTTTGAAATAAAATATTCCCATTTATGGCTACCCTAACAGACAATGAATTGTTGCTTAATTAATTTTAATTTTCTTCCTTTCTTTTTACCTTGGCATTGTCTCATTTCATCTGTCTCCTGTAGTACATTGAACAAGGGAAAATGTTTAACTAGAAAGGAAAGTAATAGAAGGACTAGCATGTGCACCTAAAATTCAGGTTCCAAGTCTTATATCAACTATTTCTAAGCCATAACCAACAAAAGAAATAAAGTTTATATATGTTTTCAATAAAATGCCTCTACTACATAGATAAAATACAATGTACTGCTAAAATACATTATTATTTTTGTAACTCAAGATACAGGGAACAAACATTGCACTAACAAATCAATATAAAACAAGCTATATTTTTGTGTAGTGATTCATAAAAACAATAAATAATATTAATGTGTTAATGAAGGGCTATAACCACTGTTTATTGTGTTTACAGTTACAGGTAAGATAAATGTAGTTCCTTCAAACAGTTCAGTTTCTACTTTTCATTTTCTTGTTCATAGAAACAGAATACACCAAACTGTGCTTTGCAGGTCATTGAGTAAAGAATTTTAATCTAAATTTATTGTGACTGTGCCTAAATACAACACAGATAGGGATGGGGACCACACCCATAATTTTCTCATGAAGTTTTAATTGTTACTAGCAGGCTTTTTCCAAGATCTGCCCCTTATTAACTGCTAGAGATACTGTTCACTCACAAGAGATTTAAATGCCATTGGTTACAAACTTATTCATTATAAATTCTAGTTTGCAAAGCTTTTCCTTTGTCATTACTGAAGGCAGAACTATCGTAGTCATTAAAACACATATTTGTTTCTAATGAATTCTTAGACCTTTAAACATTCAAACAGCAACCGGAAAAAAACCCTCAAAACTGAAAATTGCATTTTTAGCTTTTTTCAGTACAACATGATCTCTTTTAACTAATGTTTGACTTGAACCAGAGTCCCACTTCAGTAAGATGTGATGCAGATCCCATACTACAAATCTTCCTTTGAGAAGGAAATAGTACTCCATTGGAAGAGGCAATGTGCTTTGAAGTACAAAATTCTCAACTAATAACTCATGGTTATATTTGGTTGTTTCTCCTCCCAAGCTATGGGAAATGTTCTGTATATCCTTCCTATGCCATCCAATACTTTTCTCACTTCTAGAAAGGCAGTTATGTTTTCCTCAATGTTTTGAACTCCATGAGTGAAACCCAGGACATATTAATTAGGTATTTCACGATAATTTTTTAAAACATTCAAATGTTTTTTTTTTTTTATGAATTTGAATTCAAGAAATGCAAACATATGCTATTTGATGTTTCCTCAAAATTATTACATCTGATTAAGAGCTTGTAATTGGGTCTTTTGCAAGCAATTATTTCACTGTGGTAGTCTTGTGGAAAAGAAGCAAACCACAGTATTATCAGTATTTGATACTTTACTTATTCATAATCATTATTAAAAATAGTTGTTTATTAATTGGATACTAATTTAACAGCAATTAATGATTAATAAAGGAATTATAGCTCTAATATTTGTAACCTACATTTTAGAAATACAGGAGTTCTTCATTTCATTGTTGTAGAGATTGAATTTTTCCTGAGTTCTTTTCTGATACTTTAGACATTTCTATAACAGTTAAAAAAAAAAGAAGTATAGCCCTTTCATAATTATACAGCCCTTCTAAAACAAATTGTTCTGCATCCTGTTAACTTAGGCAGTGGCTCAAGGCTGTGTCAGGGCAGGTTTAGGTTGGATATTGGGAAAGGGCTTTTCACCCAGAGGGTGGTTGGGCACTAAACAGGCTCCCCAGGGCAGTGGTCATGGCACCAAGCCTGAGAGAGTTCAAGAAGTGTTTGGACAATGCTCTCAGGCACAGGGTGTGACACTTGGGGTGTCCTGTGTGGGGCCAGGAGCAGGACTCAATGATCCTGATCAGTTCCTTCCAGCTCAGAATAATCTATACGTCAAATGTGTTGGTCAATCAAAGGCCACTGAAAAGGCAGCTTATAAGTACCAGGCTGTTAATTGTGCTGTTTGATTCTACTGGTTTAAATACAGGCACTCCCTGTAGAAAACTTCTTATGCAAAATTGTTAAATGTAGTTTGTTGGCTAAATTTTACCTAAAAGAAACAGCTTTCCTGTTGTTTTCTAGACAGCCTTGCATGTGATCTGTTCTGTCCTTCAGTGTCCTCAAAAGCATCTTATGAGAGGATGACTTCTCTTAGCTTTAGGTCTCCTAGCCTAAGTATTGCTTACAGAACTGGCATAAATTAATGTGTTATGACCTCAAATGACACAGTGGAGAAAGTGCGTTGAAGTCAGAACACGTTTGAACCCTTTAATGAGAGTAAGCAACGGTTTAACAATGATTCAGCAAGGATAGCTATAACAAACTTACGTTTCTAAATTTCTTGTAGTTTCAGAGCAGAGTCTCTGTAGAGGATTTTGTTACCTGTTGAAATATGATATGGCTACATATTTTTATTGTGGCATAGTGCTTTTCATGTGATCAAAATATTTAATTTTGTGTCTATGTACTCATGAGAAATGAATCTAAGTTTGTGTTTAATACACCTGTCTTACAGAAATATCTGTCAAGTTGTGATAGACTCTAAGTTAGGTACATACTATTTGTTCCATCTAGTACTTTTTTTGCTAGTCAAGGTCTGTTGGTATGAAATTTTAAAGCATGATTATATTTTCTAAAATTGTTGCTAAATATAAGCCCATGTTGATGATTGAGAAGATAATTATGATCAAAGGATATTTTCATGGGCAAAAAACTTGTTATACAGGTTTTTTCATTGACTTCAGTTTTGTAACCCTGTAGTGACTTTTAAATGATTTTTTACCATTTGTGCTGTTTTTCAAGGGGCTCAGAATGTTTTGTTATGACAAAATTTGTAAATATAAATTACCAGAGAGTAGTTAGCTGGTGTCTTTGGGATATTCTCACTACAGAAGAGTTGTCACCCAGATTTCCTCTTCATCTTTGACTATTTGTCTTATATCTGCTTCCCCCACACCCCAGCATATTTCTTCCTAGGCAATCTCTTTTTCTTGGAGATCTGGCACGTTGTCCCTGAAGGGCTGAAGAGCTTTTAGATGTAGAACTATTTGCCCCCAGTGCTGTGGGAGAAGCTGTGCTGCAAGCATGCAGCACAAGCTGTACTGCTCTGAAATACTATTGTCTGTCTTTTCCCATCTGCTGCTCAAAGCATCATCGCTCCCCTTCAGTCAGATTAGAAAGACCTACTATTTAAAATCAAAAAAAAGAAACAATGTCCACCAGTGTTCTTATATCTATAACATCTTCAGGTTTTGATAGCTCCTTCTATTTGAAAATTTCAGAGTGTCATAAGCATAGTTGGTGTTCTCCTTTATGAGTAATTTTTTTTTCCCCACAGGTAAGCAGCGCAAAGTGCTGATCCCTAAAACCTAGACAGCTACCAGTGACAAAATGAAGGATTCTTACTCAGAAAATCTTGTTCTGTTGTGAGCACAAGCATCTTTTATAGCCTAATTACAGGTTACACATGAATTAAATTTTGGACCCTCTTAATGAAAGGAGATGTCTATTTCAATAACTGCCTACCAGCTAAACCCAAGCTGATGCAATGAAGTGTCAAAGTTTAACAGATCTTTTTTTGGTTTATTAGTTATATCATTGTTTAAAATCAATGAAATAATAGCCTTCCAATACCCAAACCCCAAATTTATGGCTTACTGTCATAAGGAAATATGATTTCTTTAGTGTATTATGTTTACATATGATGCTGGTACTGATGTAAGATAATTCATAGTGTAGGTTACATAATGTAAGAAAATGAATTAACGATATTGAAAATATCTCACTTTGAGAGTAATAAAATTGAAGAAAATTTCTGTTTCTGAATGCTACAAATGATTCTGAATTAAATGTTGATTATGAAGTCTTTTTTACCATATGGTGATTCTTCAAACTTATTCAATTTGAGAGTCAAATAGTAGCATGCTGAGAGAAGGGAAAATCTGCAAGGAGAACTGTGCTCAAAGAGGTTTAGCATTTAAAGGAAAAATATATATAACTCAAGTGGAAGTTCACAGGTGTAGCTATCTTACTAGAGAGTAATGTCAAACTGGAAATCATAGAATTCTACCAGGAGAAAAATGTAATTTCCATGTGATGTTAGGTAGATAATACTCATATTATCTACTTAACAATAAAATAAGTAAAAACCCCATATTAAAAAAAAAAAAAAAGAGATAAATTTGGTAACTGCTATTTTAATTTAAATAACATAACTCTTAGGTCAATGTCATAATATTTCTTGTACATAGTAATTCTGTGCTTTGAAAATATGCATTTAAAATCATAGCACTTTCAGGTGCAAACTTGTATTTTAAAGAAGCCCCAACAAAACAAACCCCCATAATCCAGTATTGAGTATTGCTTTGTCTTATTGTTGGATAGTGCTGTGACTGATGTTTTTTTATTCCAGACTTATGTCTGAATAGGTATGTGTTTTCAGAATTTTGAGAATTTTTGAGAATTATGAAAGATATTATAGAAGATTTGTGTCTATGCAGTCATCTAAAACAGTCACTGAATACTTTAATGAAAAGTAAAAGAGCAGAGAACATTAAAACTGACTGCAGGATCCTAAAACTAAAAGGAATTGTGAGAACAAATTCTACAAAGTGTTTTCAGTTTCCTCTACACGTATGAAAAAAGTGAGTACAGCATAGAAATATTCTGCTTATTTTTTCTGACTTGAGGAAGAAGGTTGACTTTCTGTGAGATCAGAAATTCTAGAAGAAACCTTAAAGAAGGAAACCTCTT
Source organism: Phainopepla nitens (assembly GCA_013400175.1). Classification (NCBI taxonomy): domain Eukaryota; kingdom Metazoa; phylum Chordata; class Aves; order Passeriformes; family Bombycillidae; genus Phainopepla; species Phainopepla nitens. The sequence continues at coordinate 1,065,198 of VXBQ01000960.1, read as the reverse complement.
CTGCTTTAGTTTAGTGTCACCCTTCTCTGACTGCAGTTTGTTTGGCACAAGCCACATTCTGGGACAAAACACATCATGACTGTGCTGCAACCACTTCATCAGTCTTTAATTCCAAACTGTTAAAATCCTCTGCAAGCCTTAGGCAATTTTTAGGAATTAATCCCTTGTCAGCCTCATGGTTTAACAGCTTGGGTTTTTGTAATGATATTCTCTATCCCCATAATTCGTCGTAGGCAGATTGTTTACTAAACAGATTAAAAACCAAGACAGGGAAAATTGAGCCAAACCTCTACTCTTTGTGATTGCACACAATTTTCTAAAAAAGTAGTGCTAAATGTTTTTATGGGTTCGAAAAGAACCTGGAAAAATCTAGATGAAAAAAAATCAAATGAAGCATGCTAAGTACAAAGGAACCACCTTAGCATTGGAAATGCTTTGTGATGTGGGAACTTATAAGAGTTAAAATTGGAAAATTATCACTCTGGTTTTGGCCTTTTATTCTGGAGGGATACAGTGCTGTAGAGAGAAATCTGGGCAGAATGGTCAGTTTTCTTTTATTCCTATAATTTCTCTTATACATGTTCTCACACAAAATCTAACATGGTTCAAAGTAATCTCTACTGTTCCACACCAGCTTCAGGTCTGAAACTTTATGTCAATACATAGATTTTTTTAGTTGCTTTAATGTTGTGAGAATTTTGAACATTCTGACTTCAAGTGCTAATGTTACTCTTAAAAGAAAATGGCATTGATGCTGAATTGAATGATCCTGTTCATTAAAAAATCCCAATGTCTAAACTCATTAGTAGGCTTAGATTTTCAAACTATTTGAACCACAATTTAAAAAAAAAAAAGGGGATGCTGTAAGTTGGTTTGAGGAGAAGTTTAATTAGTCTATGTTGATGATACCAGATAATGTTATGTGAGAAAAACTGAGAGTATACTAATTTGTTAAGATGTTGCCGTTCTTAGCAAGTTTTAGAAAGAAGTTCAGACATAGGGAAAGAGTTATTGCCCATCTAAAAATGAATTCTATTTGCTGGCTGAAGAAGAATGAATCATTAAATGCATTCCCAAAAATCACTGTGATGAACTTTCAAATTCAGTGTTGAGTATTTATAACGATGACTTGACAAAAGAATGTGATACTAGGAATATCTTTGGTAAAGAATAATTTTGAGATTCGGAAACTCTAAAATTTGTATGACTCTAAAAGCCACATGATCAATCTGGAAAAGTAAACAAAATCTTTAAAAAGACACTTTGCACACAGCACTTTGCAGGGTGGCATTCATATATTGAGTCAAACAATCTGTTAAGATTATTTTACTTAATCTGAAGAGAACACCTGTAAATGACATTATGTCTAGTTCTAGTGTTGCCCTTTCATTGAAATTGAGCAGTTTTATGTCACAAAGCATGTTGTAAAACTATAGCAAAATCAATAACGTGAACAGTTATATCTGGGCACTTTTCTTTAAAAGTCTTTGATCTAGAATTCCCATCTGTACTTCACTGCATCCTATGCTCAGCCATTAAACCACCAAATTGCAGATGAGGAGTGTTGAGCATTGGTGAACAGCTGAAAAAAAAAATTGGGTAGCTCCATACAAGGTTGTTCAGCACAGGTGTTTGTGTAATTATGATGTATTAGAAAACCTCTTTGTTCAATAGCCTTCAAGCTGCCTAGAGAGTAAATTCCAGAAGTTTTTAGCAGAGATGAATACCTCTGAACAAGACTGCAGCAATCACCTTTTAGAGGGAATATGGGCATCTTACCTTCAGAGGTCAAGGCACCTCTCCCATGAAAATGGTGCTTGCATGCCAAATAATAGATATGATGGCTTCTTTCTCCACCTCCTTCATTAGCAGGCAAGTTAGAAAAGAATTCACCAGGCAGATATTTGAGCAATTGCTGCAGAAAGAGGCTGTGGAAAATGCTGCAATTGTTCCAGCAGCAGAGCGTGTGTCATCAGGATCCATTACCTCTCTGCTAAGGACAGGGGAAACAGGAGTCTGAAAAACGCTTGAGTTAAAGTGTCCTGGGAATAGCAGAAAGCTTGCCATTTATTTATACCAAAATGCAGTTTAATTGGGATTTTATAGATTTCTGCATATGTAGGCAGAGGCTGGCCCAAAGAGAACATTAACAGCCCTCAACTCAATAAACACGAATGATGGAGTGTAGAATGAGTGTGCCAATACAATTTCTCCTCAAAGTCATTTCTCCTTAGAAGTCACTATAACTAGATGAAGCCGTCTCCAAGCTGTTTAGAAGACGTTTAAAATCATTTAATCACAAGCAAATGTCAGAGTATTTTTGCAATCAAACAAACCCCGCCACTTCTTACACAACTTTAAGGACATCACAGAAAATCTCAAATCTTAATATGCTTCCAAAGTAAGAGTAGTGTATACTTTTAGCCCCATTTCACAGATGAGAAGCAGACATTTTGTAATTAGAAAGAAACCACACAAGATAATAAAATGACTTTGACTGAAACTTTCATCTAGCCAACCTTTTTCCTTCTGATACATGAGAAAGGACAAAGTGGGACCTCTCCAGTTGTTTCTTATGCCTTTCCTCACCCTGCATATGAGCTGGAGGCTGTAATTTAGCATTGTAAGAGTAGCCTGTCAGGGTCCCTTTTCCATGATGCAGATTTTAAGCCCACTGCAGATCCAAAGCATTGCAACAAATGGCAAAAAGCTCCATAATACTGAAAAAGTATGTATTTTGGTACTAATGCTTCCGTCTACTAACTTCGGGTTTCTTAGTTTTAAAAAATATAAATAATCATTCTTTGTTCTCTGTTCATGATTTTAAATATCTAAGAGTTCAATTTACCAAACCAGTATGTCAGGATTTGTTTAGTACTGAGAGTAATCCATAGTTTTGGGGTTTTTTTTAACCCTGCCTTTTTGACAGTCCTGGCTTTTACCAGAGGAGACTGAAAAGAATCTCTAATTTGGGATATGACTGTGCTGTGACTGTACATGATGCCATAATGATGGTCTCTTTTATTCTCTGTTCTTTCCCTTCACTGCTTTTTTCTTATTCTACCTAGCCTTTGCCTGTCACTGTGTCGGGCTATTAATGTTTTCCTAGGATTATGGGCAATGACAATTAAATATCTCTTCAGAATGATAACAGCTTGGTTAGTGACCATCACTCTGTATTAATAATAAAGAGATTTCCCCCTTTCATGTACTTTATCTTACTCCTATCCACAATGATGTTCATTTCTCCTTGTCCCATAGTTGATTGATACCTTGAAATCCACTGCAACTCCTGGCAGTCAGTTTTCATCACTAGTATTTTAAAGAATTTTATATCATGAGAACACTTAGTCACCTCATTATTCCCTTCTTTTTCTAGATCATTTATGTTGAGCAGTAGATATCCCAGCAGAGCTCCCTGAGGGACTCTGCTGTTAAACCTCTACTTTTGTTGAAGCTGATCACTTAATCCTACTATTTAAGCTATTTATTAATTCATGAAGAGACCTCCCCTCTCGTCCCATGACAGCTGAATTTCCCATGAGTTGAGATATTATCCTAGGCCATAATGTTTTTAAATTCTTTACAGTAACTCTAACAAAACAATTTGGTACATAATATCAAATGTACCAGTCTATATTACAATATTAATGTAAATGTAAAAGGCAACCGACTCCCTCCACAAAATTCCAGCTGGTAACACCAGAAAAAACATTTATAATGTAAACCATGAAAGATTAAGCATTTTAAATTATGTGGCAAAGGTTCAAAATGGAATTTAAGTTAGCTACCTATTTTAGGAAGGGTCTTCTTGGACGTACTTGGATGTATTCCTTGAATATTTTTGGTTTACCAGTAGGATATCTTTCTTTAAATTAGAGATGAATTACAGTTAAACAGGAAGTTATCAGGCTGCAATATTAATGGTTGGTTCTCTGGAACTGAGTTCATTTTGGAAAACATAATTTACAGTTCCTAAAAGCTAGTAATAAGATAATTGATGCAAAGCTGTAATACCATTTGGTCCCACTTGGGAGAGAAACTTAATATTAAAATATTTTTGACTGACAACATTGCCATTTATCTTCCTAGCAGGAGTCAAGTGAGAGCAATAAAGTGAGAAAAGCTCTCTGTGCTCCATCCGGTATCAGCTGCCATCAGACTTAAAACAAATGATGTGAACAACCCCAATAAGATTGTGTTTCTCAGATTTTTTGGATTTCAATGCCTGTAGCGGAACTTCAATACACTGATGGAATTTGTGAAGTTTCCTGGGTATGACACTTTGTGGACTGGAAAGAAAAAACCCAAAAGCTTAGATATCCCAGGTGTCATCAATTAAATCACCAAAATTAGACGGCTGTTATGCAAAGTATGCAAATATGAGACTCAACCTCTTATTTCATATTTGAGAAATGAAATATTTAATGACGTTGACACTTTTAATTATCATCAGGCCTCTGAGTTAACTCCTAAGTGGGATCAATGTTATTACAGGATTTCTGCAGTCTCTGGTGGACATTTCTGCATCACATCAGACTTTATTGAACATGTATGTGTTAGATGTGTTTGAAAATCTGAAACAATGGACAATAAATAAAGAAATTTTCAAAGTCACCAAACAGATAAATTAACAGAGCCCTTTAAAACAGGTCTATTCTTTGACAGTGGTCACAATCTGACAATATTATGATGAATGTTTTTCCTATATCTTTTCCCATACTCCAGCATTAATTTCGATGTAAGTTTCAAAAAAATACCACGAAACTGCACTATTGGGATGGAAATTTTAAGAGAAAAGGAGTAGCATAACTCTGAACTTTTTAATTTAAATTTATTTATCTGTCTCACATCACTATATTATATTGTTCCTTGGATTTACTTAGCAGGCAGAAAGTAAGAGTCAAAAGATAGGCCATTCCAAAAATTTAATTTCAGCTCTCTCATTGGCATGCCTCACAGAAATTTCCTGATAGCTAAACTTCAGCTTTTCCATCAGCAAAAGAGGGATAACAGTGCTTAACTGAATTACAAAGCCAGTGATATTATTGCTGTTGTTTGTCCTATTTTGTAAGTAGATGTAATCGTCTATGTTTCACAGAACTTTCTGAGAGGAATCTACCTATCTAAATAGAGATCTTAAAATCCTGAGGATTAATTAATTTATGTTTGCATAGTCCTTTGAAGCTGTGTAACCCCATATAAATGCTAAATATTATCTACTCCTAACCATTGACTATGACTTTCGGTGGGTACTGCATATCTCAGTGCACACTATCACTACAGCCCAAGTCCTCTAAAACTTATAAAATTATTAGTTTTTCCTGTTAATATTCTTTCTGTCCTCTTCTCTAACCTTCATCCTCTTTGCCTAGCCTGTGTATATATATGCACACAAATATTCAGTTTATCTTACTCAAACTACATATTTTTGCAGGAAAGTGCGTAGCTGAATAAGACAATTGAAACCTTTAGCTTCAACTTTATTAGTAGCAATAATTGATTTCATAAATTCTCCAATATATTTAAAAAAAAATAATTGCAATTTCCAGTTGTACTGAGCATGGAGAATTGACAGAAACGGCATTTATTGTCCAATAATATAGAGGACAATGAAAACATCATATTTTTGTCCTATTTTTGAGGATTAAGTAATTTACAATGCTCAGGTCACTATCCTGCAGACTGTGGGACTCCATCTTAACTGTCCACCTCTACTTTTCTGAGCCTTCAGGTCCAACCTCACGTCCTAACTACATCTTGACTACTTCTTGAAGTGAAATCCAGGAATGCCCCAGCCCTTTCTTCTCCTTTTCTGGAAAGAATTTTGAGCACAGCTGGAACTTGAGGGCACATTTCCAACAGTGCCAGTCCGGCTGATTAGGAACGAGGGGCTTTCTGTGGCACACACTAATCACTGGGTATGGATTTGGCTTTCCATGATGTTACCTGCTTAAAAACAAGGAGTAAGAATGATTGTCAGCTGCATGACAGTGGCAGAAGAAGCCAAGTCATCACTTAGTGGTCTTGAAGCAAAGACTATCTGGAAATTATTCTGTCACGCGCAGAAAGCTCAGGCTGGGATTGAAAACTTCATTTGCAAAATTTCCAACGAAAGTAGAATCAAAGAGTCTTTTTTATTTCCAGTGGAAAGAAGGTACACCCAAGTGTAGTTCCCTTTGCTACAACTTGAGCAATTCACAAAAACTCTGCTGCTAATTGTGACATGAGTTTTCGACTCTGGTTTCTTTACAGGGGTATGAAATTGTCCTCTAGCAATGCTACTCATCTAAGTCTAAGAAACTAAGGCAGAGCTCCTTTTTCTACTAATACTTCTCCCCCTTGGGATCACCTTCTGACACATTGCAGAGACAGATTTCTTGGTTCATCATTGCCTTCCTCTGACAGGAAAAAAATGTCAGTTTAAAGTTTTACTCTATTTGAGTCTAAAATACCAGTGCCTAGTACCCTGGCTGTACAATGTGTTTCTATCACATCCTTTCAGAAATATACCAAAGTGTGGTTTAATCTCATGAAAACAGGTAATTTGGCCATGGGTGATGCAGTGTGAAGGATGTCCTGAAAATTTTGATTGCTGCCCATTTTATTTATCTTGGTGGGGCAGATTAGAGGTTTCACAGATGGCAATCATTCCTCACATTAGCTGTCTAGCAAGGAAGGAATGAAATCTGCTCTATAAACTTGAAGGCCTCCTTATCTGTTGCTGTAACTTCAGTTCCTTTTCCCTCTACAAAGTTAAGGGGACCCCAGTGAAATTCCTGAAAGCCAAGGAAAAGAGGAAGGAGTTTCTTATGTTCTGTAATAATTCTCATGGAAATACTTATCACATGTATTATGCAACTCCATTAATGTTTTCATCACTAGGGTTTAGTTTAACAACATAAAACTCTTGAATGATGCTGTTTTAGTAACTACTGATAAACACAGATTCAGGCTGAAAAAATGTAACCATTTCCTGAAATATTTTGTCCTTGTTTAAATCAGGATTTTTTTTTAATGAGAGATTGCATTACTTGGTAAATTTAGTAATTTATTTAATGAATACATAAAGGAATATTAATGAAAAATAACTAGGAAAACTTTTTCTAGTAAACTGGAGGGAGAGTGTGACAAATCAGTAAAAGACAAGTAGAAGTCTGTTCCTTCATTGATATTTATCCTCATATAGCCAAAACTAGATAAACTATCCATTTATTTATTGAAATGAATGATAGATTTTATACAATTGGGATTTTCGTCTTGGTGGTTTGTGGGTTTTTCTCCCTCTACATATCCTATTAGTATAGCTGTTTCAAAATAATCTACACCTGTATTTACCAAAGCTGCTGTCAGTTTATACAAATCTAGCTAGTAAATCCTAGTGGTAATGTCAATAAACACCAATGTAATAGAAAATGTAGCCCATAAATTTCTTCTCTATTTAAATGCCTTTGACACTTTTTTTAGTTATCTATTTTTGCAAGCAAACACCTTTTCTACCTTTCTTGTTTTCCTAATATCAACTGTTGTGAAAGCAAACACTTGCAAATTCCAGTTCTGAACAACAATTTTTACATAGATATTATCTGTCCTGAATTTTTTCTTTTCATTTCTTTTTGAATCTGTATTGGACTGTTAAAAAAAAATCATTTTCAGAAAGAACAGTGCTGAGTTGATACATCTGCATTCTTATAACATTCATAGATTATAAAATACTGGCCTTGTGATTACTAACTCCTTGAATAACCCCATTCAAGTCCAAGGCATTGGAAAGAAACATGAATCATATATCTGACTACAGCATTTCAATGAGTCAGTGAAAGGCTGACTGGTTTATGCCTTGAAGCCCATGGATTCAATAGATGTCTTTCATTTAAATTAGTTTTAGGTCATATCTACTATGGCTGCACAAACACTGAAAAATCAACAACATTCTTTAACTGGAGTGAGTAGCCTGCATAAGATGATGAAGTATCATAAATTACATAACTAAATCTGTAAGAAATGCCTGTGTACTGTTGCCTGTTTAAACAAAACCAAAGTACCTTGAAAGAACTCAAGTGGAAAAAAAGATGAGTATGTTAACATGAAAAGTGAAAACATCAGTATCACTTTTATCACTGAAGGATACTATGGGGTTTGGGAAGTGATTTTTAACACTTTATCTATACCTCAAGAATATAAACCTTATTGAAAGACTTTTCTGCTTGGTCACAGATATTTTTTGTGAAAGATTCATGTGTATCTTGTTACTAGATTCTATTTTGCAGCATTAAAGAAAAGCGTGGGTGGGAGGTGCAGTCATGAAATCTTTCTAAAAATATCCCTTCTTTTACTTCACTCCCGGCTTTATCTTCAGGCCTTGACTGTTTTGGATGTAATTTTTACCAGCAATCCCTTTCTCCTTGTTCATTAGCAATGCCTCTGTCCTTGACGGCATTTCTGTCTTGGGATCTGTACTTTTTTATTTTCTGTGGACTAAATGTCTGTTTTGTTCATATTACTTGCTGTTTTAGAATTTTTCTGGGTCAGCAGACCTAGAAGAAATGATAAAACCTTGTCTTTGGGGAAGGCTCTGAGTTCTTAGAGCTGACCCTACAATGAGAATATCAAAGTCAGTGACAGACCAAAGGAGTAAAGAAGATATTGTGAAATTTATTCACTTTGATGGTATGAAAATGAAAATAGACATTGAACCAAGCATAAAACACTTGACAAAAACTTAGAAAAATCCAAAACTCAATTCTCTGGAATGTTAATGAACTCATTTTTCCTATTACTTTATAGTTCTATAAAACTTTCCAACGATTCTATTTTTGCTCCTAATTTTCAAGAATGAGGTGGTCTGGAATATTCCTCTGTGCTGCCTAACATTGCTCCATGGGAAATCAGTTGAATTTTATGACTGCTGGTTTTATTTTTTGCACTTAAAATTTTAAAGTCTATGGACAACACTAGACAAAACCTAGAGATAAAAGGGACTCTAAAACCTTTTGAGTGCTCTAGAAAGATGATGTCAGAGACAGCAGGAGAGCCTGAAGAGCAATGCCTCAAGATTTTTGAAGAAATTCCCATACAAAGCCCTTCTCTGCAAGGTGAGAAAGATGGGATAAATGCACCCAGGATCAAAAGGAGGACTACAGAATAATCTGTCAGGAAGAGAAACCTGTTTTCCTAAGAATGTGGCTGTCCTTACCCAATTCCTTTCAGAAGCAGTGGGGCCATCTCACTCTCCTCAGGCAGCAGCAGTGAGGCTCCAGGTCAGTTTGCAGAGACAGAAATGAAGGTGAACAATGGCCAGATCATTAAAAAAATGAACTTGGCAGCACGGAAGTGAGACAATGGGGCTGTCTTTTCCACAGGAGTGGATTCCAGCTCACCAAGACTGAATAATAACCTCAGATCCCAACACGACCCATGGAAACCGCAGCTGGAATGAGCTAACTGAAAAAGCAAAGGAAGGATCAAGAGGAAAGACATTCAGATCAAATGCGCAGTTTTGCTGGAGCAAAGGCAACCAGGAGTGACATGATTTCCCCATCAGTGATGCGTGACTGGCTGGGAAAAGAAGCAACTTCAAGCCCTGTTGTGAGAGAAGAGGAGCTTGTAAAGTCCTGCAGCCAGAACTGCCAGCCAGATCAGGTGTATTGCTCACGAATTGCTGAATTATGTTGTTGAGAGAATTGTTGAGGGAATAAAACATTGAGGAATTGTATAAACATTGTAATTGCTAATGGGAAAACAGCACAGCTCAATGTTTCAAGAAGCCTGAGAAGCTGGAAAACTTCTCCAGGTTGACTCCAGCCTCTTCCACAAATTTCTTATATGCCCTATTTTAATCCTCCATGGTATCTAAGAAATGGGGACAGGTAATGACACATGTAAGTAAAAATGTCTTTAGGTATAGTAAACTTTTCAGAAAATAGGACAGTGATAAAAGTCATGAACTGCATTTCAGGAGATTCTTTGTAATATGGGGTAAGAAACATTCATATACCAGTTCTAAAGAGTGAATATCATGTTTTTTTCTGAAAAAACCCCGAGTTTTTCTTTACCTTGGTTTTTAAAATTTTCCCTCTAGTATATCTGGGATCATGAACAGAAGCCTTTAGGGAATGAGCATGCAATAATGGATATAAAAAAAACCCCAAAGATATTTTCCTAAGTAATCTGTCTATTTTTTTCTTCTTTTAAAGCTGTGAAAGGGAGATATACTTAGAACTGTGTGCCTTTTACATCACATCTATATTTTCCCAATTAGAGGAAAGCAGATCTGCTTTTAAGCTATCACAGGGAAAATAATTTCCCTCCACAAGATGGCTCCCACAGTGAGAAACTCCAGGCTCTGAAGATTTCTGTTTTTAATTCTTCAGAAACTAATCCAAAGTCATATGGTTTAATCTGTCTACTTTTAGCTCCTGAGGATTTATGTTTATTAAAAAAAAAAGTTTGGTTTTTTTTTTTTTCCTTTTATGCTGCAATTATTCTGTGGTGCAGGATAGATAACTTTGGTATTGCAATTGCTCACAATATGGGGCAAAGTTCTTGATAACTATTTTGATTATTTTTGCCAACTGTGTATTTTGTTTCTAAGAAATCTAATACAAGAGGCCATTTCATGCCAAGGATGCCTAATAAGAACTCCCCACTGAAATCAATGAGGAGCTATGACTAAAAATCAATGGTTACATATGATCCACATTGTTTTATTCTATGGCAGTCTTTGGGGATACAATAGCAAAAAACAATTTTGGGCATTAGCTCACAGACACATCGTTTTTATGATTTTTCAGTGACAGAGTTTCAGAGATCTTGGCAGATTAAAGGGCAAAGGAAAATCTAAGAAAATATATAAAACCAAATCTTAGAATTAAAGTTTTATGACTGTAAGAGTGTTTACAAACACCCTACCTGGAAAGTTAATATCCCTTGCTCCTGATGCTCCAAAATAGTTATGTACATACTCACATTAAAACATTATCTACAAGCTTGTAACTGTGAGGGAATATTGAGCCATGTGGTTTTGTCTTGTTTTGCTGTTGGTAAAGAGCACAGAAATGTACCTTGATATAAGTGAGCCCTAACATTCTGGTTTTGAGCCTTGAGCAACACAAACAGATATGACCAAATTTTGTGTACTTGTGGCTAATTAGTGTTTCTGCGTACCAGCAGTACCTTGGGCCTTCTGTCACTGATAGATCTGTACATAGAAATTGCACTTGCAATTGTGTCAACATCTGTCTCCAAAGGAACTGAGAGACTGAGGATGAAATGCTTACTTTGTTTACCTTCATCTCACTTAGGCTAAAAGAGTATTGAAGTGTCCAGTGTTGGTCCATTTGCACATCAGCCAATGAAATACGTGGCAAGAAGTTATTTTCTTTTTTATCTCAGGAGAAGGTTTTATTTTTCCTTCTCATTCTTCATGAATGGTAGCATGGTATAATGGTGCAAAATAAATTCTTCTTTTGAGCTCATTGACAACCACAACACAGGATTCTGGAAAAGGAAGTCTCACATAAAACAAAACTAAAAAGATTTCTTTTTTTGCTTTGGTTTTGAAAAAAGAAATGAAGATGCAGGTATTTGTACCTTTCAAGAGGCAGATATTGAAAGTGGTTGAAGGTCATTTATAAGTTCAGAAGGATTTATGACAAAATGTATTGATGTTTCCTCTGACTCAAGTTACCTTCTATTTAACTGGCATATAAATGAGCTTTAATTAACCTGTTTGAAAATGATAGAGAAATAGAGAAAGACCCAGTGCCAATTTAATAACTAATGTCCCTATTATGCATGCCTGCAGGAAAGCCTGTGGGAGAAAGAAAAAAATCACTGGGCATTTTGTAATGTTCACCTTGCAAAGCTTCATTCCCCCAAGCCTTATGTATTCAAAAATCTGTCATGCAAAAATGATGCAAATCTGTAGTTTACATAGGAGGTATAACCATGGTGTTTGGTAGAGCTTGGGGAACTTCCAGCAAAACACAGTTTAATTGGAAAATGCCATTTCACTGAACCTACAATCTTTTGCTCCAGATTTCTACAGCTGAGCAAATATCCAGTGCTCTTAACAATGAATTTGACAAGGACATCAGTTTTACTAGAAAACTGGAAGGCTTGGTAAGGTTTGTAAAAAATCATCAACTTTTTATATTATTTTATTTTGTATTTTTATTTTTCTGCTAGTAGGAAATGTGCATTTTCTCAGTCTGGACATTGGCAGAGGGATCATCTATCACCTGCCTTCCCTGGCCCGCATTTGTAAATGCTGTGTTCCCTACACAGTAGGGGAAAGTCACAAAAACCCAAATAACTGGAGTGATACATAATGAATGGGGGGCTGGATGGAGTGGAGGAAAAGACATGTTCTATTTTTCCACTTTTGTATGCATCAGAGAGATATCAGCTTTTTTAGTATCCCAGAAGCTGAGGATATACAGCAACAAAGAATTGGGGTCAACATCATGAATCAGACTCTGATTACAGAAATATTGATTATATGGAGCAAGTAAAGAAATAAACTTTTAGTAAGATTTTGTTCAAGGAGTGTCACCGAAGAAATCCTTACATAAAGTTTGTTCCCTGATATCTAATGATGCTGTTAATAAGAAACCGTTACAAAGCTTAATCTGAAAGGTGTGCGAATTTGCTTTCTGTACTGATAGATCTGTCCAGCCATTGGATTCAAATCTAGAGGGAAATTATATGAGGGTTGGTTATATTATACTCTGTGTTGAAAGTGCTATGGGGGAATGAGAGGAAAAAGCTAAGGCAAGGGGAAAAAAAAAAAAAAGAAGAGGCAGTTGCAAGGGTTAAAGTATATACCTAATATGTTATAAGGCACTGTCTTATGCTAAGCAGTTTTAGAGGGTGCAAATATTTTTTCCCTGAATCTTTGATACTATTTAAAACTATAAAAAACACCAGAAAATTATTTCTTGAAAAAAGAAAAACGAAACTGTTTTTTTTTTTAGTTAGAAAACAGTTTCATATTAAAAAAACCTAATGGAAATTGTAATTCATTCACAAATAAAGAAAACAGAACATGACAGTTGAGAGAGTTACACCTGAAAAATTAATTGTAGTTTAAATGTTTTTTACCAACATCTCCTTGGACATCTCAGACTTTATTACACTCATACTCCAGGGAAAAGAAGTTCCTGGGTATTCTAGAAAGCACTTAATGAAAAATAGAGGTCTGTTCCAAGTGTAAAGGCAGTTTAAAAAAAAAATCAATATCTAAGTGATATGTATGTTTTGCTAGGGAATATGTATCTGAGGTCTTCTGGCTCCTTTTGAATCACTGTCATCTCAAATAACTAACCCTCTCAAAAACTACTAATTACTTACTAATATGTAAGAAGAGTTTACTGAACTGTAGTTCCATATATTTCTAAATGAAACAGTAGAACTCCTTTAGCCATCCAGGCAACTCCATCCTTATGCATGTTAATGACAATTTTGTTCACTCAGTTGGGATTATAGTTCTTCTACTAATACTTTTAGAGATGGATTAACACTTACATGAGATATTGTACTGGTTTTGGGGAGGGTAGAGCTAATTTTCTTCACAGTAGCTGATAACTGGCTGTATTTTGGATTTGTGTTGAAAACAATCTTGGTAATTCAGGGATGTTTTCATTACTGCTGAGCAGCAATTGTACATTGCCAAGGCCTTTTCTGCTTCTCACCTCATCAGCAAGTGGGCTGGGGAGGGGCACAAGGAGATGGGAGAGAACACAGCCTGGACAGGTGATCTCAAGGGATATCCCAGACTATGTAGCACCATGCTCAGCATACAAAGCTAGGGGAAGAAGAAGGAGCTGGGCGACCTCCAGAGTGATTTTTGATTCTAAGTCACCACCAGACATGAAGGAACCCTGCTCTCCTTGAGATGGCTGAACACCTGCCTGCCCATGGGAAGTGGGGAGTGAATCCCTTGCTTCACTTTGCTTGTGTGCAGAACTTTTGCTTTCCCTATTAAACTGTCTTTATCTCAACCCATAGGTTTTCCAGCCCTTACCCTTCTGATTCTCTCCCTCACCCTGCTGGTGGTGTGGACGAGCAGCTGGGAGAAGCTAAGCTGCTGACTGAGACTAAATCGTGAGAGCCCTTTTGGGCACTCAGTGTGGGACAAAGGGTTCAAGGCACTGCCAGATCTGATTGGAATGTGCTGGATAGAACCCATAGCTGTTATTGCTATTAGTGGACAGCTTCTGTGCTTGCCATGGGACTCATTCGCCTGACTGTGAGAGTCCGTCAATCATTAGGGGCTGATTTTTGCTTTCACTGCTTGCTGCAGTGCTGTGCTGCTGATTGCCCCACTCTGCTGGGCCTGGGAATGTATTTGTGACAGAAGTGGGGGCACATGGCCAGTGCTGGGCAGGCAGGAACTCCAGTGTGAACTCCAAATGTGCGTCCTTTAATATGAATTTTATGGAGTAGTGTTGAACTAGTGAGCTACTCAGAATACAGGAAATGCCGGCAGTATCTATTGCAGATTGAGTTCATCCACTAATTGAGACATGTCTATGTCTGTACAAACAGGTTCTGATGATGCCCTGAGAAGAGTGAGCTGTTGGAGAGATTCAAAGCTCCTTTATCGGTGTCCCTTTGAGACAAAGAGCAGAGTGTGAGAGAGAAAAAGTGTTTCTCTCAATTTATGCTCAATTAGAATAAGTTGAAATATATAGGAAGTATAAAACAATTNTATGTAAGAAGAGTTTACTGAACTGTAGTTCCATATATTTCTAAATGAAACAGTAGAACTCCTTTAGCCATCCAGGCAACTCCATCCTTATGCATGTTAATGACAATTTTGTTCACTCAGTTGGGATTATAGTTCTTCTACTAATACTTTTAGAGATGGATTAACACTTACATGAGATATTGTACTGGTTTTGGGGAGGGTAGAGCTAATTTTCTTCACAGTAGCTGATAACTGGCTGTATTTTTGATTTGTGTTGAAAACAATGTTGGTAATTCAGGGATGTTTTCATTACTGCTGAGCAGCAATTGTACATTGCCAAGGCCTTTTCTGCTTCTCACCTCATCAGCAAGTGGGCTGGGGAGGGGCACAAGGAGATGGGAGAGAACACAGCCTGGACAGGTGATCTCAAGGGATATCCCAGACTATGTAGCACCATGCTCAGCATACAAAGCTAGGGGAAGAAGAAGGAGCTGGGTGACCTCCAGAGTGATTTTTGATTCTAAGTCACCACCAGACATGAAGGAACCCTGCTCTCCTTGAGATGGCTGAACACCTGCCTGCCCATGGGAAGTGGGGAGTGAATCCCTTGCTTCACTTTGCTTGTGTGCAGAACTTTTGCTTTCCCTATTAAACTGTNAGGGTTCAAGGCACTGCCAGATCTGATTGGAATGTGCTGGATAGAACCCATAGCTGTTATTGCTATTAGTGGACAGCTTCTGTGCTTGCCATGGGACTCATTCGCCTGACTGTGAGAGTCCGTCAATCATTAGGGGCTGATTTTTGCTTTCACTGCTTGCTGCAGTGCTGTGCTGCTGATTGCCCCACTCTGCTGGGCCTGGGAATGTATTTGTGACAGAAGTGGGGGCACATGGCCAGTGCTGGGCAGGCAGGAACTCCAGTGTGAACTCCAAATGTGCGTCCTTTAATATGAATTTTATGGAGTAGTGTTGAACTAGTGAGCTACTCAGAATACAGGAAATGCCGGCAGTATCTATTGCAGATTGAGTTCATCCACTAATTGAGACATGTCTATGTCTGTACAAACAGGTTCTGATGATGCCCTGAGAAGAGTGAGCTGTTGGAGAGATTCAAAGCTCCTTTATCGGTGTCCCTTTGAGACAAAGAGCAGAGTGTGAGAGAGAAAAAGTGTTTCTCTCAATTTATGCTCAATTAGAATAAGTTGAAATATATAGGAAGTATAAAACAATTTACTCTGTATTCTCCAGAGATCAATTAACTAGAAATCTTGAAAACTTTTATTAAAAAGAGCTATAACAAAGATATCTTCTCACACCACTCTTTTTTTTTCTTGAGAATCCTCTGTACCAAAGATTTTACATGTCCATAATTCCTTCATTAATTTAATGATCTTTTTCATAATGCAGAATGTCACCTCATCATACTTTGTTGTTATTGGCCCGCTGTGTGCCAATATATATTTATATAGCTGTACACACATATGCATGTCTATTCACATTTATATATTTATATATTTACACATAAATGACCTCTTTCCTCAGAATACTTCCCATAGTGCATTTTTTATAGCTGGATTTATGTGTAGGGAAAAAGAATCATCACCAATTTAAAATACCTTCACTTTGACCTAAAAGTCTCAGCTAGATCAACAGAAAGACTCTTATTTACCTGAAAATATTCTGCTTGACACATGTTTAACTTTGTCGATGTTCTTATGGAATGCATGAAAGGACTTGAGAGATATTAAAGTGTAAATATAACAAAACTCTTATTATAGTTGGTTGCTTCCATTTTGAGAATAATTATTCAAAATATATCAAACTTTGCAGATAAATAAGTCAACACCCAAAATTAGAAAATAAGTTAGGAGATTCTTCAATAGACCTGTACAAAAATATCCAATTACTTTGCTGTTTGTTGTAAGCCAGCACCATTTTAGTTCAATGTAATAAACATTCATAGGTAACAGCTGACTAAGGTAGTACTAACAATATACTGTTCCGATTTATCAATTTTTCTATTTCTTTCTCTTTTATTCCATATTTTTCTCAGGAATAAAGTTCCAAAAATGGAAAACATTTAAAAAATCATTCCAGAAAAAAAACCCAGCAATTTTCCCTTAGCCAACTTCTTTATTTCCAATTTTGATGTACAGCAGAGAAGCTAATAGAAGATAATTGCTGACAAAGCAATGTCTATGTAAATAGAGTTCGGTGCTGTAATAATTTGCCAAAGCCACCCCCTGGTGTATTCTCAACAAAGAAAAAATTTTACATCTGAAGACAACTGGGGAAAAAATTTAAAAACTTTTGAAATGGCCTTTGCTCAACTTATTTATTTATTTACATAATAATTTACAGCAACCTAAGACATTCATGCATACTTTCAGAGGATAAAGGGACTTCAAGAAGTCTTTTGTCCAACCTTGTGCTTATGTCCGAGCAGCTTTGTGGTCAGTTTATGCTGCTCAGGGCTTGATTCAGACAGATTTTGAAAACCTCCAGAGAAGCTGCCAGTAGCATCTCAGGGCAGTTGCTTCAATGTTTTATTGTCTTTAGAGGGAGAAAGAAAAACATTCTCCTTATATCTGGTTGGAAAAAAATCTCTGAAAGTTTTATATTATTTTCCATATTTCAGAACATATTGCTGCTTTTCACTGGTTGATCACAAAAGCAATGAACATGCAAGCTGACTCTGTACCAGAACACTTCTTTTGGCTAGATAAATTTTTAATTGGTTGTTTGTGATAGCACCTGTGTATCCAGAATTCTATGCTTTGTGTCCTAATTTTTGAGAAAGCACATCTAGAAATGGCCATGAAAATGTATTTTTGTTACTCCACATCAATAAAAACTGAAGTACAGAAGGAAGTAGATAACTTCTGAGGACAGCTTTTCTTGGAGTAAGAAGCCTAAAACCATACAGCATCAGGAGAACAAAGATATTATTATTATTTATTTATCCTGAGAAATGGATTGGAGCAATTAAAAGCTCCTCCAGTGTTGGAACTCCTAATTAAGGATGGCAACCTGGTCAAGTTCAAGCAGTTTTTCTCTCAAAGAGTTTGATGTTAATAGGAAGGAAAAACATTCAGAAGGCTGTTATTTTGACATTATCTGTTATTGAAGAATTTGAATTTTTCATGAATTTGAAGAATTTTTCAGGGAAGCCAGGCAGAGATGATGACATAGTTGCAAAGAAGCACTGGGAATGCTGAGTTGTATTAGATTCCACATAAGGATGGAACATACGAGCAATTCAGCATCGATTGGAAATGTTACATGTGGAAACTGAAAAATTTTTCATCCATCTCAGGAAGCAAAGCCAGGGTTTAACATTTGTTGTGGGGAAGGGGGATACTAACAATGCCTCTCTTGAGTTTTTGCAGACGAAGAGTTCATCTGTCTTTGTCCAAGACCAAATGCCAAGGGAAGTCTGTAAGAGCAAGACACCCCTATAGCATTAAACCTAAGAACATTTCTCAGCCTCCAAAAATTTTTGACTCTGGGACTTTCTCAGCCAGTATCCTGATTGGATTTTTCTTCTTTTCATTTGTCCTAACACTCTATGTTGACTACTCAGCATTCAAAACATCAAATGCCAAGGGACATTTATTCAAATATCATGTAAAAACCTGACGTTTAGTTTGACTTTTAGTGGTCCTTGCAAGGATCAGAGGGTTTTCATACTGTGGTTTTCTAAAGACAACCTTTAGAACTGGGCCCTGGATTTGAGAAAATCTTCTTCCAAAAGCCAAATGGGATTGCTGTGCTTGAAGCAAACAGCACTACATTTTTTTTTTTATTTTATTTTTGTTACATGTTAATGCTGCTTTTTTAGCTTAGGGTGTAGAATATATATTTATCCTGCTCAAAAGTGCCATGTAACTGATTACTATGCTGTCATGTTTTTGGCTTTAAGGATCAATTTGCTCTACCATCATCTTAGAAATTGGCCAAAAGACTTTCAATAGGATTTGTATTTGACTTATTTCTATCTGTATCTGATCTTAACAAATTACAAATAAATCCTCTACTTGGAATACACTGTTGTAAAGAGGAGCTGAGATTACCCTGACGTGTTTTCTGTTCAGAAGTGTAAATCAAATCAGCTACTCAGCACTAAGAATTTCAGAAATTGACACACTGTCATCTCTGGGGAAATATATTTTATGGCAGGTTCTCTGACACATGTAAACGTTTTGGCTTAATGCCATTATCTAAATAAAGGCATCTTCTACATTTTTTTTTTTCCTATGAAATCCACAAGAATTAGATCCCCTAAGAAATCCACAAGCGGCTGGCAAATATCCACATTGGAACTGTGGAGATCCCTCTGGAGAGGAAAATCTTGAGTCCAGAGACCACACCAAAAGGCATCCCCAAGATGCTAAGTCCTTATGCTTAATCAAGTAAGGCTGTTCAGTAGGAGATCACAATAAACCACATTTCTGAGTAGCTGTCCTTTAAGCAAAGACATTGGGACTTCCTGTCCTAGGAGACTGGGGAGGCAGACAGCATCATCAAGTCCAAAAATTAATGGAAATTTGAAGGATTACACTGAACAGTATTTTACCTCCAGAAAGTTTGATTCACACATTATTTAAGAGCTCAGATTTCCCCTTCTTTTTTTTTCCCCATGCCACAACTTCTCATCTGTGGGGTCACTGGGCTATTCTGTACAATCCTTCCTTTTAAAACAGAATAACTGCAGTCTTACAGCAAAAAAAAAAATATTCTCCTGTTACTAAAGTTTCTCCCTGTTCAGTTAGCTCACATAATGTGGACAAATCATTGGCATTTAAGTGAAAAATCTATTTAATAAAAGTATATTCATTCAGTGATGCTCAGTGGCTAAGTTAGCCGAATGATTCCAATTAATTTGCCCCTTAATTTGGTATGAAATTCTATAAATAAAGAGCTATACACATAGGCAGAAGAAATATTTCCCACTTTCATTCAATATGAAAAAGAAAAGTATTAAAAAATATATGACAAAAATGATGTTAACTTTAGCATGATTAAACAATTTATGCTGGCCAAACCACAGCTTTAAAAGAAAGGAACTGCTGAAAATCATTAGCCAGTGGCGTAATTGATTTTTGGTGGCTTCAAAAGACCATGAACACCCCTAATAATTTTTGGCAGTTCCAAAGGCATTAATCATGATCAATGTGCAATGTTAAATAAGTCTCCTTCAAAATGAATATGAATTCAAACTGTAATTCCATCTCAGCCTTCTGGTGACATGAGGAAACCTCTCAAGTTTCACTCTCATGGTTTATGACATCCCTGGAAGGCTCTGATGGAATTATAGCCTTATTAAGTACAGTTGGGGTACATTATTCCTTAAATTATTGCAACTACAAGTCATTATTCCCCCTAGAAATTAGTACTTACTGTACTTTCACCAACCGTGTAATCTTGAAGTAAGCTGGGGGGAATTTCAACGTGGGAGGACATCTGCTTTTTAATTTCTGTCACTACTATACGTTCACAGCTTGGAAGAACTGTTAGCGTCTAATATTAACAGCCCTCAAACTTCTTTGTTTTGCTTTAAGGAACACTATTCACAACAATTTATTTGATTCATCACTGATGTTTATATAGATTTTATTGGAGATTGCAAATATTTTTTTAACTTTTTTAAAAAAAATTATATTTATATCAATATCAGGACTAGTACATGTAGTACAAGTTGAATATTTCTGTCATGAGAAAGTCTGACTAGGAAGAAGATGAGTGCAAGTTATGTACTATTTTCTAGTAAAATAGAATTAACCTGTCTGGAAAAAAATGTATCATGTTTATAAAGAATGCCACTAAGATGGAATTTTTCTTCTCTGTTGATGCTTTCAGTCATCACAGCCTTATCAGCTTAGTTAGCTTTGTGTATTTTCTTCTTTCAACAGTTTTCACACTGTTTAGGCTTTTAAATAGTGGAAAGTATTATTCAGTGCTGCGTACTGAAACGAAAACATGTTAAAGAAAAGTCCTTAGTGTAGCACATATATCATTAAGCCTGGAGGAGTTGAGGGCTTTTATTCTCCCTCTCTCTCTCTCTCTTTTTTTCTTTTTTTTTTTTCTAATTTTATATGCGACTCTGGGGACTATATCAGGTAGGAAGATTTCTGCAACCTGTTCTCCCGTAACTTTTCATGCTGTAAAAAAAATCTAGTTATAACAAGAAATAATAAAAATTGTCACCACATTGAATAATTAATACAAAAATTTTGGGGATTATGGAAAAGATGGAGTCCCCCTTTCAAGTAAGTCTTAGAGAAAGAAGAATCCTTGGTTATTTAGAGAAATTAAAAAACATTTATTTACATCTCCAACAGTGGGTTAGAGAGTGTACTAAAGAAACCCTTTGAAGGATATATTTAAATTCTAAGATGTTATAAGTATTTTGGGAGAGGTTACATTTTCATGAGTATAGCAATCTTGTTACATCCATGTGAATAGTTCTGTCTTTAAAGCATATTTGCTATCTTTTATTAATCAATGTTACTATTTCCAATGACTTTGATAAGATATTTGACATTTAAAATTTTAAGAGGTGAGCAGAAATCTCTGTAGGATTACAGTAAAAATGATAATATTTATCAAAGATGAGATCTGAAAAATGTAACATATTGGTTTAGCTTTGCTAGATTAAATACTATTTAAAATTCAAGTGCTTACAAGTAATGAAAGTGTCAGTGAGTGAGGGGATTTGAGCTTGAATTCTTTTTAAAATGAAATAATATTTTAATTCACCTTGAGGGCTTGCTCTTAAGTAAATGGTGGCATGAAATGTTATGAAGCAATACACACAAATGGGCTTCTGTTTAAAATCCATGAATGGCTTGCAGATGTTTCCGTACTGGAGATGGTTGGGTCAATAGCAATGATGTGCTGGGCCTGCTATTAGAATCATATTTAAAGACAGATAAGTACAGTACAGAAATTAATGCATTGCTATGGTGATGTAAAACTTTGTCTTCTTCTATTGAGGTAAGACAAATGTGATTAAAAGAATTTTTCTAATGTGTACAACACAAAAATATTTTACATCAAGATATACTGGGCTAATGTCATAAACATAGCTAATGTGAAAAATCCCGAGAAAGTAATGATCCATATTAAATTCCATGTGCCAGCTATAAATATCATCAACAACACAGAAAGCAGACGTGTTTTACCAGTTGAATTCTTTAAATCTAATTATTCCCTGCTTAGTGTTATGAATGCACATAAATTTGCCTTTCATGACTTACACGTTTTAGATCTAAAGCCCACAACAAAAGCATGCTGAGAGTAATGGGGAAAGATGAGAGATAACAGGAAGTGTTTAAAAGAAAATTTTCTAGCTATGGTAGTCTTTTTATTTTTAAATGCAATTAATATGTTTGAAAAATTAGACATATAGATACCACCAGATGCTCATAATATATCTCCTATAACAACACACAAATGAATTACATTTGGCCAGATAGAAAACATCCTGAAGGCAATACACACAGGACTGTCATGGTGAGCGCTGTAATGGATAACATTTTTGGGATAGATTACTATGATTTTGTGTTTTCCACACAAACAGTGGAAAGTCAGTTTAAGTTTAGCTTCTCTGAAATTCCATTGAACTAACTGATAAGGTTGGGTGACATATACGTGTATCTTAAAAAAAAAGCCAAAACAAAACAAAAACAAAACAAAAACAAACAAACAAACAAAAAAACACTAATAGAGATTTCACTTTTTGAAGCTAATTGTGGTAAATCAGCAAAAGAGGGAGACTAAGATCATCAGGACATGAATATTACCAGAGACGTCAACGACCCAAATCCAAGACCTTTTTTCCATGACTCAAGACAAGAAATGAAACTTAGTCTTCTGGTCTTAAATATGTGACCAAGCTATGATGTTATTTGCTTTTCAAACTCTTACTCTCTCATGGTACTTTGAGAACATTTAATTAGAGGAATCTTCATTAATAGGTTTTCTGTGCATGCCAGACTCTAAACATGGAATTTTTTGTAAGGTACAGTCTCAGAGAAGAATTTCATTTGCCTGTTGGGGATATGTAGTAAGACATCAATTTACTTTTACTGTAGTCTGGCAGAATTTATGAGATTATTGCTAAGTAACTTGCTTAGGGAGAGGATTTAAAGGATGGATGGATGGATGGGTGGATGGATGGATGGATAGGTTCGAGTAAGAGCAATCCTCCAGGGCTGCCTTGCCAACTTTCCCTGTTATCTCAACGTTCAGCTTTCACTAAAACCTATCTCACTTTGTGATTCTGAAAGACAGGTAACTTTTATCATTGGCAATCTCCTTCTGCCAGGCACCAACGTGAAAGCTCTTGAAGGCTTTTTAGTTCCTGCCCATGCTCTTGCAGGCTTTTTAGTTCCTTTTGTGCCATTAACAATAAACACATTTGCTGGTTTTTAATTACCGAGAATCGCGTATTTTGGCAATGCAGAGGGAAGAGGTCCCTTGATTTTATGTTCCTGGAATGTTATAGGGTTCCTGAAGAGCTGCAGCTTTCCAGGACTACTTATAGCAGGATTCATACATTTACAGGGAGAAATTACAGCTTTTCAATTTCCAAGTGTCCCTTTCATAATTAAAGTTTCATCACAGTCCTGTATTCTCCAACTGAAGTCATTTGGCAAAGTAAGCACACAGGAAAAAACCCCACTTTTTGTTCCACGCTGTGGTTTGCTTGCATATGGGGGTAATGCATTGCAAAATTTCTCCTGTTGCTTTGTGCTAAGGTATAAATATGAAAATAGTGTATTTAAACATTTCAGTACTTATGTACAGGGAATGAGTTTAACATCCTGCACATTAAAAAAGTGAATTTGAAACATTTGGTGAATCTCAGACATAGTGATGCAATTATACATTTCATTTCTTTTTTAGTTCAGCATATGGTTCCATTATGAACACTGTTAGTAGTTTTCAGCTTTCTTTACTAAATTAAAATAAAATAAACTCCCCCTAGAAACTGCATACACAGAGTTGAAATTGTCACTTGATCAAGGAAAAAAATACCTATTTTACAATAGTAAGATTTTAAAAACTTCTCTGGTGGTCTCCTGTTTCTGCCCCTGGCTGTGTGAGAGGTCGTCAGCAGACCAGCTGGACAGAAACCCAGCTCTTGTCCACTGTGACCAGGAATGTGCTCAGCCAGACATAAGTTATCCTATCCGAAGCAAGAACAGAAAGAACCTGATTTCTCTGGAAATTTATTTCAAGTATTTTCAGTATAAGTACCTATTGATGTATCTTAAAACATGTACGAAGGGTTAGTTTAGGTTAGTTTACAATATCATTAGGATACATAGCTTCAGTGGGCCTGCCGAAAGATTTTTTGTAAGCAATACACATGCATACAGGTAAATACAGAAGTATCGCTTCACTATTTAGAATTTAGTCTTCAGTTGCCAATTTTGAGCCATGTCTGCGTGTATTCAGCAGGTTGTGAAAATGCTAAAGAAAACTGTAGAATACAAATTAAAAATATTTGAAAAAACTTAAAAGTTTTTAGAGTTTAGGAATTTTTTAAAGTGATGAAAAAATGTGAATATTGTTATGATGTTATTATTTTCATTTAATTATTTTGTAACTCAGTTCTGATTATCATTTTACTTTACGAGAAACATCATTGAAATAAGGTTCCCAAAAATTACTCTCAACATTGGTACATCCCAATTTGCTTTAAGATGCACTTAGGCTATGTACGTTTAAGTCATAGAAGCCCCTGGATTTGTAAGCCAAAGTGTGATTATGAGCACATTGTGAATATAGGTTCATTTTATACGGGTGTTTTTGTTCTGTGAATATCTACCTCTCATCAACTTTGCAGAAAATTGAGGGTAAAAATCAGGCACAGAGGTCTAGAGGCTTGAATGTAAGCAAGAAGAAATACTTAAACAGTGGCTATCTACAGAACTCCTGACAGATTTTATTTTTAAATTACCTGTTTTGTTTGTAGAACATTGTGATTCTGAAAATAAAGAACAAAAGTCCTAAATCCAGGTTAGCAGGGAAAATACAAAAGATGTTACTGATAACACAGATAAAGAGGGAATAAAATCTGTGTAAAAATATCCATATTAATAAATTAATGTGAGTATAGGAGAAATCTTTATATGTTTATGCACCACAAAAAATGTGATTCCTTCCAAATCTACAGATCTTGACAAATCTTCCTTGAAGTGAAACTACAGTAGATGGGCTGATCCATCTCCTGAAAATCTCTCCACAGTATCTTTTTGATTTAAAAAACTTTACAGGGACTGTTCTACTTAAGCCATCACTTTGGTAGCTGACATAATTAAATTAGGTTTGCAGAGACGGGAGTTTGCTTGTTGGTTGGCTGTTTGTTTTTTGTTTGTTTTTTTTTATGTGAGTTCTAATTCTGACCTACTTCCCACAGGTGTTTGGAATCTGTCATCGAGTTTTGTGCTGAGTTAGCATTGTTAACTTCATAGAAAATGTAGCTCCTAAAAGACCTAGAAATCACAGCTCTGCAGTGCTTTGGAAGGGAATCATGGGCCTTCTTGTGGATGATTAATACAAAGTCTAGTCCTGGAAGTCAGATTGTTTTTTAAATGCCATAATTATACATTCATTTCTTTCTTTATTTACGTAAAATAGGGGGGTGAAATAAGGCTTTAAACAAAAAAAAATAGAACAAATGATAATGGGTTAGAAGACTGCACTTTTCAGTAGTCTGTTTATCCCCACAGTTGCAAATTTCCATGTGCTAAATTAATGCTGAGCTCTCTCTTCTCTTATTAGGTTGAAATTCCTGCATTACAAAGGGAAAAAAATCAAGCTGAGTATTCTACTCAGCATGTTTGAGAAAACAGTTGAGATATGGTGAGATTATTTTTTTTTAGATTAAATTAGGAAAAAGTGTGAATTTTACATAATGGGAATGGTTAGAATAGTTCCAAAAGAACATGAGTATTGCCTGCCATAACATCATGTTACATATCTCATATTTTGAACATCTAAAATTCTATTTTATGGATCCTGTCAGCAGGGAATGTAATGTTAAGCAATATGTTTTAACGGAGTTGCTGTTGTGCTTCTCTAATGGGGAGATTATGAAATTATAATTAGTGTAATCCTGCTTGTGTTACATAAAATGACAAAACTGCCATTTGCTTCAATAGGAACTATATTAATTATGCTGTTGTAATTAACCTTCTCTATCCCTCATCCTCAAATAACCGTGGAACACTTTACAGCTGGCAACAGAGATTTGGGACAGATTAAACCAAATACAAGATGCAGACGTAGTTGATATCAGTTAAGAGAGCAACCAGTAGAGGATCCTTAGAAAGGGAAGATAGAAAATAGGCTAAAATAAAGAGAACATGATGGGGGGGTATCCTGTTTCTCACAGCCTTTGCAACATCCCCTAAGAATTTTACTGATGAATTGTGCACAAACGTATATCTTGCTAGAGTCAGCAAACAATTTTTGTGAAAAATATAATGGATGGGGAGTGACACTGCTGGATGATAATAAAAAAAAGGAATCAAGTGAGACACCATTATTGATCAATATGGCATTTTACTGACCCTGCTGCTAAAGCTGACTTGCTATTCAGAGACGTCTATTCTGAAGAGAGTAAAAGCCAAGTTGTAACTTGCTTTCTCAGTACTTGTATGGGGGAAAATTCCTAAAAGTTAGGAATTTTTGCTTCAATTTTGTTCCAATGAAACCAGATTAATTTTCTTGCAATTTACAAAATCAACTATGTACTATGGAAAATAGATTAAATGAAAGATATACTTGGTGACTGCGAACACTCTGATTTGGTCTTCATCTCACTTACAGGAATACATTTTCTCTTATGTGCCTTCTTTTTTTTTTATTTGGGTCTCTCTTAAAATTTGATCCATATTCTTAAATGCCCAAAGTATTCTAGGATCAATAGGGTATTGGAAATACAATATCTTTCTAGGATTAAATAGTTAAAGACATACTAAGGCAGAGGGTACATGTAAATCTTTGTGCATTTTCTCTTTTGACAAAGCCCAATTTAAATGAGCAGTGAACTTAAGAGTGGCCAAAGCACTGACCTCTCCCACCTCGTCACCAGAGAAACCATGAGGTCAAATCACACACTGACAAGAAAATCGAGCATGGCTTTCACCTGAGATGAGAACACTTATCTGCAAGGAAAGAGAGTCTCAACACCTATGAATATTTATGCATTTTGAACAATTATTGTTGAATATAGAACATGAACATTCATTAGTGCAGGAACTGAAACCCCACTTTTCCTCATCCTGGGTAAGTGCACGAGTCATTACACTCCAAGGTCACATCCAGTCCTCACTAGAGGCAATGAATATTTCACTATACCATCCAAAAGGTAACAACATCTGCAACAGCAAAAAGGGGACTGCACTACTTTGAATCTAAAATCCTTTAAATTCATGTACTTATTGTGTTTTTTTAGTTGTTGGGGTTTTTTTTTAAGCATTTGATCATATGTATTTCATGTTCCTAAATTGATTATTATGAGACGTATGTGTTTCAATTACCTGTAGCTTTTATATTTTCGTTAATCCCTAGCATTATTTAAATCTGAAAATGTATCACCCATCTATATCAAACATTTATCTATAAAATTTTATCGTATATTTTTATATATATATCTATCTATATATGCACAGTCTATAGTCTTGGCAACATGGCTCCATTAAGACTGTGAATTCATAAAAAAGTAAATTAGTTGCCTCAGAAGCTGCATTCTTTCTGAATAAAAAGTGCCAGGCCAAATATACTTGATTATGGGGCCATTGTAGCTGCACTCAGAATCTTGTCTTTATTCAGAATCTTATTTTCACAAAAATTAGCTATGACCTTCTGCATATCACCACTCATTTTCATTAACCTTGGCTTCCTTTGAAATATTTTATTACTATATTTCAAGATGTGAACTTCAGGTTACTTCAGGTACCATATTCCAGGTTTTGGGGGATTTGATTAACATTTCAGCTTTAGTATATTTAAAAGAAACAATAATTATGCAATATATCCCTTCTATTTTAATAACCATATGTTAACCATGGATTAAATATGGAAATACAGACTAAATTTCTCTTCAACTTTGTCTCTTCCATTTACAAACAGTTTAGGAATCCCTTTTTGTTATTGCTTCTTTCGAAAATCAACAGTCCACATTACTTTTAGATATTCTAATGATACTTAGGAAAAAGTTGCCGCCAAAAGTACATTTAAGAAAATATATACACATGGCTCCATTCATGTATGTTTGTATCCATGCTTCTATTTAGAAATTAATTTAAAATAGAATAAAATTAGTGAATAGATTTCAGTTTCCCATCTGCACTCATAAAACTTCATATTAATACTTCTTCTGAGTCAGAGCTCGATAAAGGTTAGATAGGGATGAAACCTTTTTGATACAGGAATAATTTGAGAAACTTTTAACCATGGTTCCTTTTCTCATTTGAAAGTAGCTTAGATAATTTAAAATACCAAGTGTGCATGCATCTTCTCTCTTACTACTATCTGAAATGCAGTGAAAAGTTTTTGTTTCATTATTTCTAACCTAGAAGAACTGGAAATTTTTGTCTTTCATTAAATTAATCTCCCTTTTCTATTATAACCCAAAGGTTTGCTTTTCAGATCTGGAACCTAATATCATTTATTCCAAAACTGATGAGTGTTGTCCAATTGCCTATTCTTCCACTTGAACAGTAATTGAGTTCTGCTTAAGAACTCTTACGCATTGTTTGAATAAGCCTGATGGAGCTCTAAAACATTCCTCAAGGACAGTAACGAGGCACTGTGTTTGTGAGACTGGCTCACAGGTAAAAAGAGAATTATGAACTACTTTTTATCCTAGTGCAGGAGAGAGCTGGAAAGTTAGGATTTGATTATCCTTAAACCTATTTTGCATCAGTGGAGTTACTTGACATGTAACATGTATCTAAAGAGAATCAGGGCCTTTTTGTTTGGAAGAGCAAACTCTTCAGAAATTTACAAGAGAAATCAAATCCCTCCACCCCAAGCCCATAGAAAGTGAGGTAAAGCAGGACAGAGCATGGTTCATTATGATACTTCATGTTGCTCACATTTATTATTTTCCCTTCCAGTTGGCCAATGTAAACTGCACTGACGGCCACAGATTTTCTTCTTGTCTGTCAATAGCTGCACTGAAAGCTGCAGGACTAAACTGGGTACAGAAAGCAACCCTGTCCATTTTCTCTGAAAGGGTTATTGACACAGTTAATTACAGGGGTTATTAGGGGTTATAAATATGTAATGAAATGTTTCAGGTGCCACTTTTCATGAAAGCCGGACATGACTTCACTTTGCTCTTGGCTCTAAAATCTGAAATAAAATAAAACTGTTTTATTGTCCACTGGTCTTTTGACAACAGACATGATGCCCAACAGCATCTGTGCTGTCAGTCAGTCTTACACAGAAATTGTCATCTTTCTTCCACAGTGGATGACTGACCTTTCACTGTGTGAAGGGGACTGACATGACAACACACCTTCTATAATTCCTCACAATATATACTTTTTTGCTGCTACAGACATACTGACCTTCTAATCACACAGGCTTGGGGACTGCTGGCAGTGTAACATGGTCACTTGGTCACTACTTCTGTTTCCTATTGCCCTTTTAAAAAACATATTCCTTTCAGGCTTCACACACACACACACACACATATGTATATATATATACACATATATGTTTAATCATCCAATTGTTTGATATCTTGCTGTACATTTATTTCTTAACATATATAATCATGTTGACATTAATATTAGTAGAATTAATATTTATTAATTAATAAAATCGTGATTCTTCCCACCCTCCCAGGAGGGGTCTCTGAGGCTGCCCACAGTTTTATGCTGAAAACTGATGCTGAGATGATCAGTTTTCAGGAGTGGCTCTTCAGCCAAGCAAAAAGGCCACCTTAAAGACAAGGTGCATGGGAGCAAGAGCAGTACTCTTTGCACAAAGCTCTCTCCTGAAAATTTTTAATCTGTATCCCAAAAAATATAAAAGAGGAAAAATATGTCTTCTGTAACATATAACTGGGTGATTAAATAGCAAAACTTCAGAAAGGCTATCACTTTGAAATTATATGTATTTTCAGAATTCCTATTTTGTTCCTTTTTAAAATCTGCAGACCCTTAGCAGAAGACTTTCTGAGAAAGGGAATGAGATAATTTGAGCTACTTGGCAAAGACACATTATTAAATTATTCTGCTCTTCCCATTTGCATTATCTCATCTAATGTTTGTTGATTTCTTTTAACCTCACACCCAAAATTCACCCAAGAATACTCCGCAAAAAATGAACTGGTTCTATTGATGTGGTGGATAAACTGACTAGTCATCTAGCTACATTATGACTAGTCATAATATTTTCTCTCTATTTTATACTATATGATTATTAATCATTATCCATACACGTGGCTTTTTGAGTAGTTGACAGGTATTTGCAACTCCTGTTAACAAATTTTCAGATGGTCACTTCTCTACTAGAATAATAAAATTAGGTATTCAGTTATGTGCATCTCTTCTTCTTAGTCATGAATGTTTTTAACAGGAGTGGCCCCAATAACTTACTTTAAACAATAAATGTCTATGATTCTGAAAATTCCACTTAGATTCTCCTGAATGACATATGCCATCTATACACTGCCGTTTATCAAATGGTTTGGAATTGTTTTGTCAAGATGTCAACAGAGAATCTAAAGAAATTAATTTGAAGCAATATTTCCATTTGCAATGTACAGTTGTATTGGCTTGGGGGTGGGATAGAGTTAAGTTTCTTCACACTAGCCAGCATGGGGCTGTGATTTGGATTTGTATTGATAATACAGAGATGCTTTCCTGGCTGCTGAGCAGGGCCTACGCAGAGCCAAGGCCTTTTCTGCTTCTTACACCACCCCAGCAGTGAAGGCACTGGGGGTCCACAAGGAATTGGGAAGGGACCCAGCCAGGACAGCTGACCTGCTCTGTCCCAGGGGATGTCCCATATGTCATATGTCTCATATGTCATCATGCTTAGTGCATAAGGCAGGGGGAAGGGTTTGGAGTGATGGTATCAGGTTTCCTAAGTCACTATTATATGTGTTAAGGCTCAGCTCTCCTAGGGATGGCTGAACACCTTCCTGCCCATGGGAGGTAGGGAATGAATTTCCCCTTTTGCTTTGCTTACATGTCTGACTTTTTTTTACTGTTAAAATCCACCTGCAAGACTCGTCACTTTCACCCTCCTGATTCTCTCCTGCATCCCACCAGCGGAGAGTGAGAGGGGCTGGGTGGGGCTGAGCTGCCAGCTGGGGTTAGACCATGACAACCACAGAGGTGCCCCAAAACTCTAAGTGGATAATCCTGGTGCCTACTCTTCACTTGCCTGAGGAATTCATTTGTCATCTGAAGCCTTTGAAGCCGTTCATACTTATGCCAAGTTTTGCTGGAGCCAGCAAAGTTTCTGGATGCTATTGTTTCCATCCAAGCTGCCGCACTTCTAAGATAAACAGGAAATGCACATATGTGTTCTCAAGGATCTGTCATATCTGAGATACAAGCTATGTCCCCTATTTTGGTGTGTAAGCATCTCTTATGAAATATAACACTTTATCAGTTTTTATTTTGTTTGATTGGGTTTTCAGGGAAGTTGGGGAGGGAAGCATCTTCTCTGCATTTTCTCAGTCATCAGCTTTTTCTTAAAAAGATTTATCCCTATTAGAACTAAAGCTTCTTTATTCCTCCACAGCTCTACAGAGATTCCTTAACACAAGAGACAGTCCTATTTTCAATTTATTATTGTTCCTCTGCTATCTGGGATTGATTTTTCTCTTATTTTAAACGTTTTTTTCTTCCATGCAAAGTAATTTTTCAGCATCAGGGGAGCAGTATAACCAAACATTTTGCTGGTAGGTAATTCCAGGCATAGCAAAAGGCCTTTTTGCTGAACTTGTGCATGCCATATTTTTTAAATTCTCCTCTATATCTTCCACAATCTTCTTACTCTGTTATTTCAGTACACCTTTTGCTTCCCTTCGAGAATACTTATTTGGCTAATCATGGTTTCTTTCTAGTCCTATTTATTATCCTTAGTGAGACCCTGATTCAGGAGTTTTCATGAATGAATATCAAACTAAACTATACTGCTAAATCATTTTAATTTCATGAACTAGATACGTATGAATCAAGTCTGCAGTTTTATAATTTCTCATTTAGAACGTGCCTTTGGTCATTTCATTTTTCACAATCTTCTATCCAGCTGCTACTGTGGATATCAAATTCGGTTGCCTTTTCTTTCTGCTGTGCTTCTTTCCCTTGTGCTTTCTTTTACTCCTTCTTCCAACTTAAAAAAAAAAAAAAAAAGAAAATTTTAAAAATTTTTAGATATATATAAAAATGTTTTATATTATTTTATTAGCACCATAGCTAGGATTATGAATGTTCCAGGGTCCATGATGGAATAATGGCAAATGCTTGCCTTTGTTCAATTTTCTTCAGCTGTGGATATTTGTACAATAATATTATTCTGTATATAACATACTCTGATCTTACTGTATTCTTTTTTCCTCTCCTTGTTTTAAAAGATGGAGTCTTTGAGGCATATATGATCTATCCACTTCTAGTTGTCTTTAATAGCGTAATTATAGACCTGTGATTCATCTAGTTTTGGCACATTAATGAAGCGAACTGCCACATTAAGAAGAGTAGAGATTGTTGGGCTATGTTCATCGTAGGTATCCTCCTACTAGACATAATCTCTATGAGTTTTGCTTTGTAATTAAGAGATGGTTCAGTTCAGAATTATTCAAATTTTTGTAACTGTAGAAAAAGTATTGTATTACTTTCAATAAATGTATGGAATATTTACAAATATAGATAGTATCTCATAAAATCTGTAAAATATATATTCATGCACGCAACACCTGAAATAAATAAGCTGAGTTTTTTAATTGCTTGCTTGTTTAGCTCCAACATATTTCTTTATAGATGCAATATAAATTTTTTTAAATTTAAAAGTAACCCTAAAAACTCCTCCTTCACATGTAAAATGCTCTATAATTTGGGGCAAAACCAGTAAAATGCTTTTTGCAGTGCTGGGGCTTCAGCACTGCTTTCATTACAGACTTCTGAGAGGCAATCCTACATAATTGTCTATGAAGAGACTCAGCGGAAGGAATTAATTCACTAATAATGTCAGTAGTCAGGGTCTTTTAAAATAGATCCCAAACCACCAGAGGAATAAATGCCGATATCTAATACCCCTGCATCCTACATTCATAAATTTTCTGTAACAACAAGTGGAGGACTATTGAATTACTCTGTGGGTCAAATCCAGACCAGCAAACTAATGCAAATCTGTCATTAAGCACGTGACTGCCAGGTCTCAAGACTGGGACATTATCATAATTTCATTAGGAGTGGTAGGTTCAAATAACCTCTTTCAGTTACAAGGATTTTTTCCTCCAATTCTGTGAATAATTTACTTTCTCCTGTAATAGGGGCTTGGTGATTTTCCCCCTAAATGGTTGGAAAAAGCCAAAAGGGTTCATGTTTTGAATACATCTTATGAGCTCCACAGTGAAAGTAACATTATTTACAGGTTTAAATTCTTATCCAGTGACTAAAAAAACAGGGCTTAACTATGACCTGTATACAGCTAGCTTGGAAAGGTTAAAACCTTTCAGGCAAAGTTGTGCTACAGTGTACAAATCTCTGTTACTACAAAAATTATATGTCCCAGTTGTACATATGTTTACAAGAGAAGTTAATTTCACATTTTTTTTTATAAAAGAGAAATGAGCAAAAAACCCACCTTCTTTATAGGACTAAAATGATTAATAAATGATTTTATTGGTATCTCAATCCTTAGATTGGTTTAAGATTCTGTTAACTCATAGGCCAATAACTATTTCTAAAGAAAAGAAAAGAAAAGAAAAGAAAAGAAAAGAAAAGAAAAGAAAAGAAAAGAAAAGAAAAGAAAAGAAAAGAAAAGAAAAGAAAAGAAAAGAAAAGAAAAGAAAAGAAAAGAAAAGAAAAGAAAAGAGAAATTCTTGTGAGATAAAAACCAAAGCGCGAATGAAACCGTGGGGGTTTAGGGGTAAATATTATTAACCCAAGGAGAGAGAGCTAATGATTCTGCAGGTAAAGAAGATTTCAAAATGAGCAGAATCCTCTGGATGGGAGGATGAGGAACCATGATGGATTATTTAGTATCTAAGGAGATATTAACCACTCTATTCCCCCAAAATGCACATATTGAGGCATAAAGGGTAAAAGGGTCTATTACCCTTCCTCACAGATCAGCTGTCATTATGGTCTGCCATTGCATCCATTTACCCATATTTTGCTTTAATGAGTGCTTAAAGATGAGTAAGACAAACAACTGAACTGAGGCTACAGTGCTCTTGGTAAACAACAAGTGTACTGGAATTGGACAATATTTGTTCCTTTTTCTAAGTACGTGTACAGTAGTGGCTCTGAGTTTGTTGGTTTTGGAGGTTTTTTTCCTTTTTCAACTCAGGCATCATTTCCTTTGCAAAACAGGTGAAGAAACTCTACTTAATAGGTAGGGAAACTGATTGACACTGATAAGTAAGTGCAATATAATGTGAGCCATGCTGTAAAAAGAGACAACCTCAAATGCAATGTATCAGAGAGTTGCTTTGCTGGGTTTAGATGCTAAAAGGAATTTAAAAACTACTAGGAAAAAGCAGCCTGGGGTTTTCTGCGGCTCTTGCTTCTTCTTTTCCTGCTCATGTTTTTGAAGAAAAACAGACCAGTAAAGCATGTTCATTTCACCACCACACATCTGGAGCCATTTTCAGTCTTGCTTCCCTGCTCTCAGTGCTGAGTGTGAAGCAGCTGCGCAGATAGGAAGAAGGAGGAGCCCTTCTCCCACTACCATCTTCCCTCTCAGCTGGAGGCTTGCTTACACAACCCTTTTGTGCATCTCAGGAGCTGGATTATGGAAAGGTAAAAGTGATAAATAGTTGTTTGCTTTTGGAAAATATTGGCCATGAGTATTTATAAAGACTCAGTTCTACATTCCAGGTTATTTCATTTCTGAAAATATCAATATTTTTAGTGTGTCTCTCTATTGCTTCAGACCTAGAGCAGGTCTATTATTTGAGGTTAAAAAGCTTAGAAGCAGAGAGGATTTGCAAAATGCCATTGGAACAGAATCCTTGGCCATTCAGTATTGAGAGGCTGAGGCACTGATGCTCCTACTTGTTTTCTGAGCTATGTGCTCTTCTTTCTATCTAATGTCTGTTAGAGCTTTTGTACCACCTCCTGCTGTAGTTTCGAATACAATAGCTTCAGCTGAAATAAAATTTCTCTGAAAATGAAAAAGGAAGCATCAGAGTTGAAATAAAACAGGACATAATATCTTTATTCCACTGGAGGTGTTACATGTTTAAACTTGTGCAAAGTACTTAAAGAAGGATTCATCATTAGTTCCTTTGATACTATAAAATATAATTTTCAAAAATAGTCAGAAATACTCAGACACTGAACAAGGAGAATGACCAGCTACCTTGAAGGGACTGCAAATACCTGCCTAAATAATTATTCAAATCCAGCAAATATGAAAATATTCCCATTTGTTAGCAAGAGAAAATGGAGACACCTGCTAATACAACATCCACAAGTGTTTGAGAATTTCATTTCTAGTTCTTGGTCTCTCGGGTTGCAAGTTAAAAACAGCCCAGCAAACAAAGACATGACAAAATAGGAGCATTCAGGCTGTGTGGTGTAGAAATAATGAAAGCAATTTAGATACATCTGGGATAATACCACATTAACTGCATTAGTGAAACTTTTACTCCCATAACATAATCTGTCAATGGTTTTCTGTAACTGCCAGAATAAAACTTCTTGTCAGTCTTATTTTTGCATACACATATTTTCTCTAACAATGGCTTTTCTTCTTTGTGAATATATGTATCACATCACAACCTGCCCTCTTATTGCTCCCTTATGAAAAATCAGACCCTTCACATGCATTTCACCTGTGTTCTTTCACCATGCATAGTCAGAGACCTCTTCCATACATACAACTACAGCCTGCTTTGAGAGAGTCAGTGTTCCTCTGGCAGGAGAAAACCTGAGATTTGCAGATGCAACTATGTGAGGATATCTGACTACTGGAAGGAGATAAAACCACGCCATAGCTTTGCCTGCCTTGTACCCAGGTTGGCTGAAAGGCCAGGAGCATATATAATGTCCCATAAACCTCTGGCTGCACCCTAAAGCAATGGCTGAAAACTGTTACCAAAAATCTGCTAGGAATCAGGGAATCGAGATCTCCTGACTTGAAGTAAGGAACTGTCTTTGCAAAAACGAAAAACTGGGAGAAGAGTCAATCTGGGAACAGGCTGAGGGGTGCTACCTCTTCACAATCACTTTAGATCTGCCCTTAAGTTTGTCAAATACTATGAACTCTGACAGAAATCACTGAAGATCAGTTCCTCAGACTCCTCGCTATGCCTCATCTTATGGCTTTGGAAAAGCCCTGCAGATGACTTTAAAAATAGCAGGCTGGATAATTCTTAAAAGCCCTTCTGCCTCTATCAATGATGCTTCACTCTAAAGGCAGCATTGGCAATTCCAGTTAATCACTTAGGAATTATCTGTAGTACCTTTCTCATACCTCTTCTTGACCCTTAGGACATTTATGCCCGTTGTAATAAGTAAAAAAGAGTGATGCAACTGGCAAAGAGTTATAGAAATATTAGCCCAAATTGAGACATGCCAACTAGTTCTTCCAATAACATGTTTGCAACACAACTGATGTGAGGCATGCCCCGAAAAAGAGCCTAAGATACTGTGCATTAAGAAAATGCCATTGGAAAAGATCTGCAGCTGTGAGCAGTAATTGGTAAAGTGCTATCATCAAAGCCCACATGGTCACATATGCAGAGGGAGATTCATAGCACATCAAGTGTAAAATGAAAGCTGTGATATAGCAAACATGAAGCCAAAGAAATATTGGTCAATATGCTGAAGCTGCTGGTGGAAGCAGTTCCCCAAAGTGTAACTTTGAAAATAACAGGAGAAAACTGGAAACACAACCCCCAAACAGTTGTTCTAGTTAGTGGGAAAAGCTGATGTAGAGAAATATTCCACAGAAATGAGGTGCAGATGCTGGATCATTATCAATGAGTAATATCACAGTGTCAGTGCTCTCACAAGCATGAAAGTGATATACATCATCACTAATCCCTATGGATTTACTATGTCACATGGTCAGTCTTCATTCCTCCATCGCCATCAGGCAAAGGCTGTGGACACTAAACAATAAAATTGATGTCCTTCAGTCACAGTGAATGGGTGAATGAGGAACACAGATCAGTAGCATCACGGAGTATAAAAGCGGATTAGCAGGCTAAGACACATGAAATATGTCCTGGTATAAAATATTAAACTAATTATGAAGAGTGGTTCTGCACAGCCAACACCAGATGCTTTGATTCTGGCTACTAATCTGTTTGAAACACAAGGCTATGTCACACATAAGTGTGGTCCTGCACGCTGGCAAGGTGCCTAGAGACTGTGAACCTGTGATAGAATGGCGAGAGTGAGAATTTCTCACTCTATTTTATCTGGCTTTAAATAGTAACCAGATAGTTCCCTCCCTCTTAATTTATTCTGCTGCATGTTGAACAAAATTAAGGGTGTGTCCCTAAAAGAAAAGAGTTATTCAGGCTTTTGGAAATAAAGAAAATATCATTGATATCAACCTGTTCACTGACATTTCAAGCATCTTTCTCGCCGTCAGCAGAAAGGGAGCTAAGATTTGGAACATGCATGGAGACCCCTAAGTGGCTACAGGTAGGACCCATTTTTCCTTTGTAGTTCCTTTGCTAAGTAAAGGAATGAGGAATAACTGTCTTGAAAATCTCTGCTTCAGTGATACCAAGTGGAGTTTTCCAGCCTGCATATTCTCTAGGTCAGGGAATGAATACTTGAGAACTTTTGTATTTAGGAATAAATCAGTATGATGTGACTTTTGGAAACATCGTACTACATTGTACACAGAGAGAACAAAAGAATCCCGTTACTTGAAAGTTCAAAAGCTTTGGTTTATAATGGTTACTCCTTACTGATAAATCACACCATCTGTGTTTAAGGTTGCCCTGTCAAACCAGTGAAATTTGCACAGTTTTGTAGGCAAAAGCCAGAATATAATTATCAATATCACCTAAATTATTTCAGGTGCTCAACTGTAGTGATAAGAGGTTAAGACATCTCAAGTGATTTATTCTTTTCATCTCTTGTTCCAAGACTACACTCTGCAGGAAATGATCCACCACTGCCCATAAATAAAGCAATAGTTTTAACTTCATAGACTCCAGTGAAAGCACAGTGAGAGCAATACTGGATCATATTGCATGAAGGCTATGTTTGATTAGATCTAGCTTCTAGGATGATTAAAAAAAATATTGCATTGGTATTAGAATACGCCATCTTTCTTCCCTACCCCCTTTCCTCTTGGATACTTCTCCAATTTTTATATCTTAGTTTTCTTGCCTCCTGGAGTACATAGAGATAGAACTAAGACAGAAACCTGAATTTTTGTCTGTGATATTTTATCAGATGAAGTGATGCATTTTAGTACATTTATTGTCTTGAAATGCCTGGGGTTCACCATTTTGATGGTGACAGAATGAGAATCACACATCATGTTTTGATGATTTACTTGAAATGCAGCTTGGCTTTGTATTTGGGTGAATGTCAACCTTTCTACCTCACCTTGTTAATTCTTTACACTTGTGTGGCATGCAACCAAAGGACAAAAAAAAATTGGAGAGATTTGACCTATATCTCGGAAAAGTAACTGAACCTAAAATGAAGAACCTTATGATGCTGTCTTACAGGATTTCTTCTACTAGTTCACTTCAATCCAATTAAAAAAAAATAAAATTGAGGACTCTACAGTTTGTTTGAATTAAACTCATTGTCTGATTAGAAGCTCTGACTAAGCAGTTGTAGGAATAGAATGTGTATTTAAGTGAGAAAGCTTCTTCTATGGTTGATTAATCAAGGGAAAGTTTCATGGTTCAACTACCCCGCACTGGTTTTGCTGTGATTTGCAAAGAGAGGAGATCACAGAAGGGTTGTTGGGTTTTTTTGGTTGTTTTTTTTTTATTTTCCTAAAGAACATACACGCTACATTGTATTGCAATTTTATTTAATTTTTATTTGAACACCATTCAGTCTCAGCTCACACCATGGCAAGAGTCATAATTCAAATAGCACATTTCCTGTTAAGTTTACTATGATGCATTGATGAGGTCTATCCTTCTTTTGGAGAAGTGCAGCTGTATGGGATCTTTTCTATGTTATCTATCAGCAGTTTGGTTTGATTTTAAGGTGTGAGAGGTATTAAAATTTTCAAAGTATATTCTCTGATATAGGCTGCTAGTCTCCATTTTCCATTCCCTCATTTTAATTTCATTACCCTCCTAATTTTTTTCTCCAGTGCTCTTAATATAACTCTGTGATAGCCTCAACCAATTCCCTTGACATTCCCCAAACTACAAGTAAGGGTCCCCTACTTTCTCTTCCACAAATTTTATTTTTCTTCTCTTTGAACACTGTTTCTTATTGCCAGCCATAACGTATAAAATGTGTAGTCCCTTTAAAACTACCTTGTTTCACACAACCTCTCAGGTGATCTGAGTGGCCTGGTACTTGCCAGTATTTTCAGGTTTAGTTTGCATCTTGTACTGCTGGAGGGGAGGGACTGCAGGGTTTGCTGGAAGAGCAGGAAGTCTGTGCTTGTCTGAGGTGGGAAGGGCAAGGCAGCAGGCCAAGTGAGTTGTTTTGGAGGAGAAGATTCTTGACTTATTTCTTGTGCCTAAGTATGATGACCCTGACAAAAGTCAATTATCACATTCAGCTTTTTTCTCAGGATCCCAGACCAGCCAGTGCTCAGGGTAGAACTGCTCTATGGGTTAATCAGGGTGAGAAGGCCATTACACGTCCTGGGACCTGTGTTGAGTTGTTACTGGGGAATTTTGAATGAGACAAGTGATTGCAGTGAAGTGAAGGAAGGTGTGACAATGAAAACAGCTGGATCTTTTTGAGAAACTGGAGTTTATTTCTATCTATGACATGCAGTGTTATTTTATACTATCAAATAACTTTGACCCAACTTTTCTCACTTGTAAACAAGATTCTTCATTTCCCTGGCGTCATATGTGCAAAGTGTTGTCATATTTTAGGAACAGTATTTTCCAATTAAGTATTCCCACTAAAATTATGAGCCACTCACTCCTCATGGACTGAGATGAGAACAGTTTGGTGGAAACAGCAGTGAGATAAGAAAAGGAACATGAGCAGCAACCCTAGTAACAAAAGTGTACAGAATGATTCACAGGCCAAAATGTTCACCACGGAGCCCATGACCCGACTGCATCCTCTCCAACAGCAAGAGAGACCTTCCTCTGGAAAGATTCCCTTCCCCACACCCCTGGCAATGGTGTGAGGTGGTATAGAACAACCTCCAGGTCTTGGCTGCCCCTCCTCAGCTGCAAGAATTAACCCTGCCTGGCCTGGCACAGGTGTTTATAAATGAGAACTAAAATTCTAGTCAATAAATCCATAAATATAAAAAGTGCTATCTAACATTACGAATGCTGAAAAATCAATTTCTAACCACTTCTCAAACCTCACATGCAAAATCACTTGATACTTTTGACCTTAAATTCCCTATGATGCAGAAACACTCTTTAAAATGTATATAATAATGAATGCATCCCCATCGTATCAGAGGGGTGAGAGGTTGGGGAAATAAATTGGTATTTGGGAAGCCGTCACACAGTAGAAATGTATGAATTAAGTTTCTGTTTTTAGAACAGAGTTTCAAGAGTGTGCCACTAATAATAGCTTGAGCTACACATAAAAATGAAGAGGAATAAAAAATGGAGAAGCTTTTCAAAAATGATTTCCATCCAAGCTGTGCATTGCACAAGGAGTTAGGGGATTCATTAGCTTTTCATGCTTGTGGTCTTATGTCTAAAGAGTACCATAAGCATGAGGACTAAATTTCAATGGCTCACACATGGTCTTCAAATAATTTGCAGTGTAAGCTGATAACACTTTTAACATTGTTTTATGGGTATGTAGATATGCCCTCATGCCTATGCATTCATGTTGACAGGTGCAGATACAAATCATGCTCATCTATCAGTTAATACTTTTTTCAGACTTTAAGACACTGTTGCATGTTTCAGAGATATCTTGATATTATCAAGCTTTGGCTTTTACTGTATTTGGATCTTCCTATTCATTTTTTGTCTTTAATCACATGGTTGGTAGTAGAGTTTCATCTATAATGTAATTTAGATCAAAAATTGTGCAAAATTGTTGTCAAATGACCTTGCTAATATGGCAAATTACATATAAGAGAGGGTGTTTAAATGAGATCTAAATGTTTAAATAGCTTAAAATCTTAGGATTAATAACATTCAAAATGTTGACTGTGCTACTTGAGACTTATAACCTTTCTCAAATGGATCCTTAGTTAATTATCTCTAAACCCAGCCTTTTAAAATATTATTCGGTGTCTAGAGATTGATATTTAACTTTTTTCTATTAATCATATTTAGTTTTAAGATTTGGAAAGGTAGTCCTCTAAGGTTCAGCTGACATTTCAACAATTATGTTGAGACTTAGCATTGATGTATTTTGGTTGCTTAACCCTTCTTGTCAGCAGTTTTGTATTTTATGCAGACCTTGCTGGTCTGACACTGGCATTTATAGAAGAGTGCATTTATTTTAATAACACAATTCCTGTCCTTGTAGTTATAGCAGTTGTAACTATTATCCTAAAACAAAGTAATATGAAGCTGTAATCTATCTATAGGAAACAGTTTCACATGCAGATGTATTCATATCCCTGGTGAAAACTGATGCTGATGTGTATTAAACTATAGGCTCTTTATTACAAAACCATTATATGCGTTTCCCAATTCCAAAAATGGGAAAAAAAATCAAACACCAACATAAACAAACAAAAAATAGACAACACCCCACCCAAAAAAAAAAAAACCCAAACAAACAAAAACAACAACAAAAAAAACAATCCAACCCTAACATCAAAATCTTATTTTTCAGTGGTCAAAACTTGATAGGTTTATGGAAACTGTACAGATTACTCCATAACTCTCTCAGTTGAAGGCTACAGGGAAAAAAATCCTCATGGTATGGATTAAGGAAACAGGGGGCATTTAAGCTATAGCAAGGCTTCTGTCATTCTGTTGCTTATTACTTGTTCCAAAATTGAAGAGCTCTTCTTCTGGCTTCATCCTAACTCACTGTTTCTTAAAGGAATATTTTTTAGGGTTTGGAGGAAGATAATGTCAAGTGATGTAACCGAAAATATGGTACCTGGATTTTGGTATCTCTGATCAAGCAAGTATTTGAGTGTAAGGCTGGAGTGTTGTGTGCTGTCAATGTGCCACTGCCATTTGAACAGCAATCCATGTCCCTTCTCTATTTCTGGGCAGTAGAAGAAATATTTCACGGCTGTGTCATGCACTTGAATTAAACTAGCTTAATATAAAGTAGAAATAGTAAAATGAAAGTTGTCAATAAATTGGTGATGGACAGAGGGAGAGTCAATTGCTTTCTTGGTGTAAATAATGATGCAAATTCATCAATTCCTACCTACTTTTTTTTTTTTTAGAAAAAAAAATGCTTGTTTACATTTAAAACTATCCTAAGATTAATTATTATTTTAATGCCTCTGAAGTTTTGAAAATAATAATCAGTAGATAACATACAGAACATGTTAATTATCTTTCGAAGATTACTCATTTTCCAAACATAGTCCTCTGAGTTTTTTAATGGTGGCATCTGAAGGTCATTTATGAACAATTCATATGACAATTCAGAGCTAATAAACAGCCTCGTGTACTATGAATTACCACCTGCTCCCTTTTTGCAAAAAAGCATCTTTCAATATCCATGTCACACTACTGTTTATCACATTTCAGATTGATGTCTACTTTGTGCAGTAGAACCTTAACAACAGGGTTTGAGAATTAGTATATAGTTTGTGTTCTGCTCTCAGAAGCTTTTTCCTCAATGCTCCTGTTGTCTAATCTGTTCATTTCATAAACATTTCTGTAAGTACCATCATCAGGTACTGTCCTTTTCCAGGAAAGAGGGCAGAACAA
The DNA here is from genome assembly GCA_013400175.1 of Phainopepla nitens. Lineage (NCBI taxonomy): Eukaryota > Metazoa > Chordata > Aves > Passeriformes > Bombycillidae > Phainopepla > Phainopepla nitens. The sequence goes on along the minus strand of VXBQ01000960.1, from coordinate 1,022,285 downwards.
TCTGTTTCAGTGGCAGTATCCTATTTTTGGTGGGATAGAGTTAATTTTCTCCCTGGTAGCTGGTAGAGAGCTGAGTTTTGCATTCAGTGTGAGAATAATGTTGATCACACACTGATGGTTTGGTTGGTGCTGAGCAGTGCTTGCCCTCAGTCAAGAACTGTTCCATGTCTCATGCTCTGCCTGTGAGGAGGGGCACAAGAACCTAGGAGGGAGCATGGCCAGGACAGCTGAGCTGAACTGGCCAAAGGAATATTCCACACCATAAACGATCACGCCCAGTATGCAAACTGCTTGGAGCTGGCTGGAAGGGGTGATTGCTGCCCAGGCATGTAGCATCAGTCAGTGAGTGGTGATGAGGTTGTATTGAGCATCACCTCTCTCTTGAGTGTTATCTCTCATTCCCTTTCACTATTATTATTATTTTTATAACTTATTTTATTTCAATTTTTAAACAGTTCTTATCTCAATACAAAAACAAAAATACGCTACAGCTTTTTTTTCCTTCAGTTCTCCTCCCAGCTGGCAGGGTGAGGGGGTTGTTTGAACAAGTGGCCATGTGGGGCTTAGCTGATGGCTGGGGTAAAACCATGATGGGTAGGAGGGACTAAATGCAATCCTGTCCTCCTCCTGGAGGATTTGTGTGCGTGCACAGATTGATATAATGCTCAGTAGGCCCAGAGGGAAGCCCTACAATGAACCAAAAAAAAGAAATAAGTGTATAAAGAGTGGCTGCTCAGGCACAGGTTGGGTTTGTTTGCTGCTGCCACCACTGCTGGTGGGAAGCCCAAGTCCGGCTGAGCAGTACATGCTCAGCTCAGTGGTAGCCTTGTCTTCCACTCAGCCTAGCATCTTCCACTCCAAACAGAGGAACATTCTTTATCCTGCCATTTCTTTTCTCTCCCAGTGCCCAGCACAGCAGCCAGACTGAAGTGTGCCTGCCCTCTCTCCCTTCACCTCTTCTCCAGGACAGCAGCGCTCGGGAGAAGGGATAACGTGGGAGGGTGGGTTGGTGTGGGAAGGGAGGCTGATCCACAGGGGGAACTGCTGCCCACATGGAGAGAACACACGTGCGCGTGCAGACTGCAGCCTCCCACAGGGACAGGAGGGGAGATGCTGAAATCTGTATTCAGTTCCTACAGGCACTGCTCCCAGGCTGCCTATTTTAGGGGAAATATTTAGAAGAACTGGTGCTTCTGTGACTCAAAGTCTGTTGTGAGGTGGGATTCAGAGTTCTGAGAGCGCGCCAGGTTGTGTTCAGGGGCACCTGTTCAGAGAAGAACCTGGCCTTTTGTTTATGTTGCTCACACAATTCAGTAGCTGGTATGTACTGCGCTATATATATATCATGTTGATATAAACTTGTGAAAATAGTAAATTCCTGAATTTATGCAACAGCTAGGCAAACAATAAAGGATGTAGAGAGCTGAAATATAGAATGGGTGCCAGGATTACTCATCCTACTCCCACTCTCTGTTGGTAATACTTTCCTTTAAAAGTAGAAGGCAACAGTAAATTTTAATGACTTTTTCCTTTCAACTTTCTATTTCTAGATTTATAGGTAGAAGAGGCTAGCAAATATTTTTAAGTTTTAGTGCTCACAAGGAGTTCCAAATGAACAGTCCTTGAGAATAAAACCTGTAGCTCTGGCAGGACACAGAAAAGGCAGAATGTGTATAAGCTTCAGGCCTCTGTGACCTGCTTCTTATCTGGAAGCGTTCCCGTCGTGTGACCTTTCAGCTGAGACTACCCGTAAAAGTATCAATTAATGTTAACAGTTTTATGGTGTGGGTCCTTGCACACTGAGAACTATGCTAAGACCATTTATTAACCTTATCTGATGCTCAGAATAGCCGAATGAACCGGTTTTTGTTGCTTTTAGTGCTCACTAATCCCCTCAATCGCTCAGTCCTTCAGCGTCAAAAATGACCTTTTTTCCCACAGACTGAGAACTAATTCTGGTGACATATTAACGAATTTTTTATTCACCATTTTCCAATAATATGTACAACATTGATAGATGGTCATGTTTGTGAGATTCTACATTTCCAAATTTCCAGACTGTTTGATTCTCCCTTTCTGTACCACTCTGAAGTGCATGAGGTACGTACTTTGTTTGCACATGGTAAAATGCAGTGAAGGTTGGCTGCAGCTACTCAAACAATTCCATCTGAGCTTGTTTTAAGTCAGTGACTACTATTCTAATGGACATTTGGTGAGGAAAAAAATCTTTTTTCACCTGAGTTGAGCGAATATTTTGTGAGAAAAGAAAGGTTTCTATCAAAATCTGATTTTTAAGTTTTATTTTGAATTCTTTGCACGACTTTTCAGATGACCTTTACTGAGAATGATTGTCGCTTTTATTTTCAATTCCTTCTACCTTTTGTGCTATGCAAACCAAATTTACAGGTAGTGACCCATCTGTCCAGTCAGCATTAGAAATTCCTCTTGGGAGATGCTTTACAATCATATAGGGAAAACCTATTACTGCTAGCAAGGACTGGTACTCAAAGATAAAATAAGTCTACAAGTGTGACAAACTATGAGAGGGAAAGCATGGATAGCCATGGAGAAAATGTAGCATTACAACCTCAGATTTATGGCTTTGAATCATTTAAATGTATAGGGTTTGTTCATGTGTCTGACCTTGTTGTGATTAATGCTCAGGTCTAGAACTACAAATAATATTCCTCTCTCCTCTGCAGGAGGCTTCTTCAGCCTCAGTTTTGGAGAGCATATGCTAACCACTGCATAATTTCTATGGAGGTGTTGCTTGATCTTATGACTTGGTCACACTTGTGGCACTGAGGTCCATCTGCTGTTCAGGGAGCACAAGGCAGGAGGCCAGATGTCATGTATCAAAGACCTTGTCTCACTGTGGGTGGCAGCTGTGGAACGCAGAGCTTAGCACACTTCCTGCATCACTAAAATGGTAAGAGGAGAACAGTGTGATCTTCCTAGAGCTCATACTGCATCCTGACTTTTGGGAGGATGCTGAGCAGATCAAGGTGTTACCAGCTTTTTTTTTTTTTTTTTTTTTGTCAGGTGGTTTATTTCAAAATAATAAGGGAAACAGTGAAAGTTGCCAATTATGCTTATTGTTCAATAAGTACCTGAATCCGTTTCTGATTCCTTGGAGATGATGTATACATTTGTAAGTGCATAATTTGAATGCAGGTAGGAATTGCTTCTAGATTTGCTAGAAATAAAACTAATTTGTTTGAATTTATACTTTCCTCTAGAATACAGGTTCTGGGTGCCATATAATTTGTAATACTTAACCCTACGACCATAACACATTAAGTAAGGGTACATTCACAACTGAGTAACCTTTCTTCATAGTACTCAAGTTCTTTGCACAATCTGGGCTAAACTTGTAACATGCTCAGATAAACATAAGAAAAAGCCCTCCACCTCCAAAGAAAAACAATCCTCCCTTATCCTGTATCAACAGCTCACAAGAACAGATGTCTTTCCAGTTAAATTTTTCATACTCTTTTTCCACAGCCAGAAACAGTGGCTCTGCTGTCTTTAGAGGTTTATTTTTTCTCCTGAATCTCAAAGGTGAATATCCATTTTCTAAATCCTGTATGCAAAAAACATGCTGTGCACCTTTATGCTTTGTGCTCTACCCATAAGAATTTCCCAAAGGCAAGTCAAATGGTGGGAAAAATTAGAGAAGAGAATGGACAGCAGTTTTCTTGCCTAAGTTACAGCCTGGTGGATGTTTCACAGCCACAAGCTGGACACTACTGCAACGTATTGCAAACAACTAGATTTTTTTTTTTTTTTTTTTGGAAACTACCTTCAAAATTCATTTTCCACCCTAAAAACCTTTTATTTAATCACTACTGGGCAGTTTTATTATTCATTTATCCAGATTGCTACAGCAAAAAGATGAGGCAACTGCCCAAAGCTTTAGGTAGTAATATAGTATTTTTAAATACTGTAAATCTAAGGAAATACTGTTTGGTCATGGTAGACAAAACTCTTAAAGTTTTAAAGACAACTCCTCCTATAAATAGTTAATATAATAAAAAAAAATCTGCATCCAAAAATCCAGCAGTCATACGTGATTAATTTTATAGTGCTTTTTCAAATTAGGTCTCCTAGCTATCCAAGCATTTTAGTGTAAGAGTTGAGGCTTTAATAAGAGAATATAATTTATCTGACTTCCACTTTCCAATTTTGAAGCTAAGAACGCTATGCCAAAGTACAACTAACTGTGCCTGTCCTTTGGTAATTGCCCATATATTGTTTGTACCATCTCACATACAAAGTTTTTTGAATAACTGAAAACTCTTCTCCATTCTCTGGATATTTTTGGTCAAATAATTATTCTATTTACTTTAGGTATGAGGGAAGGAGTAGAGAAAAGAGGTTCAAGTTACCGACCCTTTAACTACTTTTGCTGCCACTCTTATATGTGTTATATATATTTAACATAATTTAATACCTTGTTTTGTTTTGCTTTTTTTTTAATATTGCTGACATTAATGGAGTTTTTTACTGTTTTATGCCAGCATGGTCCTTTTTAAAATGATAGCAGGTTGATAAGAGACTTTGATTCTTTTTGCCTATTTATAAACAGCTATTTTCCCTTCTTTTAGAATTGCAAATACTTTATTTGGATTCCTAGCTTTTGGGAAAGTTTCAAATTAGAAATAAATGGCAAAAATGCTCTCTGTATAATTACCCAACCTTATTATAATTGCAAAACACAAAATAAGTGCAAGTTATTTAAAACCCTTGCTAGTTATAGAATATAAAATATGAAGTAAGTCTGAAATTAAATGGAAAACTATGTAAGCTCTAGTAAAAGGCTGTTCTGTATATTTTATGTGATATGCATTTCTATTAGGAAAACCAGACTGCCCTTTACTCCTCTCGTAATGTAGGACGTGATTCCACACTATGGTAGGGTTATCTCTCCCTCTGCTTTGCTTGTTCTCACAGCAGTAATATCATACAGCATTGGCATTAGAACAAAACTCATTATTCAAAAAAAAAAAAAAAAGAAAAATTCTGAAGTTCTACGTGCCTGAACTGTGTTGAAATTGGTGGAAATACCAAGGTACAAATTTAGCTTAGGTGATATGTAGAAGAAACACTAACTATCAGGAAACTAAGAGAAAAATGTCTTTATCACTGATATTTTTTTCTAACGTGTTTTACAAATTAACACAGTGTGCCTTTTGCAAACATTATTGCAAAATACCAGACTTAACGTCTATTATGGATGAGTCAACAATGGAAATAAATTGGTAATGGATTGTGCTTCAATTCTGTTTTGGCATAGTCTTTTAACTTTACTCAAAAATACTTGCACTCAGAATGGCTGTTCTTCATTTTAACGTGATTTAATCAAAAAAGTAAATTGTGGTGAAATGCTGAGAGCGAGATAGTCATATTTGGGTGATCACACAGAACTCATTTGCATTTTGTTCTTATGCTAGTTCAGTGCTACTCTTAGAATTTTGCTGTGTGATTATGGAAATTAAAAAAACCCAGCCATTTATTCTTTGAACATTTCCATTGCTATTAACAGTAATTAATCATTTAGTGTCCTTAGATGTCACTAAGCATCTGTATTTGACAAGTCTTCTGTTTAACTAGACCCATTCTATAAAACATATAATTCATCTACCATATCAGCTACTGCTGACTTCCTAATTAGGCCACTCAAAAATAATTATTTTCATTTTTCTCTTTCTCTAAAATTCTACTGGTCAACTTCTTGGTCAAAACAAAGGTTTGGCCTTGAAGACAAAAAAGGCTACACTGCTTTATATAGTTTTTTTTCTTGAATCCGTCCTCTAGGAACACTCACCTTCAGATAAAGGTAGATGTTCATATTTCTTAATAACACACTAAATGTGTTTAATCCAATTTTGTTTATTAAATTTTTCCCCAAAACAGTCTTCATGGAAAATTATGATTTGTTGAAAGTAAAAAATTTCTAAGAAACATACAGATTTTGGCAGTCTTTTTTCAGATGCTTTTTAACATCACTAAGGACAAAACACTAAATTTGAACTTTTTCAGAATGGATTCTTTTTTCCTTGAAGAACAAATTGTGATTATTTTCATTCTACAATAGCTTTAAAATGTTCTACTAATACCTGTGAACTCTGTATCACAATAAATATTTGTTATTTATTTGTTTTCTGAGAAGTATAATATCAGAATTAAGCATTGAACTAATCTTATTCTTACTTTTTAAATATGATGATTTTTAATTTAATTTTTCTTCTGAGTGGATAGTAAAGTCCCAAAGACCAACATTTGTCAAACAGATAATTGGATTCCAAGACAGTATGGTAAAATTTACTTTTAGGAAGATAGCTGACTTAAAGCAATTCCAAATTGGAGGATTCTGCCTGCAAAATTGTTGATGGTATCTGTGAAGGGCAAGAATTTTGTCATTTGTGGAAAGCAGTTGTGCAGGTCACTTCATGGTTCAACAGGGCAAAGCAAAAGTGCAAGTTAGTGGGAGTAAAAGGATATTGAAGACCGGGAAAAATACTGTCCCAAGCACATGAGTAATTTTCTCACAAGCATCTCCCCACACATACACATCTCAGTGAGGGACATTGCTTGTTTTATGTAGAACTGAGCACTTGTTTGCTAAATGCCACTTGATTGCTAAATGCTATGGACAAATTAGTAGCATGCTTGAGAGAAGAACATGATTAGGATGCCCATTGCTGTGTTCATGGAGGTCTTAAAGTGAAGCATCCAAGTCCTTTTAATCATAGCACACTTTTCTGCACTTGTTTTCTGCTTTGGCATCTCCTTGTACCCCAGTGTTCTACACAATCATCTATGCTTTCAGCTCATTCTTTTGAGGGATACAACTTCTTCTTTTACATCTCTAATATCCATATAAGTTAAGAGAACTTAGCATCTGTCAGAATTAAGACATGACAGTTTTCCTGCTTTTTATGCAGATGACAAATACTGATATCCAGTGGGGTAATTCTGTGTGGTTCTTTCACTGGATGCTGGGATGGAGCCCTGTGGGATTCCCTTAATTTGGAGGTGAGATACTGACTAAGAGAGATTACATCTTCTGGAAGATTTTGGTTGCCAAGTTATTTTAAGCATAAAAGTTCCTTCTCCTTTTCCAGTAGGAAAAGCGCATAATGTCTAATTAAGCCCTCAGGGATCAATTTTCAAAACAGTGTGCAGCAAGTGTGAGCACAAATCTTATTTGTTAATGGGCTTTGTGAACATACCTCCTGTGATTTTTCAAAATTTAGAATGACAAAACAGCAACCTCATTGGAGAAGCAGGTTTAAATATATAGCATATAATGTCTTTTTCTTGGGGGCATTAGGCAGATGACATACATTAAGACCACAGAGTGTTTTTGTGGTCATTATACTTTACTTCCTCAAACATTCAAACAGAACAAAATAATAAAATAATCTCTGCAAGCATGTTGAAGAAATCAATCCCACAGTTCTTACCTACCTCCTCTTTACTTAAAGGAGGAAAAGCAACAAATGACTAGTCCCTAATTTTGGTGAGAAAAAAACCCCCAAACATTATTAAACATTTAATTTTAAAGATTATGCAAGAATGAAATAACAAGAGAGCATATAGAAAGACTCCATAGTAATACTGGATTTAATTCTCTATTTAAACTGTTGGGAACAGGTTCCTTTTCATTGCACAGGAAAATGCAATAAATGCATGTTATTTTTTTAATAATGTCAAACAGAAGGGGAAAAATGCGATTCGTGAAATATGTGAGTATTATAGTATGCTAATGGAATTGATTATTATCATTCATAGTAATACTGAAGGTCATGACTACAAGGAAGAATTTAGAGGTAGTTGGATGTGTTGGGAGACAGGGTGAAGGTGTTTCAGGGAGCATGCAGCCGTAACTGTACACGTTTGTTCAGTTTGGGTGATTTGTTTGGGTGTGCTCTGGCAGCTTTCTGCTGTGGTACCTCATTTCTGGCCTGGTCTGTAGTCAGATCACCTCAGGTTTGTTAGCACCTTCATATTTTAGCAAGTTTTAAAAGTTAAAATGGGGATCTGGATCCATGTGACTGGATATTGATAACACACACGTGCATCAAGGAGTAGATACATCAAAACCTGTGTGTGGAAAATAAAGGTCGCATATGCAGCTTATATCTTTAACTAAACACTATATACATATATCTGATCTAAAAAGTGTACAAATCAAGAAAGTAAAAAGAATAAAGGAAAAAATTACATTTAAAACACTTAAGATTGCATTGTGTCCAAAAGACAGGCCATACACTAAGGTTTTTAAAATTTAAATAGGGAATTGAAAGGGTGTGATATCTTCTTTCGATTTTACTAGCAAAAATCAAACAGCAAATGTAAATGGAGCTTGGACTTCAGTAAGTCAATGAGGGTTTGCCATTGATTTCAGTGGAGTTAGGATTCTGCCCTAATTTTTTTTTTCATGCTTGCAAAAGAAAATTGTAGCAGAAAATACATTTTAAATTTGCCAAAGACCAAGCTGGTGTCTTATCAGCATAAGTTCTTCATTCAGTTTTAGGCAGTTTTTGCTGATTATAAGACAATCTAAAGAAATCATCTCCTTCTGTGTTTTTCCAACTCCAAACATATAATTGTGAAATTCACAAATTATGAACAATCACAAAATTCCAACCCACAGTTGTTAATAAAAGCTTTTGATTTCAAATACTTAAAGCTTCTTTAAATTACAACAATTTTGGTCCTGAGCAGAAAATGATTTGTTGTCTTAAATATTTCATTGCTCAAGTAGCATATTATCTAGAAAACATTCGATTTCCCAGAGAAAATAAAAGATGTTTAAAAATATGTGAGCATAGATAATCACTATAAATTGGTGATATTATTTCTTAATGTTACTGGATAGTAGCCTGTAGTGGAAAGTTTTATTATACTAGATGTTGTTTTGACCTAAGTACAATTTTTTCGTTCAGTGCATATTTAATGAAATAGTACAATAGTGTGAGAATATTTATATTGTGGTATATGATTGAAAAGCTCAGAATGCGTATTTGTTGCAGTTCCATTGTTTTACTACTGAATATCTGAATTCTGCCTTTCAGAACGAAATTTTAAATGCTTTGTTATATAGTTTACATTTGATATAATGGATTACAAAAGTGGAAGGGTCATTACCATTAGCTAAAAATTATGTGATTAAGTGTTTAATTTTAAATCATTTGCTTTCAAAGACAAATTTGCACCTCACAAATCCCCTATATTTTCAAAAAAGGCTAGCTAGGATGTCAGTTACGATATTGACACACTCAAATCATCCTGCAAGTCAGTACTCCCGTTTGTAGTGTTTAAAACACTACAAACAAAACTACAATTCTACACAATACTAAAACAAAACATTTAAAATCCTTATCACATTATCAACCAAAATATAATGAGGGGCCTAACCCTCACAATCTCTAAACAGAAATCCTAAAAAATATAACACAAAAGTATCTGTATACAAACAACCTCTATATACAACAAACCAAATAAAAACCATAAAACAAAAAATTCAACACTTAAAAAAAAACCAACAAAAATTATCTTCTCAAATAACCTAACAACTAAAAACCCAAACTTAATACCATACACATCCATAATATAACAAAAACTTATACAATTAAACCACAAAAATACACTTCCAGTTTAACAATAAAATAACACAAAACCCCCTGTACTTAATATAGCAAAAAAACCTCCAAATATCTACAAATACTATACATAACCCAACAGTACCAAAATCACAACTATAAAAACATATCTACAAAAATTAAAAAATATAATTTAAAAAAATCACAAAAAAACTCAAAAAAAATTTGAAAAACCCCTCCAAAATCTCAACATACAAATCAAAAATTCTAATACCAAACATAAACATAAGGGAGATTCTAATATAAGAATGATTACTGAGACTTTAAAACCACCTGATATCTGAGTGAATACATTTTTTTTCGCTATATGTTTTTGTACTTCAATAAATTTCATATATAATTTTTAAACTAATCTTTTTTTAGCTCTTTTTTTCTTTGACCCTTTGACTGCCAGGACTGAAAAATGACCCCCTCTCTTATGTACTGCATGCACAAACTATAATTGTTGATCTATGTATGATTATGGAAGCAATCTACCTGGAAAAATTATTCAATAATATGTCTTCCATGTGGACATTCCTATTCCAGGATGGGAATATATTTTTTTCCTAACATAACTACCAGATTTGTAAGTATCTTAAGTCTAGCTAGTCTCCTTCATAAAAATTCATATGGAGTCATTGTTGCAGCAAAGATACTGCAATTTCTGGGTTTTTCATATCTTTTTTTGGGAAGAGTTGCACCACAGATAAACTCTGAAAGAAGGAGAGTCCTTCCCCCTCCTATCTGGCTTCTGTTAGATAGACTTGCCCACCAAAGGTTCTACTCTTTTCACACAATCATTATAGCTTACAAATGCTTACTTAAATTTAATAGAAACAAAAATATTTCAAGGTTTGAAGCGCTTTGCCTGTAGATTATACGATTTTAGCTTCCCTCACTGCAAAATGGAGATGACTGTTTCTCCTGCATGACACTCATTCTCTATGCACATTTTTTGCTCTCTCTCTTACCAGCTGTTTACAGTGCCCAAAACCATCATCTCTTCATGTTCCTGGTGACCTGCAATAATCCTTTTCTGTAGCCTATAGATTTTTTGAATTTAATTCAGCCATGACTTGAATGGATAAAACAGCTCAGCTTTCCAAAATATCCCGACTTGTTCTCTTATGAGTTCTTAAGCTGTTTTAAGCATCCTGTCACACATTCACAGAATTGCTGAGGTTGGAAAAGGCCTCTAAGACCCTGCAGTGCAACCATTAGCCGAGCGCTGCCAAGTCCACCACTAAACTATCACCCTTAGCACCACATTTACATGTATTTTGAGTACCTCTAGGGCTGGTGAGCCAACCACTTGCTTAGGCACCCTGTTCCACTGCTTGATCACTCTTTCCTTGAAGAAATTTTTCCTAATATTGAATCTGAACATTCCCTGGTTCTTGAGGCCATTTCCTTTCCTCCTTTCACTTGCTACCTGGGAGAAAAGGCTGACCTCCAGCTTGTTACAGCCTACTTTTAGGGAGTTGTAGAGAAGGAAAGGTCCCTTATCCTTCTTCTCCCCTGAGTATCATTTTCCCCAAACTCCAGCTCCCTCAGCAATTTGTGCTCCAGACCCTTCCCCAACTCCACTGCCCTTCTCTGGACATGCTCCAGAACCTCAATGGTTGGAGTGTGGTTACCAGCCCTGAACACAGGGGGACAATCCCTGCCCTGCTTCTGCTAGCCACACTATGGCTGATCCAGGCCAGGTGCCATTGGCCTTCTGGGCACAACCTGGCTCTTGTTCAGCTGCTGTCCACCAGTACTCCCACTTTTTTTTTCCACTGGGCAGCTTTCCAGACACTCTGCCCCAGTCTGGAGCACTGCTTGGGGCTGTCACTCAGGTGCAGGACCTGGCACTTCACCTTATTGAACCTCATACCATTGACCTTGGTCCATCAATCCAGCCCCTCTGAAGGGGCAGTCCCACCCAGCTTGGTGTCACCTACAAACTGACTGAGGGTGTACTTGCTCCCCTCATTCAGACCATTGATAAAGATATTAGACACAACTGACCCCTAAAGTGAGCCCTGGGAGCATCACTTATGTACGGCAGCCAGCTGGGTGTAACTTCATTTTCCACAGCTCTGCCCTGGCCATCCAGACAGTGTTTTAGACAGTGAGCAGTGCACTTATCCAGCTCATAAAAAGCCAATTTCTCCAGAGAATGCTGTGGAAAATGGTGTCAAAGGCTGTACTAAAGTCCAGAGAAACAACATCCGGAGCCTTTCTGCCGTCCATCAAGTGGGTCACCTTGTTGGTCTTACTCGGCACGGGAGACACTCGGTATTTTTTGGTCTGTATCCGACCACCCCACAAAACATTTTCCCAATATAATAATTATTTTCTTTTTTAACAATTACAGACAGAATTTGTGCTCTTCTCCCTTGAGTCAGTACTACCTTACTTCTAAGCTTCTGAAAATCAGCTGCCAAATTTACTAGCTTACTGAGACCTTCCACCACTGAGAGTTTTTGCCCTCCTGCTGTTCTCCTGTGCACATTCTAGTTTTCTGACACTTATCTCTGGCAGTTTGTCTGCTTTCTATCTTGCCTAAGGTGCCCAAATCTCCTTTACTACCTTTCCCACAGTTTTTTGAAGTTTTGCTACCTGACCCTGTATGCCCGAAGGGCCCTTCAGCAAAACTCTTTTCCTACCACCTTGCCACCTGAGCGAGGGTTTTGTACTGTGCTTGTTAAGAACTAATTGATTAGCATTAATGCAACATAACCAGGTTTTTAAAGACTTTTGCTAGTCTTGAAGAATTTCTCACGTGACTGTGTATTCTACAGAGATCATAATTTCCTAAAGTGACAATCGAGCTTCCTGTTCCTCTTTGAAGCACCCTTTACAGTGATTCTTCAAGTTCCTACTTTGTCTTAGAAACATAAGTGCCTTAGGAAATGCTGATAAGTGCACTCAGGTACTTGCCTAAAGGCACCAATGTGTAAATGCTGTGACCCTGAGTGACAAGAACAGCTGCAGGGAGGGGCTTCCTGGGCTGTCCTATCACTGAAACCTCACTATTTTTCAAAGGAATAAATACAATAAAATGAGCATTAGGACATAACAAACGCTAGTTTGGGACCATGAATTTTGACAGGATGAACAGCTGAAAGTCAGGTTCAAATATCCTCCTAAATAAGGTTTGTTTATCATAAGCACCCTGTAAGTTTGGCCTAATGTTTATGTATTGCTGAAGTTTGTGACAAATGGGACCCAAAAGTATTAATTTGTAATGTATTGTAGTGAACGTAGCACCTTGGTGCTGAAGTGTATTGATTATTTTGCCTTTCTCGGAAAACATCTTTGATCAATTAATTACCTTGCTTAGATATTACTCCATAAATTACAATAACATTTGAATGAAACCTGGTACTTATCAGAGATGAAAACTGATTATTTTTCTCATGACCTTAGACATCTAATTTCTAGTAATAGTACTAGTGTATTTCTCCCATTAGAGGCTTCTATAATATTTAAAACCCACAATAAATTCAAGAAAATATGAACAAAAAGAAGTGAAAATTAGATTAAAAACTTTCCTATGTCAATGCCTCAGGTTTATTGGACAACTGATTGTGGATCCTGAGTCTCAATCTTCATTCTCCAATTATATTTAGCAGAAATAAAATTATTACCTAGTTGATAAACTGGAGAGTTTATTTGAACTAAAACTTGGGTTTTATATCTTTGCAAGTAGGGGCAACTTTGGGACTTGAATGTAAAAGTTTCTGGATCTTTCAGAATTTTTTTAAATTATTTTTATTCAGCCAGTGGATTTTTCTCTCATGGTATCTGTTGATAGTTATATTTGACACTGAAATACTGTGTGGTTCTTAAAGTATATTTCACTTTTAGAGAATAGTATATAAAAAGAAAAGAAAGAATGGAGTAGAGATTACTATCTGATCTTTCAGGGAAATAAACTTCTAAAAATATCTCCCTCTAATTTTCTTTTAAAGCAGTCACAAGGAAGAAAATGTACATTGTATTTGTCATATCACAAGATGTCTAAAGGCATAGTTTGCACCCAAGCTGTGCAAAATGTGAGGTGGATCACCTGAGTCACTGCTTTTCTAAAGTTTAAGCTTTGTCTCTTAAGATAACATGAGGATATTTTGAATTATAGAACAAAATTAATGCACAATATTTTTTAGCATTTCTCTGTGTAATATGCTGTAAATATGTAATTATGTACATGGTAAGAGAGCTTTTACTGCCTGTTTTTAATGGAGTGGTTAGAACTGTACCATCCTGATTTTTTTTTTTTTTTGTTAAATAAGTAGTGAATGAAACTAAAATTTGGGCCATTAGGGTTTATTTTGGTATTGATTCTGCTCTTTCATATGTCAGCTTCTGTCAGCATATTCCAAGGCATAGAGCTCTGGAGGCATCAGTATCAGAGGAAAGACTTGAAGAAGAAAGCTGTCTTCACAAAAGATGCTGTCTCATTCTCCTCCTATTTGATTCTGAACTGGAACGTCTGCTCCTCGGATTACTTTTGCCTCCTGGAGGCTGCCTTGAGGGAAATACAGCCAAAGCACAAAGGTGTTTTTCAGAGGAAGAAGTTCCATCTTCATTTGTGTAGCCTTTAAGTAAAGGCAAAAGTGGTATGGGGCTGCATGACTTGGGCCAAACATGCACAGATCAAAACTTAGGCCATTCTGGCTCATGTTTAAAGCAAGTTATGGTGCAAAAGGATTAGTCCATTTTCTAAAAGTTCATCTCCAAGAAGGCAATTTTTTCTTGATGCAGTAGAGCTGCTGCCATATTGGTTGCCAGAGGGGTGGGAAGTTTAATAGACATTTAAAATTTTAGATTGCTCTGGCTCCATGTAGAGGTTTGAGCTGTAAAATAGTGAAATGACAAAAATGGCATAAAGTCCTGATGTCTCCACCTGGAAGGATGCAGATAATTGAGTTGGACTGAGTTGCTGGAAGCTTATCATCTCAGTGCACTTTACAGCAAAATTAATATGCAGCCAGAAATCCTTGCATCCTAACAAAACTGTGCACTTTTATAATACAATGAATCTCATCATTTCCAAGGAAGCTTTCAAGCAAGATGTAACTTTTGTGTAAGAAAGATGTTCTGAGAGCTGGAACATTATACAACACTTTCCAGGCATACACACGTCTCTCTCTATATATATGTATATAGACACCTGTTCAAAGACTAAAAAGTATGCAAATTAATATAAGTTTTAAGCTGGTGTAAAAGATTTCAGGAAGTCTGTGACTGAATGAAGGCTCTTGGTGTAGGGGCAGGAGTATGCAAATTGCACTAAGGAGGTTCTCACCCCACAGTCAGATCCTCAAACAGGATGGCATTACAGGTGCAAATGGGTGCTTCACAATGTGGTTCACAACTGGCCACTGATCCCAAAAGATAAGACAGAGAGACAACATAAAGTTATAAATTTCTAATCTTGCTTAAACTGATAGGTAAGAATTAATTTATAATACGGGAAAGACAAAGTTATTAGCTGGTCTTGGATTTAGTTTTGGAAAAGTCATTCGAAACAAATATTCTGACTATTTTGGGATAAAATGAGTATGAGACCAGACTCAAATCTTGAAACCAAATTTTGTAGAAACTACTCCTTGGATTAATATGAGTAGCTGATTATTTTTTTCTTCGTTGTAGGATAAAGCAAAACACACTTATGACAATATTGTAGTTGTTTCTGTACTGGGGTAATTAATCTGTGGCGAAAAACTTGGAGAACACTGTTAGAGAAGTCTATCTTTTCTCACATTTGCAAGAGGAAGGCATTGTCGAACGCCTTCAGACTGCGTAGGTGATAAAAGGCACTGATGGTTTGAAGCTGTGTCATGCTCAGTAAACACCCACATGGTGGTATGTATGTATCCTACACAGAGCTCTGGAAATCTTGGGAAGATTTTAGCAGCTCCTGCAGCTCTGCATGTGACAAAATCAAAACCAGGGAAGCTGTCACAAGTTGTACCTACACAGCAGTGACTGAACAGAGAGAGGAGCTACCTGAGCCACCTTTAAACCCTGAGAGGAAACAGTTAGGACAGACCAGCATGAAATATTGCATGAAGCACTTTACCACGATTTTTAAGGCAGGGACACATCCTTGCTACTCCCCAAACAACAGCAGTATTTTTAAAAAATTATAGAGTTATATCATCTAATTCAGATGTCTTTCATTACACCAGGCATAATCAAGTGATATGCATTTAGGAAATAAAATAAAATCTCACCAGAAATAAGGACATTCCCATCAGCCCCTAAGGAAGGGTTTGAAGGAAACAGATTGACTTCTAGACACATGATGAAAAACTTGATTGAAAAACTCCATTGATTTTAGTGAGATTGCTCTAAAAACTTCTATTTTAAACCAGGTCAGAATCCAGCCCCTTTTTCAGATATACATTCAACAGAAAAATAAAGGCAAAAAATTCATGGCAGTGATTGAAGGTGGGATATTGGTTACTGAGGGAAAAGCATATCTGGGAAAGCTACAAAAAAGGAAACCGTTTTCATAGTGCCCATATTTGAAAAATCATTCCTAAAATTTTAATATCTTGCAGTACATTTACTAGGACTTTTTACATGTAGGAAAAAATCCCCTCTAAGGAATTCCGTATGAGTTTGCAATCCACATCAGCATATCATTTCCTTTTCAATCTATTTAGTGATGCATTCATCAAAGATTTAGGTGCTGAGATTTAGTGCCACTTAGAGAACTCTGTGAGAAAACTGTTGAGAGATATATACAGCATAATGCATGTGGAGGAAAGGGAATGGGGAAAAAACCATGAACCCCTGTGTTTCAGTAACAACAAAATTCTACTTAAGTAGATATGAAAATCTTGTGGTTCAAAAAGGTATAGTAGAGAGAAAGCAATGTCACAGTGGATTTGCATTTGATATGCAGCTTACAATGCCAGATCATCCTTTGGTTTTTCCATAAAAGAAAAATGTAGACACGATTAAGTATATGCATGGTACGAGCATTGATTTAAGAATAAGTCAAGTGGTTCTGGATCAGGAAATTAGATTATAATGAACTCAATGTGATTTCATTGAGGTAAGAGAAATTTAAATGTGATACCTATTTGACAGAAGAATAGGCAATATGTTAGCATTCTGTTTCCCTGGAGGTAAAAGAGCCTTGACAGGGCTGTTTCTCTCATTAAAAGCTGACATGACTTTGCCCCATACCATTTTCTGGCTTCACTAGAGAATTTGCAGTTATCAGACACACATGTTCTTCAAATTCCTAATGGATGAGAAGTCTAATTAAGTATACACATATACAATTCAATCTCTCCATGGCTCTGTTGGAGTAGAAGTTTACTAAGCTGTTTTTAAACCAGATTTAATTAAGAACTGTTTGGCACAGGATCTTATAATTCAAGCTACCTATTTGTAAAGGAAAGTGTCAAATACCCCATCAGTTTGGAAAAGGGAGTAGCTATAGAATAATCACACATACTGGGCCAGATCTGAACACACTATAATCCTACCAAGTCCCCTTTTTATTTTTTATTTCAGGATCTAAATTTTTTGATAACGCTGTTGCAAATTGGATGCTAGACTTGAAAGTTAAATACATTACTAATTATTTAATTAATTTTTACTCATCTTTTCAATGAAATAAGACCTATATTGACCTTCAAAGCCGAGGTAGTAAAATACAGAGTGGATTTGCACATAGATCTGTGGGCAACTATTACTCTATCTACAATTAATTAATTTGGATTGCAGGTTGGAGTTTAAAATTAACTGTCAGAACATTTGATTTTAGTTCATCTCTATGCACAAAACTCTTTCAGCCTTAAAGTATGTGTTAAAAGTCAATATTGGAGTAAATATAAAGTCCAGTAATTTTCTTACTAACTTATATTTCTGTTCTTCCATAGATGACCTTCTCATGACTCAAAACAATTTCTTGTGACGATGTTGTCTGAAGTTCATAACATGAAGAATGCTTTCTAGATGATTACCTACTCTAAACAGATGAACAAACAAGCAAGGAAAACAAAAATCCAAGCATTTTGACAGAAGATTTGAGGAACATTTGGAGACAAGATATAATTAGGAGGGTCTGACCTTCCGCAAACTGTGAACACTTTCCAAGTATGTAACTTTTATGAAGTCTTATGTAGTCAGATGTATTTAGAATTTTCCACTATTATTAATCATCTAGCAAAACCCCAAGGGCATGATAGAGGAGTTAGTTTGGTTGCTGAGTTATGGGCTTGTAGGCTTTTCCAGGAGCTGTTCTTTGCACCCTTTTCTCTGTGCCCTCACACTCCTTGCCCTTGCTGTCTCTCTGGCATGAAGTTCCCAAAGAAATGCATGAAGCTGGCAGCAGGGGAAAGAGATAGAAGCATTTGTAAGGCATTGCCAAATCTGACTGGTTCCATGAGCTACCTTCAAATATAGATGCAGCACAGGGTGAATTTTGTCTCTAGAGCCTTACACTGAAAGCCTGAACTGAACATAGACTGATATTTTAATTCCACAAATACACAGTACAAGGAGCATTGCATATTTGCAGTTTATATAATTATATAGCCAATAATATAACCAAGTCTCTGAGAGAGAGCTATAATCTTCCTAAATATTAATACTTATACAGAGCTCTAAGTTACCATAGAATTTGGAAGAGGCAAACAATCCCAGAAGCTCTAGGGAAGAAAAACACCTGTTTTCTAAATGTTGTTTAAGAATTGAATCTATTTTTGATTTCTTCTCTCCATTTGCCTGCCTCTTCTGTGTTAATGTTGTTCAGTGCTTCTGTGGAAAACTGACTTCAAAGCACTAACTCCTGATCTTCTCGCAGTTTCCTTTTCCTAATCTCTTCTGTTTTCTTGGTTTTTCCTCAGTTCTGCCTTAATTAGAAAGACATTTTACTATCTGGATGTACTTGTGTTAAGAGCACTTATGACAATGGGCTCTTTTGAACATCGTTAAGGAATAGCTCAAGTGCTTTTCTCTAGTGATGGCTAAAGGTTCAGTCCAGTTCATGGAAGCAATTGGCTCTTTTTCTCATTAGTATCAGTGTTTACTGGGTAAGACTTCTGTCCACTTAAGTTATTTGTCTCCCAGCAGAAGATGTAGAACATCAGTTCGGGGAGAAAAGAACACAGGAAGGAATGTGGATTTGCTTTTTATGATTTTTGAATTCTTTTCAGTGCTTCCCTAAATGTGGCAGAAAGCTGAATCAGATCTCGTGTTTCCTCCCAGGAGTCTTGAGGAACCAAAAGATCACATTGCATATTATAATATGAAAATTCACCTGTTAGAGGAGATGCAGTCCATCCTTTAGGGAAAGCAGAAGACAAACATAATATCCAGAAATGTACATTTTAGGTCACGCTTAGACCTAATCCATAACAGAACTAATAATTTTATGTACTTTGCTTAGAACTAATTGATTGTGTGGGTGTAGTTTGTTGGTGGACCTTTACTTTTGTTTGTTTGGGTTTTTTTTTTTGTTTTGCTTTTTAGTCCAAGGGGCCCTGGTATATAAATTCCCTAAAAAAAGTTATTCAGAAATTTCTAAGTAATTAATTAATTAACAGTTAGGTTCTGTGTGAACATGGTTCTAAACTTATGTAAGACATAAAACTTATTTTATTGTAGGTTGAAAGAAACCAGCTTTTCTGTTAAGACTAATATTTTCAGAAATACCATTTTGGGTATGCTTTCCAAACTGTCTTGACAAACACACAAAGACAAGATTTGTCTTTTCTAACAAAAGACAAATTAAATTTGCAATTAATACTGAATATATTTGCAAGACCACTGTATTTTGAAAGCTAATTTGTGATCCTTTGACATTGTTGAGCACATTTCCACCTAAGGACAGAAGAAAACCAACTACATTCGACCACACTTATCTGGAAAAATCCTTCCTGAAACATTAGTCCATATACACTCATGCACTTCCAATTATAATTTAAAAATTGTTCATTAATGAATTCGCTATTTTCATGGCACCCACTGCATTTATTTTTTTTCCTTTATTTTCAGAATTTTAGGCCTTATATATGTACTTCAAGATAAGTGAAGATGTTGTGCAGTAGCACATTGGTCAAACTGGTGCTTAATCCATAGCTATGTTTCCACTGGGGCTCTGATGTCAAACTTCAAACAAGTCTGAATAAGAGAATCAATTAAAAGAAGGTAGAACACAATAATTTAGAAGTTAAGCTCTCAATTTAAAATATTTTTTAAAATAAAACTTACCCTTTTGATGTCTTTCCAAACTAGATCTCAGAGGCCTCTTATAGAAGAAGACACTGCATTTATTCATTAACATTCATTAAGCATGAGTTATTAAAAAAAAGAGCAAGCATCAGTTATTAAAAAAAAAATAAAGTCTATAATAATACCTGGCCATTGACTGTACTGGTGCAAAATCTTTCATTTATGGAAATTTCATAATTCATAATGAATTTCCATTCATTTAATTTATTTCAGTGTAGCAGACTCAGATTCTGCAGTCAGTATATTCCTTCAGAATCTTTACAGACATTTCTAGAGGAATAGCATAAATTCTTTCCTTACAGTCAACTTATATCTAATTTTTTTCAGTAAGAAGTGACAGAGCTATATCCTGACAGAAGCTTAGGTCCCTACTGGTTTCATTAGATAGTGAGGGAGCAACACTGCCTGCAAGATGGAAGACATATGTACCCTATGTTCAAACTATAGGGTTCATATCTTCCAGGATGCTGAATGTAACCCATAAAGCACAAAACAAAAACAAAACCAAACAAATAAAAACAACAACAAAAAAAACCAAACAAGACTGGATCACAAACTAGAATTTTCAGGAGATTCCTAGGCAGTGCCATGGAGCAAAATGAATTATCAAGGAGTGTCTACTAAACATGTGATCTCTTAGATGGCTAAGGACAAGGAACACGATGAACTCTATCATCTGCCAACAACTGGTGCTGTTGCAATGTCACTGTACCCTGGCACAGCACAAAGACTAGAAAATTCCTGCCTTTTTTTTTTTTTTTTTTCTTTTCCTTGTGGCATATCTGTCATGGATAGAAAGGTCAATCCAGCTTCACACTGTGCCTGACAGCCTTGATGCTGCTTCATCTTTTGTGTGCCTGCTCTGATCTCCAAGCTTCTGCCTCGTAATATCTCGTGATGGGCCACAGCCTTTGCAAAAGGAAAGGGGTTTTCTAGAGAGCTGTATTTAAAGCTGTCCCTCCTTATAAAACTGTGCATGTCCTTACAGCCTGAAGGCAGCTGCAGACCTGATTCAGCTCTCAAAGCCAGGAAAGTCTTTGTTATGACTTTAGCAGGAGTTGAGGAAGTGTCTACAGATGATGATAAATATATTGCATGATAACAGTGTCAGCTACTCTGATTTGACTTCCTTCATATACAAAGTGGTGGTGCCTAGGCTGTACCCTTCACAGCAGGGAAATGGGCAGTGGGATGCAGCCAGCAGCTGGGCTTTGGGAACATAGCAGAACAAAGATATTGGGAGCAAGTTGTTAGAGTACTTGCCACTAATAGGGTTCTTTGGCTGTGAAGAGGTACACTTGTCTGTTAGAGGTAACATTTGAAATGTGAAAAAGAAATATAATTTCTAAAATGCAGGAATGTAGGGGAAAAAAAAAAAAAAAAAAAAGATCTATTTCCCGAAATGTTTTCAGCATAATGGGCCTGTTGGAATCTTTCAACCATAACATGTTCTCCATTTAATAATCATGTCTGGTTATACCAACTTCCTGTATAATAGTGACTGTGATTTTCAAACTATTAAAATTATGCATTTTATAGGTTTTTAGCTCACTGATTTTAAATTAAGTATATTCACATTGAGGAGTTTTTGAATATCTGTCACTAAGGAAGTCATCAAAATAGATTGTCAGGTAAATTAAAGCAGCAGTAAAGCATCACACCAAGGAGATATTTCTCTTTTATGAGTGGCTGGTTTGAGGTATGTTGAAGAGAGGAGAGTTCTG
The DNA here is from genome assembly GCA_013400175.1 of Phainopepla nitens. NCBI lineage: Eukaryota > Metazoa > Chordata > Aves > Passeriformes > Bombycillidae > Phainopepla > Phainopepla nitens. The sequence goes on along the minus strand of VXBQ01000960.1, from coordinate 1,000,657 downwards.
AGAGTGTCTTGTCTTATGTGTTCTTTAAATGAGAATATATTTGGAATCAACTGTACTAGCGTTCTACTAAGGCAGAGATGATGGCCACGTACAAAGACTTCTGGACAGTCTGTGGCTGAGAGAGATGAGGAACTTCACCTCATTCACTTTGTTCAGTCAATAAAAAACACTGCATATCACGTTTTATTTGTATTGTTTGCTCTCATACACAAAGAACGGATGTATACTTATAAAAAAAAAAATATATATATACATATATGCATTCATAAATAAACAAGGTGTGTGGATGCCTAGAGAAAGGGAGACCCCATGTGTATATATATGCTTTTTGTACATTTTGAGTACCATTTATTTAAAGTGCACGTTATGCATAGTTAAACATATTACAAGTCTGAACATAATAAACTTCCTTCATGTATAATTCACAATTTGTGATATGAAAAATGCTGTCATTCCCTACTGATGGGAGACAAACAATTTTGACATTAACAGCTGGAAACAGAAATGAAAAAAAAAACAAAACAACAAAATTCTAAGTTTAGAAACTGCATACCTGTATGATTTTTTTAGGGGGTGACAGAATAGAAGATTTTTATGGAAATTAGTGGGTTTTTTTCTGAAGAGTGGAAATATTTTCAATCAGAACCATTCTTTCAATAATGATGAGTTGTTTGATTGTTATGCCATGCCTCTTAACACAGAACTTTTCTGCAGCAAAAGGTTAATTAAGTGGGAAAAGAAATACAGAAAACTATCGTGAATGAGACAGTCTTAAGTCTTCCTTTTTCTGCCTGTATCTCAGTCTTTTTCTAGAATATGCACTCAAAGAGGGTAAAGGTGCCTGTGTAATTGGACATTCCTCAGTGAACAGAACTGTCCTGATTCATACACACAGAGGGAAAGAATGGAATTTCATCTTCCTATGGAATATTAATGGCCTTTAGTTTGGGTTTTGTTGTTTTGGGGTGGTAGTTTTTTGGGGTTTTGTTTTGTTTGTTTTTTTTTTTTAGATAAAAGTCCAGTTGCTGACTTGGTAAACTTTTCTGTAGTTGTTTGGTGGGTATGTGTGGCAACAAATCATAGACTTTTCTGTCTGCTCCTCCAGAGGCATTACTGAGAAGGTACTTTGCCACTGCACAAACTCCATCACAGGAACTGATCAGAGAGAAGCAGGTAATCCATGTGCCACTAACCTGGGACACATCTGTGTCAAAAGTAATGAAAATAAGAAAGCGCTTACAGCCTCAAGGCACTTATATAACAGTAAAAAGAAAATAGCTTAGAGTACAGAGCTAATATCTGACCAAATTTGTGTCCGCAGCTATGTGTTTAATGTAAAGATTTATAGAAACACATATATATAGAACAAGGCAAATATATAAAACAGACCACCTTGCTCACACGCACCCCTCCTTGTATTTGATTTTCAGTCTTAAAATCTCTCACCTTTGCCTGCACTTCTTATGCAACTCTTTTCAGTTCTTTCCAAATTTCTAAAGTTTTGCCCTTTGCCAACAGTATTTTTTAGCTCTAAGAAGATGTTAAACAAGAAGAAACTAAATTTTAGATAAATATTAGGCAATTTCACTCTTTTTAACTGTTAAAGGTGTATTTTTAATACTCTGAAATCATTCATCCAAGTGTTATTTTCATCCATCAGAGAAGCAGAAATAGGACTACATTTAATCACAATTCAGCTTGAATTTTTAATATTAAATGTTCGTAATTAAAGCTTCTTAACAATTTACAGAGCTAGTAATAATTACAGGAATTAATTTGTAAATTTCTTTAATTAAAAATAATTTTGGCAAATTATAACTTGCTCCTGAGAAGTTTAAGAATAGAATTTGATGCAAGGTTTTGTACAACTCTGTTCAATGCCTCAGACCTTTCCGTTTCTTTGGGGTATACATGACAGCTAAATTTTAATTGTAGTAAGATAATTTTTAGTTCAACATATATCTATTCTGTACTGTCATACATATTTAAATTTTAAGGCGACATGGGCAGGACTACTGAGATATGTCTTATAATCATCTCTTTGTGATGTGTTTGAAGCAAAGCAGTCTAATAGCAGCTTTGGAAAAGGGTTTTTTATTTTGCATGTTTGCTAGGCAGAAATATATACTGAAGAAAATGTTCAAAGCCATGGCATTCATGTGGTACATCTTGGACTAGTCAAGGCACATGATATTCCTATTAGGAAGGAAATATAACCCCTAATTTGACATTATTTCCTTCACTTTGCAAGAAAAGACCTTTAAGTCTGGAACATAATGAACTTGCAAAATTAGCCCAAACTCATTCAAACTCTCTGCAGTGTAATTCTGATATGTATGTGTACAGGAAAGCAGGAAATGTTCTTGAACTTGTTATCAAGTGAGACAAGGTTAATTAGTGACTAGAATAGCTTTAGCATTTATTTTACACCATTATATTTTACCACCTGTCCTTTTTACTTCCAGTAAAATTTTCTGGTTTTAATATGAGAAAGGAGCCACTGTTACTTTCCACATTTGAAGTAAATAATGAATGTATATTTAATATACAGGGTGGTTGTTCTCCTGTGGGTTTTGGTGTTTGTTTTTGTTTTCATTTTTTGGTTGGTTGTTTTTATTAAGTGTATAGATTATTTATACCCATATTTTTGGAAAGGAACATTCATTGATTTTTCAATGGTTCAGTACCCAAAATTGAAGCTGGACTTTCAAGGGTTCTGTGTTTGTGCTGAGCAGCCTTCAGTACAGCAAGGATTTTCAAAGGTCTCAAAATACAGTGTGTTAGTACTTTGAAAACAAACTTGTTTCTTTGATGAGAAGTATACAGTACTGTTTGAAGAAGTACTTGCTTGAAGGTGGAGTGTACAGAAACACTGTTGTTCATACAAAGGAAAAAATAGAATTGCTAATTAATATCCTGCTGAGAGTTAAATTTGAACATATTTATAACTCTTCAGGTATACACAAGACTATCTGAGTTTCATATTCTTCATTATTGCTTTGTAGTCCAGAATAATGTGATGTAATTTTTTTATTTTTATTTTTTTTTTTTAACCTAAATGTATATGTAGGGAACTGAGGTCTACTTGCCACTGGGGTTCACACACAAATTCAGATTCTCTCTTTGGCTTCTGTCACTATTATGTATTCAGGAAATACTCTATTTATAAATTACAAATGACCATTTATCACTAAATCTTAAAGTCTTTAAAATTCAAGATGAATTTAAGATTTCAACTAAAAGCAGGGATGCAAAATGCTTAAAGTGAGGGAATATTTCAATATTCCTTCCTATGTTTTCTACTTGGTATTTATATGTAATACTCTGTTACTTCATGTTCTTCAGAATTATAATGGATCAATTTTTTTTTTCAAAATTAAAATACGGTACAGCTTGGATTCCTTGACGATGGTTAATATTTGAAAACATTAGGATAAATAGACACAGACCAAAATGCTATCTTACTACAAAAAATACTGTAAGAGAGAGACAAGCTTGTGAAAAATAATGTGTGTTTTCATTTTGCTTTTTTTCACTCTCTTTCTGCTCTGAAGAAGAGGGATTTCATATCGCTTTTGAAGTTGGTTTGTTTTGGTGCAGACACAGAACCCTATGGATTGGTCTACACTGTAGACCATTAGAGCAGACTCTCCTGTCCAAACTGAACAGAAAACTCCCAGTCAGAGCAGGTAGGGGAGCTCAGCAGCAGAACAGAGAGAAAGTTTGGTAGCCCAGTGAACATTGTCGTGTTTTCAATTATGTCACACGCAAGGAAACAACCTTACCTGTCTAATGAAGTGCATTACATCCTTATTCACGTTTTATAGTCTTAAGGAAGATCTACTCATCCAAACTTTCGCAGTCACCTGCTGTCAATTAACAAAATCCAACCTTTAAGAAGTCTAGAGTGTTTCATTTTTTGGTGGCTCATTGGATTGGATAATCATGGGCAGAGACAGGCTGATGTTCCCAGCAGTGCTGTTGCACACTCTCTTTGTTCCTTCAAGCTCCTTGGCTATTCAACACTTTTAAACAAGGGAACACTCTTGCTCCATTGGTCAGTTAGAGACTTGTAAAAATGAAGAGGTGACTCCCCACCACCATCTTTAATTCGGTCTAAAAACACAGAGAGATTTCGAGACTTCGACGCCCATCTTACTTTGATTAGGTTTAAAGGAAGAAATAAGACTCTGAATCTCACATGAGGAATGTGTAGGCTAAGTAAATGTAAACACTATCACCATTATCTTGAAGGCTTTTCTTCTTTCTCACAGTGGTCTGATATGAACTTACAGAGTTTTTTGTGTTTATTTTACATAGGAAAAGTAAACTTAATCCTTAATTCACACGTAATATTTGAGTAAACCCAGTTTTCTTTATGTGCAAATTTGGGGTCCCAAATGCAGGGTTTATTTTGAAATAAAAATGACACTCTGTATTGTAATTTGAATTTTCAGAATTTCAAAATGTAAAGCAAGTAACTGTATAATATTCATTGTTTACATTTATGAGTACACTTTCCTAGACTAGATAGTGTTAAATGTCTTATTTAATGTCTGCAGTGTCTTATATAATAATAATAATAGTAATAGTAGTAGTAGTAGTAGTAGTAGTAGTAGTAATAATAATAATAATAATAATAATAATAATAATAATAATAATAATAATAATAATAATAATAATTTGTATTAGTATTATTTAGGTTGGAAGGGGTCTCAAGGTCATGTAATTGTTGAACCTCCTGCATTACATGAATCCGGCTTCTTCTTGTGACTCAGAAGAACTCTTAGATTAAGGCTTGAGTTTATGGCTAGCTGCAGTGATTGAACAGTTGTCCTCCATCCATGCTGGAACAGATTTTCTACCCCAAATCCAAAAAAGGAGCGCTTTATCTCAATTTGGAACTTGTCCTATTCTACAATCTGTTGAAAAACAAAATTAAATCTAACCCAAAATGTATATGTAGAAGCCTCATTTAGATATTTTCAAATAAAAGGGATTTACTTGAGACTCCTGAGGTCGTTAACTAACTTATGTTGGATTTTGCAGATAAGATTTTCTGGTTTTTTCCAATCTGATTTCCTTCTTCTGGTACATTCTTAATAAATATTACATGTACTATTCAACAATTCAGGTAAGTGACTTTCCTTGTAAAGAAAAATAAATAAATAAAAATCAAACTGCAGTATTCAATCTTTCATAGGATGTCCTTTGCAAGCTGGCAGCAACAATGGCTCTGTCTACACTTTCCTCACAGCCTGATCCACTGAGGACCTTTACCACAACAGACCTCAAAATTCAATGCAAAGTAGAAAATTGCAGTCTAACTCCATTATTAAGATTTCCACATATTAAATTACTATAGAAAGGTCAGAGTATGAAAGAATTATGTCACTCATTTCCTGTCTGTTGGCAATCATGAAAGGTAAGCAATACAGAGATGCTGAACTGAACCTGCAGAGTTGAGGCAGTAGACACTAAGGTAACATTAATGTTTTGTTTATGCCTGACATTTAAGCAGTTCTGTTAATCCTCACCAATAAAAGGAGAGATCAGCTGCAGCCCTGGCACTGTCAGCTCATCTCATTGCTATGGATGACAGCTGCAAATTACTAATACTGTTTTTTCCATTTCATCTCCTACACAGTTCTGTCTTCAACTAGTCTGTTCTTCTTCAGCCAATCAAAAAATAAACCCAAAGATCTTTTTGCAGCTTGGGGTCCCTTATGAGGTTTCCCATGGTTCTCACAAGGGCAAGAAATACCCTGAGAGCATTCCCATTCATGTTTTGGAGGCTGCAGCCTGTGTGGCAGCAACTGGAAGCCCTCTGAAGCAGTTCATGCAGTCAAAGTTTCACACAGTGATATTACCTATTCCTATAGTTGTTTTAACCTCCTCCCCAGACTTCAGTACCTGGTCAGGAATATCTATGGCCGATGATTAATTCATTAAGTTAAAAACACTGCCAGTTGTAGGAAAATCCTCAAAAGAACAGTAGGTAAGCTTTGGAATATTTACCTCATTCTGAAAGACTTCAGTAGTTTCTGCTTCGTGCAGAGAAGGTAAAGGGAGGATTTGGTAATGGATTATAGATATCCACCATGGAATAAAATATTGATATTAATAAATATTAATATGCATTATATAACAATATTAATATATTAATAAAATATAAAATAAAATATTAAACTACATAAACTGACAGTAAGAAGCACAGACACATAATTGAAACGCTGAACTTTGAAAACAACCAAATTTGGGATAATATTCAGCTGTACAAAATGAGGGTTATATTCCACTGAAGCAATTTACCAAGGAAGCAATTAATCTTTTGCTTTACTATTAAAATCATATATGTGTTGAAAAGACATGCTTTAGTTTTCCTGCAAGTTACTGAACTTTGTCTCATCATTACACAGAGAGAAGAAAGAACTTTTGAAAAAAGTCTGTGGCCTGTTTTATGGTCACTCCTGACTTTGAAATCTTTGTGATACCAAACAGCCAAGAATAAGAGAATGTATATTAAGAAACCTTAGAAAATGCATAAAATCACATTTATTTGGCTTGGACAATGCTTTCATTTGTTGTAGAATCATGGAAGGGTTTGGTTCAGATGAGTCCAACTCAGAATATTTTGTGAGTCTGAGTTCTTAAATATCCATTAATTCCAGCCTCTCTGCCATGAACAAGGACACCTTTCCACCTTCCACTAAACCAGGATGCTCAGAGCCCCATCCAGCCTGGCCTTGAACACCTCCACATGTCATATGGCAGTGTCAGAATAATTTTTGTTCAAAAGAATTTTGACCCACAGGCCTAGAGTGGGAGAACAGATGAACCCTACCATGAGAATAAAATGCATCCACCAGCTCATTGCTTCTTTTTTATTTGGTAATATCTTTATAAATTGCATTATTTAATTTACTTTCCTAAAATATATAGATTATAATGAAATATTTGAATGCTACCCACAACTTTAAAATGAAGTTCCAATTCTTACATTTTGTATTTATTCTGTATTTCACTATCATTGGGTACTCATTTCATTATATTGAATTATCTTAGTGCTATAATGAAAACCATTAATTTTTTAAAATCAGTTTGAGTATAAACAAAAAGAAAAGAAAGAAACATATCATGCCACTCAAATCTGATTGCTTTTTTGATAGACTTACAAAATTAGTGGATGAAGGATATGCAGCAGATATATTTGCATTTTAGTAAAGGATGATCATGCCTTTGAAAATGTTACAAAAAGGATCCACATTGACTTGAATATGATTGCTATTACATGGAGGAAAAACCAGATGAAAGACAATGAACAAGGCAAACTTTAATGTGGGGTGAAGTGTAGATGGACACTCAAACTATGTGCATTAAAATTAATTTTATTCAATGCATTCTGACCTGATCTGGAAGATGGAGTAAATAGCATTACAAAAAAGTTTTGCAAATCGTGGTGTGCTGAAAAGCAAATTTTAATGTGCATGGGGTAAAGCAGTAGGGAAGTCTGCCTCTTGCCCCAGTGTGTCTTCACTTCACTGTCACATCCTAAACTAAATCCAGTAAATATACTTTGCCTGAACAAGTATTAGAAAATTTGCTTATTCAATTATTCTCTTTTAAAGGCTTAAATGATTCCATGTTTTCTGTCTTGAAACAAGTAGGTATTTTCCTTTCCTTCTGGAGAAAATGCCAGTATGGACATGGTACTCCTGACAGTAAGGACCTCTGGATGCTGCTGATAAACTGTTCTATGTCCCTGCCTTTCCCAATGTCATTGAGCAAGACAAGCTTTTACAAAGAAAAACAGATTTAATACCAAAAAAAAAAAAAAAAAGAGAAAGTTTTGCATGAAAGTTTTATTACCAAAAAGGCTTTTTTAAAAATATTAGTTAATTATTTGGACCGTTAGACTGTTAAAATGTTAATTGGAATAACAGTAAATCATTATTGCCATGAATGTGGTACCTTTTGTCCAAAAAACATTTTGAGTAGAACTGTTTTTCAATGTTTGGCAGTTATGAAAGGGGGTTTATCCACGTATAAAAAGATCATGAAATATATTTTACTTGACATTATACTTGCATGATGTTACTTATGAAACAATGGTTAAAGCATTATATAACTGATTATTAGTTAGGTAAACTTATAAATTTAGAAACCAAATAACAGCAGATATAGAACCATTTATTTTATGTTGAAATCCTTTCAGAAACACTTTGTCAGCTTTAGCCTGGGCACTAGCACGATTTTGAAAGTATTACCTCCATTTCTTGGAAAAGTCTTATCACACAAAAAAAAATAGCCAACCAAAAACCTCAAAACAAATAAAACAAATAATCTTGCAATAAGAAATTGTTCTCTCTTTTTTTTTTTCCCCAATTTTTGGGGATTTCTGCTTATCATCCTATGAACTGTGAAGCTCTACATGTGACAATCTCTTAAGAACTACAAAGACACTGAAAATAGGTAATACAGATATAGATGTGCAGCTTGATAGTGGGATCTTACCCCCTCCCTTCAATATATCAGTAAAAAAAATCCAAATAAACCATATCTTTTATTATTATCATCATTATCATGAGTAACCCTCTGAAGTTTAAAGTAAGATACTTCTCTGATTAAAAATGTTTGATAAACATATCTGTGTTTTCCTTCTGATAGGTTTAAGGACTCTATTCAGTTTCGGGATTGTCTTAAGGTCAGGTTCACTGCTCTGATTCCCACTGAGTGTCTGGTTCCCTAAGTTATTCAAAGAGAACTATATTTCTCAATATAATCACAGGACATGGGGTCTACCTTCCTTTAGTATTCCTTTATCCAGAAATTACTGAGGAAAGGCTGTGCTGGTGTTTCTATAAGGCTGAAGTCTGTACAGAAATGAATCATTCAGTCTGAATAACTCAGCTTGAAATGCTATCTATTTCCCAAACTCCAGTTTTGCCTCTTGCTTGCTATCGCCTACATGCTCCAAGCGCTCCAAGGCATTCAGTTTTGTTGGTATGGTGTTTACCAGATAGTTTTCTCCAGCTAAGAATTTTCAACCCAGACTCACTAATGGCTGTCAGGCAGCAGGCTCACTCAGCTATCTCAAGTTAAGTGGAACCCATTAATTTTGCCATCTTGCAGTGACTTGCATTTTCCATCTAAAGATAATTAAAAATTTACTTCTGATCTTTCTTTTTCCCTGCTACCCCCTTATGTGTATTGCTATTTTTATTGCAACATGCAGTTGTTTAAGAAACATGCATTTCCTGAGTAATTTACATTGTCACAGGCGAAGTCACAAAGTACTGAACCTTATGGCAAAATAAAAAGGATAACCTACCAATGAGTACTCCTTTCATTTCCACCCTATTTCTAAATTTTAGGGCTAATGGACCAAAAAGATTTTTCATGGTTTTTTTCTGCCCACAAGCTTTGTCTGCACAGGAAAAGAGAAATACATGCAAACATTGTGTGACCTATAGAATCTTTCTGACTGCAGTGACCTGGTGGGGCAGCACCTCCTACTACTCTGCTAATGAGACCCACTGATTCTAAACACCTCAAAGTCTCCACAAGTAGTGCACAGTGAGTGCAAGCAAATTTCTGTCTGTGAAATATAAGACAGAAGTTCAGCAGCCATATTAGGTGCAGCCTTGACAGAGCTTTCACTCAGTTAATGCTATGGCAAAATTAAAAAGCCGGGAGGGGCCGGGGGGAAGACCTGCCATACAGAGAGAGAAAATAATTGCAGCACTGTTCACTAAGGAATAATAGATCACCTTTTTACACTACTAATTTGCCTTGCTGCCTCGACTAACAGCCTCTGGATCCCACCTAATTGTACCCCTCCGTTCCTCTGCCATAGCACACTGTCACGCCTGCTGCTTGGCTCTTTTGCTCTCTTCTCATTGTGCTTACTGAGAAATGATGAGACACTGAAATATGAAGAAATGCAAACTCTATTGTAGGAACTCTTCAGATCACTCAAATTAGCCAATTGGCTGTGGAAATCTTTCCTTCCAAGAGTTGTTCCTGAACCAAAAAAGGAAAAAGGGCTTGTAAAGAGCAGGTCAAACTTTGTATTTGTGGCTAAGATTTTTTTGTCTCCATTAGTTTTTACAAAAGGAAACACTGCTTATTTTTCTCATTCTGCTATTTCAAAACCTCTTTTTCAGGTAAGAAAAAATTATTTATAGTGATGAAATTTTTCTAATATATAACTTTTGGTACCTAATTTCCTTTCCAGATTTTAATTTACCAAGCACTAGTACTTTCCTTGCTTGGGCCCTCAGATATGAACTTTGGAGAGCTACAATTCTGTCTCTAGATAAAGTTCTTAGTTCTCAAGATCCCCCAATTATATTATTTTGTACATTAACTTGTCCTTAGCCAGGATATCTGGGAATGAGCAAAACCTAAGGGTAGCATTTACTTGGGTATTTTCAGCAGATCATTATGGAGATATTTCCCATCGTCTTTCTTACACTATGAAAAAAAGAATATCCAGAGAATAGATAATTTTAATATAGACACAACAGGAAAACTATTTTCCTTCCACCTCTACCTTTTGAGAGCTTTGTGTATATCCTATGTATGATGATTTTTAGTATTAATAACTGATCTGTTCATCATGCTATCAGCATGTTCAACAAACAATTCTTCGTTTGCTTATTGTCTTCCAACACAGTCTGTATTTCAGCATATTAACAGATCCAAGCCATAAGAGATAACAAACATTCGCACAGGATTTTCTCAGATCTATATTTTGTGCTAACTACTTATCAGGTATCTGAATCAAGGTTATCACACATTTTTATACAACTTTATTCACACAGTAGGAATAGAATAAATATTCTCTGCACAAACTATTCTGTACTCTGAAATAAGAATCTGCATATAATTCAGAAAGCCTAGAATGTAGCTTATTTTCCATTGGTATGTACACAAATATTTATGTTGATTTTTTGTCCAAAAAGTTTTCAGTTTGCCTATTGTGAATAGCTTATCATTTATCTGTCATCAATATAATGCTTTAGGGATTGATTTCGAATTCCTCAGCTGAAGCTGGATGGTAAATTGGAGTTAAAGTGTAGCACAAAGGAAGTACTTTTATGCTGAAATGAGCATGGACAAAAACCAATATGATAAAAATAGAGCGGCAAAATTCTCTTCATTTTTCATACTAGCAGGAAACTGTCCAATTTGACAATATTCAAGTATTCTATTAAAAGCCTGAAAGTTAAGGCTCAGAGTGCTGCGCATTCGAGGACTGCAGAGTGAAATGCTTTCTGTGCCCCAGACACACAGGGTTCCAGAGCCACTCCAGGGCACAGCTGAGTCCTGCAGTCACAACAGTGGCGTCCCAGGGAAAGCCCTGAGCCAGGGTAAATTGTGAGGGAGGACAAAGCAGCTCTCTGAGCTCTGTGGTGAGAGAATGAGCAGAGGCAGGAGGTGCTGCAGATGACCATGCAGCCTTTGAGCAGCTCATGACAGAGCAGTTATTCTCTGTAACCACTGGACAGTAGATAAGAGCCCATGGAGGACCCCATGCTGGTGCAAGCTCCTGGCAGAAGAGGAACCCCCACAAGAGCAGGTTTCTGGCAGAAACTGCAGCCTGCAGAGGAAGACACTGAAGGTGTCTCTGCCTCATGGACTTTACCCCTTGGAGAGGATCCATGGTGAAGCAGTTCTTGAAGAGCTGCAGCCTGTGGGAAGGACTCACCTTGGAGCAGTTTGTGAAGGTCTGGTTCCAGTGAGAGGGACCCCATGCTGGAGCATGGAAACCACATGAGGAAAAAGGAGCAGTAGAATCAAATTGCTATGAGCTAACAACCACTCCCCTTGTCCCATCTCCCTGCACCACCCAGGGAGAGGAGGAGAAGACAGAAGATTCCACAAAGGAATGAAGCTGCGCCAAGGAAGAAGGAAGGGTTAACAGTAAGGTGATGTGGTTTTATTTTTTCTACTCAATTTGTAATCCCATAAATGATACATTAAATTAATTTCCTCCAAATGAAGTCTGTTTTGCTCATGATGATAACTCATAAATACTCTCCCTGTTTTCATCTTCACCTATGAGCTTTTCCATTTCTCCTCCTGTGCTGTTGAAGAATGGGAGTGAGAGTGGCTGGGTGGGCATCTGCCAGCCAGACAAGGTCAGCTCACCACACTTTCAAAGGCAGTTAAAATTTCCTGTCACTCAGAATCTTCTCTCTCCTTCTGGGGCCATAAACTCAACGTTATTGTCATGAAATTAATATAAAGTACACTTTCACTTTCCCAAATTGTGCCAATATTATTGAAGTTGGATTTGAATCGGCTCTGTGCACACTCCAGCTAAATGTTTATATGTATGACAACATTGGATTTTGAGGAGTGTTTACAACACTTGGATATCAGAAAATTTGTGCCTGATTTATGTAGAAGTTTTTTTTTTTTCAAGTGTAAGAATAAGATTGCAATATTTTACCAAATATTCCTAACAATGCAGCCAGGGAATAACAGATATTAATTTTGTTAAAAGTTGATTTTTAAATTCCTTTCTTCCTTAAGGGAAGCTGTTCAGGAGCTAGCCTGCTCTGCTCATTTTAATTCAGTGGTCTTTTAGTATATTTTTTGTAGTTAGGAAAATTTTTTTAATATACAAGTTCTTAAGTTTTCAGATATATTATTAAGTTGGTGACGTAGAAATATGTTTTAAAGAAGTTATATTTTTTATAAAAGATATTCAAAAATTTGAAAGTAACTGTAGGTTATGCTCAAATGAGTAGTGTTATAAACTTGAAGGGTTTAATGCAGCCAATTATTATTATTAAAAGAGCTGACAACTATGACTCAGTATTCTTGTTTTTCATTTATTACACACAACAATATTTTGTGATTAAAGTTAAAATGAAGAAAATGCATTTGATTGATTACACTAAATGTAATCTTTGATTAACATTTCAGAAGGAGGAAAAACAAATGAACATGCTATAAAACATGCAAATGATGATCATGATAATTGAGAATGTTCTTAGGAAAGATAATGCCTTAATGAAGACATCAAGATTTCATGTAGATATTCCCTCCTGCAGGTTTTATAGCAGGCAGAAAAATCTTTGAAAGAATCAACAGTTTTTGAAAAGCGGTATTGGATTTAAACCCTTTCTGCCATTTTAAAAAAAAAAATTTCCTTGTCGTTTCAATTTACCTTGGTTATGATGCTTGCCTCTTTCTATACATATTCTTCCATTTTCTTAACCACTAAGTTTTGAATTTACTAATATTAAATCTGTCTTGTTGGCAGAAAATGTTGCAGACCAAACCACTCTTTTTGATTTCACTTTGGCCTCTGTTATTTTTATTTCCTACTGTGTTGTAAGTTGTGGTCAAAACTGAATAATCACTCTAAAGTTACCAGCAACAGATGTGGAGCTGCTATTCCAAGCACAGTAAAAGAAAAACTGTACAGGGATTTCAGATTAATTGGTCATGAAATCACCGAAAAACTTCTAAAAGTCATTATGAGGTATGACTCCTAAAAAACCTCACTATGTACAGAACAATGATTTCCTTAAAAAAACAAAGAACTACTCTCTGTGCCTCCAGTGATCTGCAAATGAAAGCTTGAGAATACATCCTAAATGAAATGGACAGGATGTAGATAAGCCTTTCTTTTCTAGATCATTGATAGGAATATGAGAATATAAAATGGTGAATAATGGTTCATTATGAGATGAATATCATACATAATAAAGTAATTCCAATTCAGATTGTTCATCTGGGCCCAATCACAATTTGGCCAGAAGATCTGTTCTGAGGTAGGAAAGGGAAAAAAGGACATAAGGGAGTTAAGCACTTAACATCAGGATTTTAAGAGTATTTAGCTTCTATCTGTCATGACAATTAGTATGACTGAGCCATCTAGCAGCCCATGAAAAAACCCAACTTCTCCCGTATTTCACAGAGCCATCACACCTTTCTCCAAAAGCTGAAATCTACTCTCATTTTTTGTCTTGGATCATGTGCCGCATACCAAAGTCTCCTAGCTATCAGCTGTTCTTTATCAGCATCCACTGTTCCTGCTCTGAAACTTCAAATATAACAGGCCTTCCCCTAAATTCATCCTTGGGAACCTACTATTTTGCTAAATGTTCCGGTCTATGTATCCTGAAGGCCCTACTATGTTTCCACACGTAAAGCCTTTTTTTTCCTTTTTTCTAACTTAGCGTGTCCTCTCTTTTCTTAACATCCCTGCATGAGCCTTCCCACTTGCAGTTTGTTTCTTATGTTCAATTAACTCTAACTCATTTAACCTTGAAAGGGCAGCTGCTCCCCACTAGGCCACCTAGTCCTCAGCTCCCGGTACAGCTGCATTAATCAGAGACTGTGAATTAAAACTCAGGGGAAGGGTGGGGCATTTTTATAGACAGCCTTCTCCGGAGAAGTCTCTGACTCCATCTCGCTGGGATAGGTTAATGGGCAAGTGCTATGGAGTAAAGGCTGGAGGTTGAGTTTTATCTCTCTTTGCTTGGTGTTCTTGCTGGGATTAAAGCATATGGAGTTCTGCTACTAGTGGCTTGCAGCACTGCTTCATCTTGATGTAAGTGTTTACGTCCTTTCTGACTGCATAGGATCTCTGGCTTGTTGACAGAATAAGATGCTCTTCTTGCTTTCAAAACAGGTTTGAAAGGGCTGTTGCTGTGGATTCTTTTTATCTGTAGGTTTCTTATGTGAAACACTTAATGCAGGAGATGGGATAGCTAGCCTAAAGCTTGGAGTATGAGTTTGGGTTTATGGCTCTCATAGTGTAGGTGCTGGGTTAAATGTGAAACCATATGCTTACTTGAGGAAAAAGAGGACAATTATTCATTTTATATGTTTGCTTTCTCTTATCCTCTTCCAATGCCTTAAGAAGCTCTAAGAGGTTTAGGTGTGCAGATGGGACAGCATGGAGTGTATGCCCTTTGAAGAGAGGGAGGTTATGAGTTTTTACTTTTCATTTTGGGAGAATTTCTGCTTTTGACTACTGACTGAGGATAGGCCTTTAGGGCCAACAACAATATTTAAGGTGAGGCAATGACTTCAGTCCTAGTAAGTGTTTAATATTTACCATCTCTCTGTCCTGTCTGACTTGCACTTTCTGTCCTTGCAGTTTTTGTCCCACTCTGTGTGCATCTGCACCTTTTATACATGATATAAAGTGACAACTGATACCAAATGATATTGACAGGCCTGTATTGAACTTAATTACTCTTCAGAGACTGGCATGAATCAATCCTCATAAAATTCATCTGTCACTTTGTGATATGCCAACTTCAACATGGAGGAGATGAAGGGAAAGTCTCTGAGAAAGGAGTCCATTTTAACAGCAAGTTATTTCTTCTTAAACTATTGATGGACTCGGTTCAAGTGAAAATAGTCATAAACATTTATCAGTTAACACAGTGAAAATAAAGATGAGAAAATTCAGCGATGACATTCAGTTTGGTTGTATTCTGCAGTGTAGTAAATAACATGGACTTCCGTTAAAAATAGTAAATTCCCTAAAAATGCACTCACCACTATGTTCACCACTTAGTGATGTATCAAGTATCTTATACTGTTTTGTGTGGCTTTTCTTGTTGGTTTGTGTGTTTTGTTTTGGTTTTTTAAATTTTATTTTATACTTGTTACATAAAGCTATGAAATTGTATTTTTTTAATGTAAGTATCACGGTTGAATCTGACAATGATAAGTTATGAACTTCACTAAAAAAACCAGGTTAACATATTCTATGCTAATGACAAACTAAGCATTTTTACATGGTGTCTAAGTTTGTAGTGTTTCTTATGATCTCAACCAAAAGTTTTCCAGTAGCTTAAGGAAAATAGTATAGCTATAAACCATTAGTAACTTCAGGCCATCTAGTTAGAATCTGTTCACATTGCTTAGTGTAAACCAGTGTTTCTCAAGCTGAGGATATTAATTGAAGACAGATTTTTCTTATTTTTCTTCTTAGTTAAATATGGTGGTATTTGTCAGAACTTTCTTTCCTCATCTTTATCACCCCTTTCTCTGATGGAGGAGTTAAGCCACTGGTTCTCAATGTGAAGGGAGGCAGGAGTAAGACTGGCTTAAGCAAATTGCTTTTAATTCTAATCTGCTTTATTTTTCTGACACTAAAATAATGGAAGTTTTATACAGTCTGATCTCTTAGGAAGTGTGGCCACTCCAATTTCAATTACTCTGCAGGGCTTTCATCCTGTGTTTTGTATGAAGTAGGTGGAGGATAGCTCAAAACTGCTTGTAAGCATTCAAAGAATAGTCAAGAAAAATAAGCATAATAATATAATTTGGGGAACCCACCACTGCTTGGTCTATCCAAGGGAAGGTGTCAGCTGGTATGCAGTCAGCATTAAAACTATTCCTTTGGAGTAGTCTGCTAAAATGGCTAACAATTTTGCCTGCTTCCTTCCATTCTTACTGAAAGGCTGTTCTAGTTCTCACTCTAGTCTTCTAAATACAGTTAAACTTGTGACTTTTTCACAGGCAATATGCTCCCAGTTTTTTCTTTTGTCTGTCCTCTTCTTTTGCCTTTTGTAGGCTGGTTGCATTGGGTTTATTTTTTTTTTTGAGTTTTTTTGAGATTAGTCCTCCTACAACTTCCAAGCTCAAGACAAGTATCCTGTCTTGTTTCTTGTTGCTAGGCTACATGACTCATGTTCACTTAAGACACATTTCTATGGCATGAAATTGTGCCGTATGGAAATGCCCAGGTTTGATTGCTGTGAGGTAGTTTGGGGTATTGGAAGCACTGCTTGCCACAACACTGTAATGTTCTATCCAAGCTAAATTACTCCGCAGCGTAATGATTTCTTTTAGCTAATGTAGCTACCTCTGAGTCATACCAGCTCATGTCTTAAGGTATCCTTGTTGGACTTTATCTGTAGATATTCTGCACATCTTTGAGTAAACCTTCTTGTAATTTGTTCTAATTTGATAACTTTTGTCTTGAACTTAATTAACATCTTTTGGTATACTGGTAGCTTCTTCTTAGCCTATTTTCCTGCTAGAGATTAGAGCTCCTGACAGACCAGAGTTTAAAGCACTTAAGCCTTTCATGTGTTTGGCTTCCTTGCGGTGAGATTCCTTTTCAGAGTAAGCCCTTTTTATGAAAATATCAATACAATTTCCTCCAAGGTTTTTTTAAAGAATTTGGCATATATAAGGATGGATTAATCCCTTTTGAGTCTGTTCAAGAATGCACCCAATAGAATTCAAAATAATGGCCAGGATTTTTAAAAACTTGTTTGTTCCCCAGCCTGATTAGCTACTATCTATTACTGCTTTTTCAAGCAATGCATTAAGCAGCACAAATATTTGGAATTGTGTAATTTGGCCATTCTCTTCACAGCTGGAAAACATGAAAAGTGTCTCTTCAGTAACATTTTGGTTATTACTTTTTTTAATGTATTAATACTGATTTATGTACTTAATTACCAAGTGAGGAGAGGAAGCTTGCACTTGAAGAACAGTGGGATTTGTGATGTTCTGGCTTCTTAAGGAAGGTTTATGCTGCTTTTTTATATTTGCTCCTGCAAAAACTGTCTACCTGTTCAGGCAGTGAAGGACTATGAAAATAAAAATAGGTTTTGAAATAATTGTAGATTTTCTGTGTAGAATACCTATGAGAAGATAATAAAAATAGTAAGGAATGTTATGCAAGCCCTAATTGAGTTCTGTTTGTGATCCAGTGTGGCACAACGTTTCCTTCATATGTGATGCAATTACTTCTATCTATATGATTACAAACAAGCTCAATGTTAACAAAATCCAATCCAGCTGAGCACATGGAACACACATTACTTATATAAAGTTGATTTGAACTAAATTGCCTTGTAAATGAGGATTAGTGGCCTGAAATGGGCCTTATGTGCTTTGACACAAAGCATGTTGCAGTGCTGTAAACACAGCAAGTCCACATCTACAACTGGACAATGCTGTCCATATATTTAAGCTTTTAAATTTTGTATTACCACAGAACTCCCAAAGGATTTTTCCACTAATAATAGTGCTGACTTGCCAGGAAACTTCTGGCATCTCAGCATGGCAGGACCTGAGTCAATTGCTAGTTTCTCGTCTGGATAACAGCAAAAACCTGTCGTGCATTCAAGCAGAGAGCTTGCTGGGGTCTGAGAAGGCTAGATAGCAAAGAATCCGAGAAGAAATCCAGTGAAATAAACTTGGAAGAAATTTTGAAGAGGTTGTTTTTCACTTTCAGCCCCAAGGTAGAATTGGGTCTTCCTATGTAATTCCTGATGCGTATTTATCTAGTTTGTTCTAAATGTAATAATGGAAATTTGGCTGCCTCCCTAGGCACTCTCTGAGTACTTAGCCATCTGCAGGTCTACACACTTCACCTGAAAGTCACTACTGCTTTCCTTAACTTCATTAGATGAAGAAATGTTTGTTCTCTACTAATTAATAATTTAAAGTGTAAAAGATAAAGTTGTTACACACATCTTACTTTAGTCTTTGTTAGACCAAACAATATAATTTCTTTTCAACCTTGATCATGCTCATTACTCCTCTTAAAATTCTTCTCTCTGATCCCAATTGTTTTGTGTTGTCCTTGAATCACCGTGCCCAAAAACAGAACAATGATTGCTTTGGAGCTTTAGCAGCAAGTAATGCCACTAAAAAATTTCTTCCTGTAACTTACAGCCTATTAATGTACTTGATATTTTGCAGCATAGCAATTGAAAAGAGAAGAGAGACATGATTACCTTGGAGTAACAAGTAGTAAAGTTTCCTATCTCTTTTCTGGGACATCATTTAGACATTATTAAAGGGAAGATTTACTTTCAATTAACTTGAGACTATGCTTTTTGAAAAATAAAATATTCCAGATTGTTGCTAAATTGGTACACAGACTAAATTTTTGCACAGTTGTGATCGACAGCATGTATCTATTTAATTTATGATGCTGCCGATATACTGCTTGATTCATCTTGAGCAAAAATACTTTATAAGAGATCCCAAACCACAATCCTAGAAATTTTTTTACTTAAGGGATTTTTCAGGTTAGTCTAAATTGTCATATCTCTGACAGGCATGGATGATTGGAAGATGCGTTCCCCTGTAACTACATAGGTAGCAGAGATGCCCTGTAAAAATTCCCAGAGCAGTGGCATGTGGCATGATAAGCTTCACCACATAAGTTATACTGTGCATTATGATCACGAAATAGGTATAATTCCACAGAGCCTGCAGTATTCCAGGTTGAAAAACTGGGACACTTCACAAATTGACATCTTTACTGTGACCATCACGTGCTTTCTTTCTTGTTGCATTGGTCTTTTGAGCTGGTCATTAACAAGGTGTAGGGACAAAAAACCACCCAATAGGATGAACGTAGCAGAAACTCCACAGTAATTCAGTTGCACAAGATGCAAAATGCTTTATGCTGGAAACAAATATTCTGCTTCTGTAAACAGTATCTCAAAGTAAAAGCCTACTCTTCTCTCCACTTCTCTTTAGCCCTCCTCACCCCTTTTAGTGGAATGGCAGAAATAATGACTTGATATTTGGCTTTGGTGAATCATGGCCTTGGTAGCAGAAGTGCTATAATTATCTCATTGCTACTATCACAGCATTGTAAATATTAAATGCAAAAAACAATGTTTCAATAGCTTTGAGGTTTTGACACTTATTGAGCAAAGCCATGGAGTTCACAGCTAGTATTTCCTCTCTTTCAGTTAATCTCTTGAGTATTTTTAGTACAGTCCTGCTTTATAAGCCACAGATTGTCATTATTAGAAGAACAAGATTCTTGAAGTCCATCTCTGTGCTGCTGATTTCACTCTATTGTCAACCACGAGCCAGGATTCACTTAGCAGAAAGGATCCTCTGATTAGCTTTCTCTGCATGCTACCTATGTAATCAGGCTTCCAAGAAGTAGCATAAGCCTCCCCATCTGCTCAGGTAATGAGACAAGGTGCACACACCCCCCAGCTTTAGCAGCAGTGGGAGGAGAAATGGCATTTTGGTTGATCCCCTATTGTCTGTTTCTTGGAAAGGTGGATCTCTATGGCTATATTAATACAAGGAAATTAGAAAATGAAATGAGAAGTTGAGAAAAGAGGACATTTTCAGGCTTATCTGAATTGATTCTTGCGATGTTTGGAAAGAGGAGATATTCATAATCGTCTTAGAAGAACTTTGTGGTACTGCTGTTTAGTGCTTGGCTTTTGTTCTGTGCTCACTTAAGGAACCTTGTTTCTGACCTACTCTGAAAAAACCCTCATCTAATCCACGCCACTTTAATCGCTTTTTTCCTCCCAATTTAAGTGACTTCTGTGTGGTCCTTACTCAGAACTTGTACCCTCTAAACATGATGATTTCCATTCAGAGTTATTCATTCTGATGACTAAAGTCAGGCACGGAGACATCTGTGGTGGTATATTAGGAACAACTTTTGGCATCTAAGGTTTTTAGGGGACACGTCTCGGCTCCTTCTTCTGTTTTTATGCTGAAGAATGGGAGCTACTCCCTGGTATGTTTTTATCGAGAGGAGCCTGGAATTGGATGTGTCTGAGTATAAACCAAATTTAAAAAAACCTGTTAAGTAATACCCTAAGGCAAGAAAAATGAGCTGAGAAAGAGCTACTCCTTTTTTACTGAGTACTTGTATTTGATCAAAGGTTAATTCTGAAGGATTATGTTGTCTTTGTGTGTTTATTTAGAATAAGATTAGGACAAATGTTTAGTTTATTATTAAAATGTTCTACACAGAATTTTCCAAAGGACACTTCATACTTGACCTACTAAATATTTGTAAACCAATGCTTCTTCTGACTGAGGCAAAATTGCTAAAGTTAACCACAACATAAGGTCTTAAATATGTTTATTAGTCTATCAAAATGTTTTCATCTGTAATGTTCTGACATTTGCAGTTAGTCTTAGTATTGAATAGAAAATGTAGTTTAAGACTAACCAGATGATTCATATTTTGCAGTTCAGCATAATGGAAGTTAGCTTAGGATTTTTTATTGATGTTCCTCTTTCCATTCATATTGTGCATATTTATTTACTTTTTGCTATTACTCATGTCTTTAAAATCCAGCGAGAACTTACCCAGACATGATCCCTTTACAACATGCAAGTGAACAGGAGTTTGATTGAAGAATCTAGGTGACAAACTATCATGTAGCCTACCTATATCGGCAGGATGTCTTTTAAAGCATTAGATTCATTAAAAAGGAGATGTATATTTCTGAATGCTTTTTACAAACATCCCCCCAAAAAAATATTTAGTAATGATTTTACGCAATCCAAAAAATTCACAGGTCTCAGAAGAACAACATCTTTATTCCTCTTTGCAGAGCCTGTTCTGTGTTCTTTGAGAGATTTTTTTTTTTCCCCTCCTTATATTTTCTTAGTTGCAGCTTAATAGACTTGTTTTCACTCTGTGGCCTAAGAAAAGGACAAATGTCAGTGCATGGGCAGAAGGAGTGGAGGAAAACACCCAACCAAACACATCAAACACTTATTTAGCACTTAATCACAGACCTGCGGTTTCAAAGAGGCTCAGGCTATTTAAGCATCTGAAAGCAGCAGGCAGGTAAGAACACCAAAGTTCTAACAATATTTCAAATGTATGAAGCTTCTGTTTAGAGCTAAATTAAGGATGATTGTTCATGAAAAAGCTAGGAATAAATCTGTTAGGCTTGTTGTAGAATCATGAGGTAGCATTTCTTGAAAATCAATATTCATAACATACATGATTAATCCCTCTTAGTTCTTTCAGGATAGTTCTGCAGAATAACAGGAGAATAAACCATTAAATATAAAGCAGAGGACAAATGTGCAAGCCATTTCAGATTGCTGGGTTTGGGAATGTCTTATTTGAAGTGGGGCTTCCAAAGGTCTTGAAACATAGAGGAGTACCATGCTATTCCTATTTGATATGAATTTGTATAGCTGTATTTTTTTTTTTGAAAAATAATTGACATTCAAAAATACTGCTTAATATTAATTAATGGAAAGAAAAAACTCTAGCCAAGTCTGCTAAAGAATATCAGAACTGGCCAGGACAGACACTATGGGATTTAATGGAATCTGCCTTCCTCTGCCTTTAGTGTGGCAGCAGCAGGTAGCGGAGGAAAGCTCCTTGGCAGGCTGAGAACTGCATGGATGAGGCTGAAGCATGGAGCTCTAGCAGCTGCCAGGGTTGGATCTCCTTGGTGATATAAACATAAGAACTTCAGAAAAGTGTAAATGTGCTCAGAGACTTGATTTAGTGGTGGGCATGGCAGTGTTAGATTAATGGTTGGTCTCAATGACCTTACAGGTCTTTTCCAACATTAATGATTCTTTGATTCCTGACCTGGATGTGGGAATGTGGGCATGTTACTTCTCTGCAGGTAATCGCTAAAGCAAGCTGGAGCTGGTAATATTATGATGCTTTGGAGACTGGACCTGCAAGACTCAGTAGCACCTCAATGACCAAAAAGGTTCTGCCTAAATTTCCCTGCCCTACTGCTCCCTGCTCTCCCATTCTCCAGCAGCTGCTTCTTCATAGTGCTTGGCTAGAATTACGAATGTGGAAACTGCATTTTTTTCTGGGTACAACCTTTTTCTGTAATGGCTGAGGACTTGCCCAAAGTTTTTAAATTATAACATGATGTTTGAAGGGGAAACAGCAGAAAAATTATGGGAGATGCCACAGAAGGAATGCTTGTTCCTCTTTATTCTCCACAGGTTTAACATAAGAGAGATCTTCATCTAACCTGTATTTTCAGTTTAGTTACTCTAAAAATGGAGTCTTGTTTCATATTTGGTCTGGTTTTTTTCTTTTGGTAAATCAATATGCTTAAGTCCATTTGTGTTTTCCTCCCACTTGCTTCCTTTGCATACACACTACAAAAATAGCATGTAGAACTCATCCTTCTGGTGCTTCACTAAGCCATGAAGCTTGTAATTCTGCTTTAGAAGATCCTGCATGGCCAGAACTGCTACATTACTGACTTAAAAAGGCTTGCAAGAGCTTCTCTTGCACATACAATTAATAAAAATCATGCCCAGTTTGATATTCACTTTCTACTAATGTTAGATATGACACTACAAAGGGGCATGATATATTCAAAGAGATTTTGCAAGAAAGAGATCATTTGGATAAAGTGCTTCTAGGTCCTCTTAGACTTACACAGTTGTAATTCCTAGTTACTGCTATTTAAATTTATACACATTATCCTTTGCTTTGTAACATAGGATGCTTTAGTCTCGGATTCTTTACTAGAATAAAGATTTTTTTTTACCTCTAAAACCTAATCCTCTAGAATTTTATTTATGTGAGTGCTTAGTCAGTGAGTCCAAGAGGATCAGAACATATGAAAATTTTATTGTATTAAAGTGCTCTAGAACTGAATGAGAGAATATTTTTTGCCATACCCTTATAGTTACTTTTTAGAGTTCGTAGCTTAACTTTCATATTCTAAAATAAGTATTAACAACCAATCTGATTTAAAAAAAAAATCTTATTTCTTTCCTATTTTTATCTGCTCTGATAAAGCTCAGTACTCTACCTCATTTCCATGAGAAAAATTGGATTGTTTTAGGGCTGGTTTTTTTTCAACTCTATTGCTATAAAACAGATAGTTCTCTACAAGATGACAGCAGTCTGTCCTGCATTCCCTTATGTCTCAGTCAGATTTACTGCAGGTAGTAAAGGGGGAAATTTAGGGATACACCCAGAGCCAGGGCAGGTGGTGTGGTTTAACTCCAGGCAGCAGCTCACTCACTCCCACACCAATGGGAACAGGGAGAAAATTGAAAGGCTAAAAACTGGAAAGCCAGTCATTTGAGATAGTTTAATAGAGAAAGAAAAGTCATGCACACAAGCAAAGCAGGGAATGAATTCTCTGCTTCCCATGGGCATTCCCATCCCCAGGAGAGCATGGCCCCATCACATGTGATGGTTACTTTGGAATGCAGATCCCACTGCTCAAACCTCCCCCCATTCCCCCCACTTTATATGTTGAGCAGAATGTCTTGTGGTCTGGAATATCCCTTTGGGCATTTTGGGTCACCTGTCCTGGCTGTGACTCCTCCCAGGCACCCCTGGGCTCCCTGACAGCATGGCAGTATGAGAAACAGAAAAAACCTTGGCCGTTTGTAAGCCCTGCTCAGCAATAACAAAAACATCTCTGTATTATCAGCCTGTGTTCAGCACAAACCCAAAACACAGCCCCATGGCAGACACTGGGAAGAAATCTAACCTGACCTAAGCCCAAACCAGCAAAACAGGTGTCAACTCAATAACAGACCAAGTCAGATTTTTGTTATGTTGGATGTTGAAAACAGCTTCTAAAAATCAAGGCAAATACATATTACTTAGGTCACAGCGCTTTCCTAATTTTTGCATTCATATCTTTGGCCTAATTCTGCTGGTAAATATCCTATTTATAACTAGTTTTATTTTTCCATGTACAAGTTTGACTTTGGCAGCACTGGTGTGGTTTGGAGGATGTTGTTTTACTCAGGGGTTTTATTTTCAGTCCTGAAGGTGGTGGCACTCTTCTGTCATGTGCTGGTAGAGTGCTTGAGGCAGGAGCTGGTGTCCACTGGTCCTCCAAATTTGCTTTCATGTGATGGAGCCGCTGAGAGCACAGAGAGTGAGCCAGGAGCTACAACAAGCTATAGGGCCTAAATGAGGCACTTATCAACTCAGCCAGAGTTAATCAAACCATCATTTTCTGCAGTAAAAGGTCAATTTTAGGTGAATTGGATACTTCTCTCTGCTTGCTGGAAAATGTGAGATGACTGTAGTAAATTGAGGCTTGTGGTTGAATGCCCATAACTTCTGGTTTTGGTGTTTCACTCTGTAGCTACTTTTTTTGCTGATTTTATTGTTTTGTGGAAACTTGTCCCTGAGTCATGTTTTCTCTGTTACTCAGCAGTGGCTTATTTATGTCTCTTATCCTTTCTGTTGCAAAAGATTTCTCGCAAATTATAAAAAAATGGGGCAGGGAGAAGTCTCTGCAGAAATGTAACATTGTTTTCCATTCTCTCTCTAGTTTCTTTGCAGTAGAGAGTAATAAAACTCATAACTGAAGTGTGTCTTTTTTAAGGTGAGGGTGATTTAGTGTTCATGTTTAAAACAAAAAAAAATCTCCTTGGTAGGAGAGGAAGAAAATGAACAGAGAAGCAAGAATTATCTGATCAAATAACGTGGGACAACTGATGCCTTTCAAGCAAAGGCAGATGACAAAGACCCTATAGGAACTTAAAATAGGGCTCTGATCACTCACCCGCCTAATATTAAAAAAATTGTAGGTACTCATCTGAAGAGTTTAGATAGGACATATAGCAACACTAAAAATACTCCACACATTGACTAATGAGCAGAGAGCCTTGACATTTAGATTAATTTGAAAATTATAGCACAGGATTTATCTTGTGTATGCTTAAAACATTAGCAAACCAAATTTATCCAGACCTGATAAAGAAATTGGGAAACTGGGGAAAGGGTTTTCACATTTTATATTTGATTAACTGTGCATCTGACAGCATAAAGCAAATCCATCTTTAAGAACAAAATTAAATATGCACCAGAAATCACTTTCTGACAATCAGAAAATCAGATTTTGTCATCAGAGCTAATATTAGCAAAATGTTCTTTAATATGATAGTATTCAGAGAATAAGTTTCACCTCTTACATTTCATACAGTCTAAAATCATACCCTCATCCATTGCTCCTTTTAATCTTTTTTTTCTTTATTTTACCTACAAAAGCTCTTTATTAATAGTGCTATAGAAGTTGAGCCAGCAGGATTTCTTAGATCTTTTAATAACCCTCTGAATTTAAGCTTTTCCTACCTTCCTTTTATGATGTACCAAGTCTAAAAACTTTAAGGTTGGTCTAACTTTACTAGAGGCCTTCCTTTTTAACTTTGACCACCATATAGGAATGAATATTTCATAAGGGGAAAAGGTGTTTCTTTCACACCTAATGAAGCTGTGCTCAAAATCTGTATTTGTCCCTAGCAAAACTACCCAAATGAGATAGTACTCCTGACCAGCAGGCTTGTTCCTCTTTTGCTCTCAGATGTTTGCTGGAAAACAAAATGAAGATCCTGTTTTTAGTTGACGAATCTAGCACCTGCTCCAATGTGAGATTTCTCTCGAAGCAGACTGAACAGTTGAAGAAAAGTAAAAATCATCAACAAATATTGGAAGGAAGAAAATATATAATCAAATAAAAAGTATGTCTTAAATTCAGAAAGCACAGAACATCAAATTCAAATATTGCGTACAGTCATATTTAATTTGGTTTAACAACTGGAAACAAATTGTACACCTTGGCTATAGGGTTCCTTATAAATGACTTGTCTAATCAAATGGATGCAGAGGCAATAATAGCCTTGGAGAAGAAAAATTAATCACTGAATTGATTTCATGGCATTTTAGGAATAGATAAAAGATAGGGGTCTATTCTGCTCTAGGTTACCTGCCTCACCCTGTACAACAACCCCTGCTGCTTTACCCATGGCATCAGTGTCTCTGAGCCATTTTGGGCTTCTTAGTTCTGGCCCATGAGCTTTAGCTAGATCAAGAGGCTAGCAGGGCTGAAAGGAAAGCCCTGACCCTGATTTTATTACTGATCTTCCCTTTCATGTAGTTCAAGGACTTGAATCCTCTTTCTGGATCTCTGGAGACAGCAGTGCTTGCAGCAGTGCCCGTGGATGCCCTGCTGGATGTAGGGCTCTCCCATGCCTGGGTGCAGCTCATCTCTCTTTCCCAAAGCCCGGTCACACAGCAACTCCTCTGCTGGCAGCACACCCTGCTTGCTTTCTTGCAGCTCCTCACCTGCACCAGGTTCAGGAGGTGGTGCTAGGACAGTGCTTCATCTGTCACATTCACAGATGGCTCCACAGGCCCACAGGTTTGCCATGTCTTTTTCTGTAGAAGCTCCGGAGCGACTCTGGAACAGGCAGAAATTTCTTCGGTTATGCTATGATGTCACTCTTGGGGTCCTAGGGCTATGTCTGACCTTTTCCTCGTTCTAAAGGTAGCATGTTTTCACACAGAGCAGTGGTTGCCCCCACTGGTCTCTACTGTTCAGTCAGACTTTTGCATATTGTGAGGGACCAGCGTGGGAAGTCAAAGTTTTAGCTACTGGCAAAGTCCAAATTGTCTACATCCATATTAGCAAAAAAAAAAAAGTTGGAGATGGAAGAGATGAGACTGCAGCTGAACTGAGAGTAGCATTTATCAAGTTGTTCTCTTATCTTGAATGAGTCTTGAAGTATGTAAAGTGGCTATTGAGAATCCATGGCAGGAACAGTGGGGTAATATAATAATCCTCTTTACAGACTGCAATTTAACTTAAATCATGGTGTGCTAAATAGTATTGGAGATCTTAAGAGCAAATCGGAAACCTTGTTTTTCAAACTCCAAAACAGAGTATGTTACTCTGTTGGGTTTTTTTTTCTTGTTACTGGGAAACAGGATTTGGACTCTACTTGGAATGCTTGGAGTTAACCAAACAGACGAACTGGTTTCTTGAAACTGATAAATTTGATACCTTGGCTTGATAATGTTATCTATGATAACATTAGCTTATTTCTTACCATGTTTCTCTTAAGAATGAGTAACATTAGTATTTATTTTTGACTTCTTGGTTCTGTCTACCTGCATATTTAAGTGTTCACCAAACTGATTTAAATCCGTAGGGATGTGTGTGTATTTTTATGTATCTTATTATCTCACAAAAAAATGTAGCTTTTCCTTTAAGTACTGAAATCACTAGAACTGTTTCAACTATGCCAGAAAAGAGAGATGATCTACTGGTATGTCTGCAGTGAAATGGCTATGGATAATGGCTTCTAAAAATTGTCTCAATATGTGCAGAGATATTTTGCAGGCTTCCTGCTACAAAGCAATTTACAAAAGGAAACACTATCATATACACTGTATTTGCTGGATATGACATAACAACAATAATAAAATAAGCAAGATTTGGATCCAAATGAGCAAGACTTGGGATATTTCAACTGTTAAGAACTATAGGATAGACTAACAAAATACCAAGCAGGCTTTTCCTTTCAGTTATAAAATATTTATACTGTGGCTGCAGTCAAAAAAGCTGCTATGCTTACTCTCTCAATGCTTTATTCAGCACATGAAAGTTAAAACTACTTTGCTTTGTTAGACAGTGAAAGATAAGATACTTTTTTTTTTTTCCCTTCAGACTTAAGTATGGGCTATGACCAAGTTTTTCTTGGCATGTTTGTGCCTGGGTGGAGAGGTTTCAGGGAGATAAGGTGGGCAAATTAAATAATGAAAAAATTCCCAAACTGAGGCAATTTTGCCCACAATAAATGCTAATGGTTAAACATTCTAACTCTTGGATTTTCTCTTTGATTCCCTTATATATTCAACAGAATTCGAAATATGGTCAACAGATTAAATGTTTCGTCTTGCAGTTTGACTCTTACCTCAGGTCACTTAAGAAACAAAAATGCCTTATAGTTACAGAAGTATTCAGAAGAGTGGATGTTCAATTGAAGAACTGCAATTAATAGGTTCTTCTTGAATTTTAAAAATGTTTGGACTACTTCTACCTATTATTTATTGTAACTGAAAAATTATGCGAGTACTAATGGAGGAAGTTCATTTTCCATGAAAAGATAATATCTTCATGAGTTGTGTCATATTTTTGTCTGTTTGTAGTTTTTATGTCATGTAGAAAAGTTAGGCAAAAATGTTTCCTTTTTTAACTATTTAAGACAGATCTGCTTCTTGACGAATTTTGATATAAAATTCTTTGTGAGGATCAAAACTAAATTGTAAGAACTCTTAATAAAGGAAGGGAAAAAAGGGGGGCATTATACCACTATGTATCATGAGCTTAAACTTTAAGCTTATGACATGAACCTGTGCTTCTCAGCAGACAAGCGACTTTAGTCTACTACTTCTATTTTTGTTTCTTGCCTCTCCTTAGGTGCACTCAACACTAGACACACACACACCTATAATATCCAACAGGTCCTTAAAGTTGAGAATGAAGGATGAGAAGTGCACTTGGTTGTTGTTGGGCAATGCTGAGCTGGTTTCAGCTTAGACAGGTAGTGAAGTGAAATTAAACTATCCTGTGACTGACTGGAGAATCCACTCTGAAGTCCTAATACATGGCCTCAAAACAACTTTAGAAAGTTAGATGTAGGGATGGAAGTCTTAAATATTTGTTATTTACTATGAAATTCCATTTTCCTGAAATATTACCCAGAGATTGTGGTCCTATTTTCAAATCTCCACCATAAAATGCCCCAGAAGAAAACTCTTCTCAAGTTTATCAGTCTTCCCCTGTTTTAATGTGATGGTGTTGCTCTTCATGGAATCATAAATTGTAATAGACCACAGAAATAACATTTCTTCGCTTATCATTAAGAAAGAAATTAGTTAAATGAGACAGAATCCTTGCATTACTTAGGACACAAATTTTGCACCAGTTCCTATACCAGTTTGAAATAGAGACCTTGTTTGCTGCCATATCTGTGATGATTTCAGCTGTACAAAGTGCTCTTAGCTAAAACTTCATTTCTGTTAGGGAATGGGTGTTTTGGAAAACTTAACCTTGCTCTTTAAGTGAATTTCAATTTAATAATGAATCAAACTGAGCAATTACTTTGTGTTGTCTGCTTCACCTCCTGATTTTACCTTTTAAAACACTGGGGG